>CP137680.1:5436607-5517855 GCA_037976565.1 Mesocentrotus franciscanus | reverse complement strand
CCAGAGAAAATTCTACTCTGATTCTCTGTATGCTGACTTACGAGATGATGGACTTTGTTGAAAAAATTTCAAGAGTAGAAAAAAAATGAAATTGAGATATAGGAACAACAGGCTTGACAAAAATGAGTTTACAAAAGTTTACTCAGAGATTAGAGAAAAGAAAAGGACAGGCACAGACAATTGAGATAGATGTAATATAAAAATAATAGACAGATAGGGGGAATACTCGATGATTTGCGATATTCTGGTATATTTATAGATTTGACAAATTAAGTATTAAGATTATTTCAAATATGTTCAATGTCATGTCCATCAATGCTTTATATTGTCAATGAACTTTACTTAAAGTGATTGATTTTGTTTCTTTAACTGATCTGTATCACAGAGGGACAAGCAAACAATTTTAATCATAAAAATAAAATGACAGTAAGCAATTAGCTGCTTCTGAATCATTACCGTACAAAACCTTGAGTATGTTTTGGTTCATTTTAATGTTTAGGTTCTTGTTCTTTATGATATTGTATGAAATATACACATGAAACTTTGATGAACCTTCCATTATTCATTCAGAGAGAATATAGATAAAGCCTGCTTAATCTTCTACATGATAATCATTGGGAAAACTATAAATTTTGGAGAAAGCATCTGACATTACTCTTTTCACAAATCATGAACATTCCCCCCTTCCGCTTCATGATGAGAGTGTTATTGACTGCAAGGCCATGCATGCGGATGTCATGATTCGAGGGGTGGGGATGGGAAGAGGGTGCACAGAATTAATGGGAAGACGAGACACACCTACACATGGATGTTTGACAGAACACTCTTGATTTTCGTACGAAGTTTGTGGCACAAATTCAAAACTTTTTTACCTTCACAGGTCAACTTGACGGAGCCCATTACAGAGTCCTCAGAGGGGAGCCTTCCATTGATTCCTGGATAATTACTATCATTAATATCATTATCATCATCTTTATCATTAGTGGTATCCATATCCATGGCAACGTGATCATCCGTCACGCTCTTTACTGCATGAGAGGATGGCATCTCAGATTTATGCTCTTTCACTGAGCTACTGAGCTCATCATTCTTTGTAACCTCTACTTCATCTTCCATTTTAGCATCCTTTACTTCTTCTTTCTTCTTTTTCTCCACCATCATCTCTTTACCCTTCTCCCTCCTCTCTACTGGTGGACTTTTCTTAATCTCTTCTTCAACACTACTAATCATGGCTGCAACTGTTCCTACTTTCACTCTTTCCTTCACTTCTTCTTCTACTTCCTCCACTGACGACTCGTCCTCCAGGAAGTCGTCGCTTCCCTCCATCTCCTCTCCCGTCTCCTCCTCTTCGTCTTCCTCCATGATTGTCTCCACCCCAAACATGTTCTTCCCCAGATCCAGCGGATCCGGAAGATCGACTAAGAGATCCAGGTCGGCGATCCCCAACCCTTCTCCCATCCCTCCATCTCCTTGCCCTTCTATACTAACGTCCATCAACCCTAAACAATCTCCCTCAAGCTCAAAAGTCATCTCGCTGTTCCCTTCGCCCCCTTCCACCTTCTTAGTACTATCGGCTTCCCTTAACTTTTCATCATCCCCAAACAACGCTGGATCTACATCTAGCAACTTATCTATATCTTCGTGCCTACCCTTCTCTTTTTCTACGTCATTACCGTTCTTACGATTTTCTATCACATCTACCCTATTCTTATCACTTACACTCTGAGCTCCCTTAGTGGGGAATATTGCATTATCAGACGGGAAATCAGAGTTTGTGGATAGAATATCTGTTGCGGGTGTAGATTCTATCTTCCTACTTCTACTACCTTTGGGGCCAAACGGGGGCAGGGCAGGGAGGACCATGGGTCCAAGGCCCTTGGTAGCCTTGGGTTTGGAAGAGGAGCCATTGGAATGTTGCTGGGTGGGGCTCATAGAGAGCGCCACGCCAGGGAAAGGTAACTCACTGTCAAGATCAAGAGGGATGGGACTCTTTGTGGGGGTAGTGGGCTCTTCTGCTATGGGGGAGGGGGCATCATCAAGTCGGCTGCTGGACCGCTTCTGTAGAGAGAAAGAAAGAGAGGGAAGAAAGAAGAAAGAGGAATGGTTAATACATTCCACAAGTTTGTAGTAAACAACAAAGAGAGGATTGTATCTTATAAAAATAAACATTATCCAAGTAATAAAAATGAAATGCAGCGATTGACAAAAGGATCTGATACATGTATTTGCTCTGTGACATTTGTTCTGGGCTTTTATTTAGTCAACCATATAGGGTTATAGCTCGTGTGAAGATTGAGGGTTAGGAGTGGGGTGAGATATACATATTGTGTTTGGTTAGGATTTCAACTAACAAAAGAAATTGACTGCGGAGTAAATGTTACATAAGCATGTGCCTTACAATCATCAACATAGAAATCCTGGCCTTTGTTGTTCATAAAACATTTCCTTCTCTATGACTTGACCTAGATGTAATTATATATGCTGTCAAGAACAACTCATCACTATACAGTTATACAACTAACTTGTTTATACCCTTACCAAGTTTTGTAAATTCATAAGTATGTAAAAAAATTGTTTCGTCCCAAATTATGTTTCTTGAGAATGTGACATATCAAAGCTTACATCTTCAAGTGTTCAACAAAGGTAATGATTCAACCAGTCCACCTTTCATTCTTGAGTTACAAAAAGCACAAAAAACATCAAATCTGCAAGGGGCATGAATAATTCAGTTGTTAAGCGTATATGTATCTTTTCAAAGTATTATATTCATGTGTGTCATCTTGATAGATCAACAAGGGGCCAATTATGTAATTCCTTTCCCCCTTCTAATCTTCAACAGGATGCAGGTGTAGTGCTGACAGATTCTCACACATGCTTGTAATATGTATACACTCCATAACAATGTCAAGCAGTCCACCTTTCATTCTTGAGAGGTAACATGTTATTGCAAGACATGAAAACCAACTAAAACTGAAATTTTGACTCTTAAAAAAACTTCCATTATGGTAAATTTTCGAAAAGGTTAATTCAACACAGGCATAAATAGTACTACTGCAACATTAATCTGGGATGCCAGGTAACATTAAAAAAGACAGAAAGAAAGAAAGAATAGCCGAGACCTTCAAGCTGGCTTGAGACATAAGATCCCTTCCTTGTCTATATGCTATCATATGATATATATGAGACATGTCATAACACTGACAAGACGATGACAGACTACTCATTGAAATGTCTCTTCCAATTATAGTATTTTGCAATGAGAACGCAAAAATAGATTTAAAGACCATATTAAATTATGAAAGGACAAATTAAATTTAACTACCTGTTTCCCTCATGAACAGATTTGTAATTGTTGGTTGGTTGTTTTACCTGACTGCTAAGAAAGCATGTGTATGCTCGTAAGTAAGCAACCGGAGGTAAGCAACTCCGAGGGACTTGGTAATGGGGATTATAATGCTTTACTAAAGGGCACAAGCGCTTTGACTTGGTTTCGAATCCAGGACCTATCTGTTACGAGACCACTGCTCTACCACTGAGCCATCGCGCCTTCCCCCTTGTCATTTCCATAGCACATACATTGTGTATCAATACATTTCTCTCCTGGAAAAATTGGTTTATAATTGAGATCTTTCTATTCCCCTAAGGAGCCTATGCTTAATGTAAAAAATATTTTTTAAAGATAAATACAAAATGGCCTCTTCACATAAAAACAAACAAACTTATGAGTCGATACAGGATTAGATCTATACGGACAAGTTTAACAGTTAAAGGTACTGGTACTTTTGTCATGCTTGAAATTTGTTTCCTATGGTTGCACTTTGCATAATTGTTATTTTGTAGAGGCGCGATGGCTCAGTGGTAGAGCAGTGGTTTCGTAACCGATAGGTCCTGGGTTCGAAACCATGTCAAAGCATTCGTGCCCTTTTGTATAAAGGCATTAATTCTCATTACCAAGTCCCTTGTCGAGGACTTGAAGCTGTCGGTCCCCTGGTCGCTTATTAACAAGCGTATCATGATTTCTTAGCATGAAAGTAAAACAATACTCAAACATCAATTTAAATTCAATTCGTAATTTTTTTCTTCTACTTATTCTACAGCTCTTTTGGCAAATAAATGTCAATAAATGACAATAATATGATGCAAAACTTAATTATAAACAAATTTTCATATTTTGGAAAAATAAATATTTCATACAGTGTTTGTTTTATTTGGTATCTTTTTGTTTATATAATTTATGACTGATTTAAATTTAAATATAGATGTATAACCTTAATATCTAAAATATCTATTTGTATATCTATTATGACAGGGGAAATACCTCAACTGTCTACATGTAAATGGATCAAATTAGATCATGGTTGATGTACAAAAATGTGGGGTCATGATACCGGCACATCAATATCTTTTTATTTTAATTAATATCTTGTGCATTCTTGTCATTTGGCGGTGTCATATTAATAATAGGTCCATTTATATAGCTCAGCTACTTTATGAATATACTCTACTGCACTTAATACAAAGTATCATACTATTACCCCAGCTGTAGAGCGGCAATTATAAGGCGCTTAAGCAAGGAATTTCTTCCTACTGGGTACCCATTTACTTCACCTGGGTGGAGAGTGGCAAATGTAAATTAATGTCTTGCCAAAGGACGTTAGAGTCACAATCCTTTCCTCTCATATACTTGCTGTTAACTGCTCCAAAAATAGCTCCATATATTTATAGTAAGGATATTAAGGGGGCCCCCAAGACAGCAGGAGAAAAAGAAGGGCAAATGTGTGGGACACAGAGGGAAGGAGGGGGGTAAGGGAAAGAAGGGGAAGACAGTGCTACATTATATTGCACTGACAGCACACCCTGCACTGTTTGGAATGTCTTTCATTCAATTATTTTAGTTTCTTCTGGTACATTTTGTTTCAATAAGGCCCATGGCCCACTGTTTGGCAGAACATATAACAAGCAATAAAATTTGTGTCAATAAAATGTACCGTATGTGGACCTCCTTTACATTTTAAATGAGGAAATATTACTCATTGTAAGACAACGTAACAGAGGTGAGGCACAGACAGACAGATTGAGGGAGGGGGGATCACTGCTAATGTCAACTTTATCTTGGAAACATATTCATAACAAACATGGGGTATTAACTAACAGTTACTTTAATTTGATTGCAAAGGATAGGATTTTCTTTTTACCTGCATGGATCTGCCTATATTGTGATAACGCAGACATTTATAATGCTCAACATATCTTACCCAAGTAAGTCATGAAACATAGGGTTGACACAATTACACAGTTACATGTATACTACATAAAATATCACTACATGTGATTTTCTACAAGATAAGTAAAAGGTCTGTATTAGGAGTCGAACAGTGTCTACACTACTGATGGCAGCTATGTAAGTCTTGCCCCAGACAGCATTACAGTTATAATCAAAGCTTAATGAGATAATTTGTTTTGGGGTAGACTGAGAGTCAAGGTGTGGGCTGACTTCCTTCTCATTATTACATTAACACCTTCAGGACATTAATCTTTAAGCACTACATTGATCAATTTAATTCACTCAATTAAAAACACTGGAATGTTTGTGTTATCACTACATTTTCTATGAGGTCTTGAATCTGTAAAAAACAATATGTACAAGATTTGAAATTGTCAACAAGTTTTTTGTTAACTTTTTAATTAATATGATATTCTGAACTTTTTAACATGGTGCCAATTTAAAGACTTTATTGCATTTTTTAATTAAAATATTCCTGGTGTAAAAAACATACAAATAAACAAACAGATAATAATATCTGTAAAGAGCTTAGAGACGGTATTCTGTATTAAGCGCTATATAAATCCAGATTATTATAAGACACAACAAAAATGGGCATATATATGTGTAGAAATGTTTGCACTTCCTGGTGCTGCATGCATGTAGTATGTTTTTTAAGGACTCTAAATCATCTTTGTGATAGGCTGCATAGCCCTTTGAAGATCACTGGAAGAAGAAGAATCAGAGGTTGCTGAGTGAAATCCCAAAATGTGGCCAAATTGGCCTGGGTAGTTTAAGGAATATATTGTTCTATATACAAGTACATGTTTGAAGAGAGGTGAAAAGGAGAGTTCAACAAGAGACTGGGTTAATAAGTCTAACTGGCTGGGGACTGTCCCCTGACAGTGATCGGACATCGGGTCAAATGGAAATTAGGCGAAGGATGACTCCTTATTGGCCTACAAGGGAACTGTAATACTACGTTGTGGCAATTTGCATGTTACTTATATATTTGGGTGTACTTTAACGATATAAGCAGACGATGTGTCTTCTATACTTGGTACATGTTTGTCTTGGGGAACTTGATCTAGCACTAAAGGAGATGAACATGATCGATAAAAACTTTTGATAATCTACCATAGGCAACTTCAATTTCCTTGTCCACCAACTACAGAAATGTGCAAATATCCAGTGACATATTTATCTGAACATGATTTCTATGGTTTATACAATTTAGGGTTTTGGAAGTGCCCTTGAGTTGACATGATTTCTCAGATGTTCTAATTATGTTTTAATGATTATGTATACATGTAATAGATTTGTAAGAGAATAGGTTGCAAATTGTTGCACAATTTAATTCTCTTGATGGAAAATTTTATTACCAGGGTGTTATTCATATACTCATACATATCTATATTTGTGCAGATTTAGCAACTTTCTTCCTCCCAAAGAGAGAAACAAAGTTTCCCTTCTGCCAATCCAATTGTAGATTGAAAATGATGGATTTTCAAAATAACATGTCAATAAAATACATGTGTATCTTTTTACACTGAAAGCTGAATAATGGAATACCCATGGGTTAGGAAAGATGGGATTAGATGCACTCTAAAATCTAGATACATTCATGCACTGTCTCGTCTGTTTGGAGCCAGAAGGGCGTTAACTCATATACAAAGTTAACTCTGTATGTGAGTTAATTCACACACAGAACCCTTTTGGCTCTCAACAGATGATTTTAAGACCTTCTTTACTCTCATCAGAGGTAATATACAAAATGCAAGGAGCATGCTCAAAATCCAATACAGACAAGAATGGCATGAATTTTACCTGAACATATATGAATGGAAATATCTTTTCATTCTAGAAAACAATTACATTTGCTAAACTTTGTCTTACCAGTCGTTGATACTTACCCAAGCAGTGAACCTCTAGATCAAAACAAATAATCACTTCATGATATACATGATTATTACAATAAATACATGAATATATAATTACACAGCAAGAGTATATATGAATGAGGCTCTTTTGGGGAGCAATTTACCTGCGGTGTCCGAGCACGTGCTTTCCTACTTGGTCTCCTGTTAGAGGGCGCCACAGATATTCTGTGTTTGGCCGCTGAGCTAGGTAGCAGATTTGACGTCTGGATTAGATCAAGGTCGACATCACCAAGATTTTCTTTAAAAATAAAGAAGGTATAATTAAATTAATAGTCTTCACATCTTGGATATTGTCAAATTACTTCACATCTTTGCATGTAATATTTGTGAAAGTGTTGGCACTGATTTGAAATCAGAATTCAGAAAAGAAAAAAAGAACATCGAATCACTTACAACCATCGCTTCAATATGTTAAAATACACATGTACTGCCCAAGTTTACTGCCTTCTCATTTCCTGCAGGGTCTTTGATGACTTTTTACATGGGTAACCGGTCAGGCACCCAAGACAAATATTTAGGTTGCTCAGTTCAACTTTTGGTTGTCATTTGCAGAAGATTGTGGAAGCTTCAAATGAAACAGCTATATGTATCTATTTTGAGACATCTTTAGCATCCATCCATATTTGAGCATGAAATAGTCATACTTGGAGAAAAAACAAACTGGATGTCAAAATGAGCTTGCACATGTCAGATTCCTGCACTAATTGAGAAAGGAATGTAATTTAAGTTACTTCCTCAAAAACATAGCAGTACAAGATAAATGCAAGGGTATATTCAGATCTAATATAGATGTTATTCGGAGACTGAATAGAAATAATCTTTTATTTGAAATGAATATTGTCTGGAAATCAGTGACATGTTAGTAAACATGTGAGTCAAAATGAGATAGCCTACATGTATACCTGCCTTAACAAATATTTGGGCATGAACTAGTCATACTTGGAGAAAAAACAAACTGGATGTCAAAATGAGCTTGCACATGTCAGATTCCTGCACTAATTGAAAAGGGAATGTAATTTAAGTTACTTCCTCCAGAACATAGCGGTACAAGATAAATGCAAGGGTATATTCAGATCTTATTTAGATGGCTGATCTCTTAATACAATATCCTTTTCAGGGGCCATGTTTGTATCAGGTATGACAAGCTAAAATAAACCTATATGTATGTACTTAAGGTTGATAAAATGGGTAGGTCAATTTTTGTTTCTAAAAATATATGTAAACATGGATCAAAATTAACACTTATTCCTACTCAAAAATATGTAAACTTAACGCTTGTCATTGAAAGCAAAGGTTGTAAAACATTGAGAGCAACAGGTTTAGGTGCAATATCCAAGTAAATTGAAAACTTGGCAGAATACAAACAAGAGAATTGATCTAATTATCACCAACGTATGTATAATGTCTTTTGTTCACACTCTGCTAGGAAGATGGCCAACTCAGATTAACATGAAATTTTTGTTCATGATACTAGGAGAGGCTAAAAGAGATATTGGAAAGATGACCCAATTCGATTTCATCATTATATTCCAAATGATTCATAATAGCTCCTTAAGAAAAGAATTCTCCTCAAAAATAATTCTTTTGTTTGATTGTGCCCCTTGTTTTCCATCCATTGTCATTGAATCTAATAAAGGATTATGGCAACAATTGCGCATTATTCCAATGAAACCTGGCTATCCATCTATTCCTTAACAGACAATTGTCATTGAATCTAATAAAGGATTATGGCAACAATTGCGCATTATTCCAATGAAACCTGGCTATCCATCTATTCCTTAACAGACAATAACAAAAGTCAGTATGAATATTTTCACATTGCATGCTCCAAATTTATGGCATACTTCTCAAAATAAGAATCCCTTGCAGCTTTAGTAAACCTTGTCATGGTAAATATGCAGTCACGACGATGGTCTTGCTTTACACCACAAATTTATCAAAGTAAATACGTCTTGCATCTTTAGTAATCCTGGCCATGGTAAATGTAAGTCTGTGGTTAAGACCAGGGTCTTGCTTTTTATACACCACACTCTTGAATTTGGGCCTCAAAGTTGGAAGCAATTTGATCTTCTGATTCTAATTGGTTGAAAGCCAAGGTGCTTTCATTTTTTGAACTTGTGTTTAATCTCAAGTTTTCTGAGCAACAAAAAATCATTTTATGGCTGAATAAATGGCATGGATACAGATTTTGGTCAAATTTTTCAATCTTTCATAGATTGGTAATGCAAGGATGAGAATCATTTATAGAGAAGTTATAAACCTATCACTGTTCAAAATTTAGACGATGTATGGACTGAAATGTATCATGAAGATGAAGTCAAAGAGAGGTCAAATCTCATAAACTTTAATTTTGTTGGCTGCATGCAAGAAGGCCACAATTTACAGTCAATGGCAGTAAAAGCTTTCTTCGGGAAGCTTTTAGTAATGTAAATCAGTTGCATGGCCGGCCATGCGTCTATTTACCCCCTTCTACCTGGCATATGGCGCTATCCCTGAATAAACAGAAACAAACTCACCTGATTTTAATCTCTTCATGTCGGCTGTAACATGGTGACCGTCCTTGACCTTGTCTTTGACCCCAACGCTTGTAAAGCTCTTCTGTAGCGAGGGATAAATGTGGGTTACAGGCATGAGAACTACCTAACTCTCCCCAAACAAGATAGAATAATAGGGCACTTCCAACATGGAAGATTCAACAAGTTGGAGTGAGGAATTACTGACAATCTGTTATCCTAGAAAACTAATTCTACTGAAGTTTACTCCTACAGAAAGTGAAAAAAACCTTATCCCTAAACCCGCATCCGTCCCTACCTACACCCTTAATTAGAATCCTAGCATCTAATAGGTTATCTAAGAATAGAGCCCGCCACCGCTTTGCATAGTTGAGAAGAGAGCGAGAGAGGAGGAGAGATGAGTTGATAATTGCTCCTAACTTCACCCAAACAAGATGATGTAGATTCAAAGAAGCAGACGGAAATTCAAATTTGGAAGGTATTCCAACCATGGAAGAAAGGTTAGAGATCCGCAAGACATGGAGAGCGAATGAAGGAAGGAATCGGTCCAAGGATTGAGAAGAGACTGAAGATCATAAATAAAGGTTAAGATCCAATGGCGGAATTAATCACAGATAATAGAATTATTCCAATGAGCATCCATTGCAACTTAAAGATTTTGAACAATGTACAATGATAACAGGAGGAAGGTGTCACGAGTCCCGTTTCCAAAATAGATGCAGCAGCATGAACCAATAGCTATTCCCAAGAGTGCTACTACATTCGGTTTGCCAGTCTGCTATTTCAGAGGTAGAGGCATGTCTGTCTTTCAGTGAGCGTCGAGATAAAGAAAATTGTTTTTACATAGATGGGATGATTCACGAACACCACTGAGGCCCTAAACTAACTTCCTGCCTTGCCTTGCCTTGATGCCCTTGGCAGACCCGTTTCTCGGCTTCGACGACGGCTGGCCGAGGGGAACACTGTGTAATATTGCGCGTCTACCGTCAACATGACAAGTGTTGTCCAGTCCATTATGGCTCTATTCTTTGTCAATTGACCATTTTCACATTACTGAAAGAGTACTGGCTTGATCCTCCATTGTCTTCTTGAATTCATTGTAAAATATAGGAGTAATAAAGTTCTTCGTCTTATATCAATTTCTGTATTAGGTGCAAAAAAAATGAGATTCATACAAAATTCTTGATTGTAACAATTAATATTGACCTAATAATAAAAGGATTCTTTGACTGAATATACAAAGAAAGTTTGTGTAAAATATATGAAGACTAAAGGATTACTATAGATATGATTGCACATTTCTTGAACTCGTCCCTTGATTTTCATCTTTTATTAAATGTTTAGTTTATAAACTTTGTTTACAATGTTTTAAATAGTACAGGTACAGTGTATTACACTGTAGTTTTCTCTTCCTAGTGTGAAAGCAGCCCAATTTTGCACCGCTAAGGCAATTAACACCCTATCTGCCTTTAACAGGTACAGTCTACATGTATAAAGAATGGGGCTACGATGACAATTCAAATTTCACTTTTCCATGTGTGTGAATGGGGTCTAATGTCATAGTTCCAGGGCAATGGATGAAGGAGGACATTACATTCACATTCAAATTTCTTTTTTCTTCTCTAGTGTGAATGAACCTAATGTAAATAACTGACAGTACATATCAACACTTTAGATTAATACTTAAGATACACCATACATGTAGGAGGAGGGAAGTATGAGCTATACAGCAAAGCTGAATGGTGACAACAAGTGGGGGAAGTAGGTGATTAAACATCTTCTAAATTTGTCTCAGGAGCACTCGCTGATCCTTGATCAATGAATTAATTGCCTTTGATGCACTTAGGGAAGGTCGACTTTGGGGATTGCGAGAGATAAAGCCAGCTTTTCAGCAAAGGGGATAGGTCTCATCTTGAGAATAACAAAGAAATCTTGGTTTCTGGGATACTATCAATGGTCTTAAAACTGGTACATGTATGCGTTTCTTTAAAATTTGATGTGCAATTTTAACAGCTGAATACACAACCTGCTTTGAATCATTTGGAACAGGTCGATTTGGGCAAAGGGTCTGCTCACAAGAACAAAGAAATCTTTGTCTTAAGAATATCTAGGCTTTAGCGAGAGACTAGTACTTGAAAAAGAGAGATACATATATGGACTTTACCAATGAATAAATTTACTCTTTTGCAATTTGGAACAGCCGATTTCAGGATACCCAGAGAGAAAAGCCAGCTTTTCAGCAAAGATAACAGCAAAGAACCCCCTCCCCTTTTAGAAAAAAAAACATATTGGTACATTTAATATTCTTTATTTTGAAAAAAAGAGAATGAATCTTAATTGATGAATACATGGATTGCTTTATCAAGCAATTGGAAAAGATCACTTTAGAGGATTTTAAGAAAGTGGTTGGTACAAAGAAAGATATGTTTTCAAAAAAACAGTCACGATACTGAAATAAATACAGAGACTTGATCAAGAAATAAATTGTATTGATTTTGAAGACCGAGAAATGTAAAGCAGACTTTTCAGCAAAGGGGATAAGTCTCATATGGAGAACAACAAAGAAATCTTGATTTCCAGAACATAGTATAAGTGCTTTCAAGGAAATCTATATGTTTCCATGTGATTTTAAAAAGTAAACATATGCTTTAATTTATGAAAATACAAATTGCTTCACTGCACTCTTTTGAAAGTCACATGTTTTGCACATATGAAAAGCTTAAAAAGTGGTAAAATGGCTTAGTATAGTTATATCGACTGCCACGAGAGGACTAGCTGTTTTTATACGCTCAAGGGATTCAACTTTCTAGCAAGCCAGTATAGAAACAGCTAGTCCTCGAGTATTTAAGCAGTCGATATGACTTTTATATGCCGAATTAAAACAAAAATCTACCAAGAATTCTTACCTTAGCCTTTTATTGAGTAAAAATTGGTTAAAACATCACAGAAAATCTGAAATAATCTTTGCTGGAAAAATGACTGAAAGTTTCAATCATTTGGGAATCGCAGACAAAAAGCACTGTATGGCGTCCGCGCTCGCACAAAGACAATTTTAACACGTAAACCAATGGGGATCGCAGTACTCATGCCCCGCCTACTAGTCAATAGTCTTTTGAAAAGCGCCCTAGGGCACTTTTCAAAAGACTATTGACTGGTTGGCGGGGCATGGCTAAAATCACGACTCGAATTTTGACCAATCAGATGGCTAGATTTCTAAAGTGAGGTATATAATCTATACTATTCTTTCCTTTCTTTCTTTGTTCTCTCTTTTTTTAGGGAGGGGGGGTGGGACGGTGCGAAAATGGCAGTCATTACAAATTCACAGATGTTTCTGTTAATAAATTTCTAACAGTAGACAAGCATATATTAAACACTCCTATATTGTGCATTTTCTAATGAAAACAATATGTGAAGTTTTTCCAATAAAAGAATATACTATTAAAGTAATTAACTTCCACATAGGATAATTTAAGCACATTATAAATTAGCATGATTTCAAATAATTGTACACATATGTGTACTTAATACAAATATCTCATTGTAAAATAGCATTTGAAGAGAAATTAAATGTGGCAGGAAGTATTTATTGAGTTATGTTTTATTCAATGACATATTTTAGAAGAAAACCTATTTTTGGATTTGAAAATAAAAATCTTGTGGACCTGAGTTAGCCTCTTCTTATTAAGTCAATTTGTTACATTCATATCTACGTGGGGCACATACATTTTTCTTAGAGTATGATGAGGAATATGAGTTAATCTATCACACTGACAAACCTTGCCAAACTTGAAGTCTTTAATACTGATCTGCGAGGAGACTTCCGCATGTAATTGATTTGAGTGTGAAACTCACTGTTTGTTTGAGTCAAGGGTTGTACAAATGGAAAGAAAGAAATCTTCACAAAGTAGTTTGTATGACTCATTTGGGTTTCAAATCGGCCTAAATAATGCTTTGTTTAGCTCTTTCCTTTGTACATGTACATGTATGTTGCAAGTCAATAACTCATTGAGGTGAAAATTATAAATTCAGTTGCACTTTGTAAAAATGTTTTCTTCAGCACATTTATGCTTTAGGCCTACCTGATTTTCACCCCCCACTCAGTGTTATTGAGGGTACGCGTATGCCTGTTCCCTCCTTTGAAAGCACCCCCTATCTCAGGGCTGCCAACATTTCTGAACCCCCTTTTGCGGGCTTTTCCTGCATTGGAGACCCCCCTAAATCCGGAACTTTGCTCAATGAAACCCCGTATCTATGATATTCAAAATATGTTATAAGAAAAAAAACTTCTTGATATTTTATAACCCCCTTTTTAAATTTCTCAGGAATCCAAAGAGAGAGAGAGAAAAAACACCCCCTTTTGAAAGAAATCTCCGGGTGAAAAGTCAAATACACCCCCTTTTTTTACAATTCTCAGGCCTGACTTTGTGGCGCGAAAAGTAACCCTTTACGTGAGATTTTGGGAACACGAATGCGGTCCCTCCGACCCTGGAGTGGGGGTCGGGGATTTTCAAAACTTTTCCTTTTCATTTTGTTGCCAATTTGAGTACATCTTAATGATAAATGCTTGGATTTAATGTTTTCCCATAAGCACCTTCACGACAATTTATGTCGGGATGAAATGATTCCAATAAGACTACGATGGGCTGAGAGATTAAATTCGTAATGTGAAATTTCGTAAATGTGGACAGATCTTCATATTTATCAGCTCAGTTGCAAATGCAGGGGAAGGAGAGACAAAAATATTTCCATTTCAAATTTGTTTGTATTTGTTGTGATCAAATCTTTTTAGCCCTGAATGGCATATTTAGAAATATGAGGATTTTAAAAATCAATCAATCAAAAAATTGGTCAGACATCCCCCCCCCCCTCCTCCATTATGATAATCTAGCAATCCAATATACAAGACTGTGGTGACAATGTGTACTGTATCAGCAAGTGCATTTTCATATCAATATATATTCATGGGGCTTTACAGGAGGTAGAAGCAAATCTTCTTCAATAAATAAAAATAATGTCTTATATCCCCTACTTATCAGTCTTGCCAAAAAAAGTCTAGTCTAACAACCTCCTCCCTCCCCCTTAAAAAAATGCTTTAACAGTGTCCCTAGATCCCCTGACAAAGCGTAGGTGTTCTTCCATGTCAATGTATACATTCCCAGGGCTTCATAGGAGTAAGAAACAGAACTTCCTCAACAAACATTGTGCTTTCATGACATTTAGTCCGAAATCTCCTCATCTCCCACCCGTTTAAATGTGTTCAAGGCTCAAGCAGTGTCCCTTGATCACCTGACGATTTGCAACTTAGTGTTCTTCCATGTCAGTGTATACATTCCCAGGGCTTTACAGGAGTGAGAAACAGACCTTCCTTCCAAATTATGCCTTATATCCTGTTACCCTCTCCCTCATACTCTCAATAGACAAACCACCAATTAAACAACAGACAGCTTCGCTTCAACTGTGTCTAGTTTTGCCTCTTGAGCAGTAGAGGGCTGTTGTAATTGATAAATAAACCTAGAGCTGAATGATTCAAGGGTTTACCCTCAACGGTTTAACTGTCCTAACCGTTCCAATGATACAGAAGGATTCACTAATGGAACGATGGACCAGTGGCTTACATCAGCTCAAAGATGCTATGATTGAACTCATTATACAGCTTCCACTATGTTTTATCTCTACTGGATCCATTGTATTTGTTGAGAATTTTATGAAAAGCAGTAAAAAAAAAAAAGAATTAAGTAGCTTCTCTCTGTAATGATTTTATTTAGCAGAAGGGGGGGGGGCACTTGGCTGCTCAAGCACACCTCCAGCACTAACATCTTGGTAAACTATATGTACCAGCAATAGAGGGCAGCATAGTGATTCTACAAAAAGTCCAGACTGATTGTGAATCTTCAAAATGACTACTCCTCTCATCGGTCTAGGAAAAACAAAATCTTCACTTACATGTAGTAACTTGTCACATCATTAACACTAGAGGGCAGTAGAGTTTTATGAACAATATTTAGATTGATTAAAGAGCCTTTTAGCTCCCATGCAGACCTGCAACACATCTATGACAAGAAGGATTATTTAGACACTAATTTCCTTCCAAGCCATGACCATAAGAGGGCAGTATACGTGTTTTCCTAAAGTTTACGATTGATCTGTAAACTGCTTTCACTCCTCTCAGCACAGCACCATGGTATCGAAAAAACTAGTATCAGGCGCATCAAAATTTACCTTATTATTACCTCTCAGTATGCTATGTAGAACTAATTTACATGAATTAATGTAGGCATGAATAGATAATGAATGGAAAATGAGTAGAAAGGGGATAGATGTAGACTGAAATAGTTTTAGATAAGCAATAGAAAGCAGATTAAGAAACATTTGGTTGCTAAAATAAAAAAATTCTAGACCCTATCATATGTGCACATACTTTCTCCTCAGTTGCAATATTTTTAACATATATATCAAGGAAAGCAAATGTATATTTAATTTTCCACAACTATGAATGTATCCATATCATTTCCCAATACACTATACAAAACAGATCACACATAAAGTAATTATACACATTTACAAATTTGAGTCTACCAATAATAAAAAAAGAGGAAATAGGCTAGACAAAATTATTGGTTCTGAATGATTATTTACTTGGTTTACATTTCAAGAGAAATAGTTCTATCCTTCAAAGCCTATATTAAAAACGAGTGCTCTAATTTGAAAGCCAGGTAGCAAGGATTAAAATCAATGCCTTTTCCCCAAAAATATACCACAACACAGTTTGTGATTACACACCATGATCATGTTCTATCACATACCACAACTGTGCAGCGTGGAAAAGAAATTCAAAACCCTTTCCCAATCACATGCCGTCAACTGAATTAAAGGGATCTACTAGAAAGCAGAAAATTCAGAGAAGCACACTGGTGAAAGTTTGAATGAAATCGGACATAAGATAAGAGAGTTGAAAATTGTAATCACTATAGGTATAGGGATTTCAAATTGACTGACTCGGTAATGTCACAGTTAAATGTGGCGGACAACTTTCTCATTTGTTCCAACACACAAAACTGACTAAAATGTCATTTTTTCTAAATGCATAACTCAGGAGGGACTTTTCTTTTTAGAGGACCTGTAATGACATGCTATCCATAATATATGTTAAGTAGTGCCCAAAGAGAGAAAGCGCTTAGGAGAAAAACAGAAATTAATGATATTTTTGTACACAACAAACGGGAGAGTAGTCCATGAATACATCATCATTCACTGATCAAATTGCCAATTTGAGAGTCACATAGATATAGTGATCTCATCTTTTTTTTTACATACTTATAACTTTCTTATTATTGGTCAGATATATATAAAACATTGCCATTCTGGTTCTCCTATTTTTACTGCTTTCATACAAATTAACTCATTATGAAAGGTTGGATTGCCCTTTAATTTATCCTGAAGGGTTCATGAAAAAGATTACAGCACATGATACATGTTTTGAAACATTAGTAACTGAATGTTAAGCCAGGGGGATTAGGCAGATAACAGTGATGGAACCACAATTTAGGTAGAATTACACTTTGGGGGTATGTGATCTTTGATATGAAATCCTATATTTTTGTTTATTGCCCTGAGGTGGCACTGACTCTACCCTCCTGAGCATACATGTAAATGAACAGTGGAATCAAATTTTGGGTTTGAAACTGAAAAAAAAATAATTAAAAATCATGTGCTTTCACAATAAAGCAATAACATACAATCTCTCCAGAGACAAATAAATGTAAGTTATTCTCTCTGAAAGTTTTTATCATCTGGTAAAGAAAACAAACAAAAAAACTTTGAAAAAGCAAATACAGTGAGCATTTAAGACTTATCTTACTTTGCAAAACCTAAAAATATGAACAATCAACTCTATCAAGTGAAAAAAATGGAGATTGATATAAACAATGCATTACAACTTTATATTAATAATAATTAAAGAATGACTTAAAGTTAGTGTAAAGATTTAAGAAAAGAAGGCAAAGAAATATGCATTTAATTCTGAAAACTAGAAATAATTTGTGAAAGAAATAGAAGGAAAGTATTGCCCCATAGCCTACTAAAGGAATAAGTATAAAATGTAATGTTTTCTAAGTTAACCACTTGACTGCGGACCACGTACATGTACATGCTTAGGGCATTGCACTTTCAAGACCGTAGCACTGCATAATGCCTAGCCCTACTGTGTAATTAGCACTGCAATGCTGTTATACAGGTCTTAAACAGTAGATGGCGCTATTCCCAAAAAGAATCCGGCAGTTTGTGTACAGTGTACATTTTTTGTACAGTACAAAAATGTTGTAGCACAGGGGGTATAAACGCATATTAGGCCAATAGCAGTCAAGTGGTTAAAGAAGTATATATATAATGAAACATAATGTCTTTCAATAGATATAGTTGTGAAAAGTTGTATATACCTTTACATGTACATGTTTAATGGTGAAGCAGCATAACTGATATGCAAATGACGAAATATAGCTTGGTGTATATTAACATGATGTATTATCCTACAATATATTAAAAAACACCGGAAATTAAAAACCATGAAAAAAATGCCAAGAGAGAGAGAGAGGGAAAGAGAAAGAGGGGGGGGGGTGTATCTATCTCTTTATAGATAGGAAACTCTTTCCATAAACCATACTCTATTTCTCACACAACATTGCAGGATTGTGTTGTATTCAAACAGATAAAAAAAGATATCACTATCACTATATGAAGTTTCAAATATTATTTTAATAGGTTTGTCAGTGTTTGTATCAAAGAAATCTTAAGGTATCATATTACCGGTATGCTCAACTTTCTCATGGCTTTCCCCAATGAAGTTTTGAACAATAATATTTTGACATTTTCTGACGACATTCACACATGCCTAGGAAGTATTATAAATATACTTGAATGTATCGAACAACCATCTTGTTTATTCTAGCAAACCAAAAGAAAGAGGAATACCTTATACTTGTCTGGCCTTTCTAAACAAGATTCTACAGCACCGTAAACCATGAAAGTCACCACGAGAAATATGTACATGTAATCTATGATCAGAGCTGGCTACTAAATTTGCTAATTTTTCTTTGTTTTCTTTCTGTTTCTTACATAAGTGCATGTGTGAAAGAAACCATATGCAGCTTTGAGAGAAGTAGTTTCTAATGTATGTTAGTAAAGATGATAAAGAAGTATATGTTTGATGATAAAGACAAAAATAATAGTTTATTTTTACCCATCGACGATTTGTAATACGAGGCTTGGACATACCCTGTTCCTGTAGAAAAAAAGCAGTAAGTAAATCTTGTATGAAATCAAAGTAGTACACCATTCCAAATTAGCCTGTGAATTCCTGCAAAGATAAGAATTTGTTTGAAGCAAATTCATCTACAATGAGGTTGTTAAGGGGAAAAGATAGCTTAATCATAAATATGTAACTTGATGAACTGGAATGCAGAAAAGATCTTTCTCAAGCTCTTCATGCAATGTCAAGATGCATTATTCATACAATGTAAGATTCTCTTATGAATGATTTTGCATTATAAAAATTAAGAACAATTGTATGTACCTTATGCATGCATAATAGAAGAAATATCAGTCTCTTCTCTTAACTGCATGAAAAATAGAACCAATTTTTTCCCGAATATTGTCCTTGTTCTATCCCTTGCGCTCCATCTCTTTTTTTCTCTCTTTTTTTCTTCTCTCTCTCTCTCTCTCTGATTTTCACACACACTGTCACCGTGTTTAGGTGAATGTGGGCCTGAGTGGGAATAAGAGTGTGGGTGAGTGATAGTGTGGGTGAGTGATGGTGTTTACTGTTTAGGTGTGAGTGTGTGCTTGTGTGTGAGTGTGTTTGTGCATGTGTGTGTTTCTCTCTCTTTCTCTCTCTCTCTCTCTCTCTCATGCTTTATCTATATTTGCATATTTTTTATCAGTCATTCTTTCTATCCCACCATGTTTGGGTGAGAGTGGAACTAAATGGCAGTGAGTGTGAAAGGTGAGTGTGAAAGGTGAGTGTGGGTGTGTATGTGTGAGTGAGTGCATGCCCATTGTATTTTTTCCCCTTCCTCTTACACACAGGCTTATTTGCTATCTATGTATCTTTCTCAGTTTCCATCTCTTTCTGTCTCTCATATCTCTCCTCAAACATACTTGATAACTGAAAGTATTAAAACAAAACACACTTGAATCGAACAGTTATAACTCAAAGTATGTTGAATATCACCGATATCCTCCATGTACCCTAAAGAGGCCCTGACTAATAACAAAAAGGAAATTTACTCTACTTTTACTCTACACAACATGTTATAAACAAATATATAATTACATGTACTATCTGATTTCCTTCAGCCTAAACGATTGACAAAACACATGTCAGCTACGAAATGAGGTCTCACATCTTAGACATAACTGTACAGAATACTTTTTGATAATAAATGCCAGATAATCTGAGACAAATTTGTCTTTAAAAAATGAGAACTTTGTTTGTTTGATGTTCAGGAGAGGAAGGGGACAGGGGAAGTGCATTCAGGAAAGAAATCAATGTGCACATCTTACAGGATAGTCTGGTAATGACGCAAGCAGCAGCCTCAAAAACATAATGGAGAAAGGTTGGGTCTCCCTTACTTATGGTGATGACAAGAGTTTACAAGAGGTGACCGAACACGGTTTAAGAGTCCAAGGTTTGGTGCAGTTACAGAGACAATGGCATTAAGTTACTGCCATTTTGAATTGTCATCAGCATAGTACATGTTCATGTAAATACAAGAAATAGAAAGAAGAGAAGATGAAGGAGGAGAGTGAAGGATGAAGTAGTGAAGGAGGAGAAAGAGGGGGAAGAGGGGGAAGAGGAGATGGAAAGTGGAAGGAGAAAAGTCACATTTTATAGAAAGAACTATTTCAACTGAAGGCAGGCCCTGCGCTCGAAAGCTGTGCACTTACGGACTAATTCTAGATAAGTGTAATTTCTTTGCACACAACCATGTGTGGCATGTGTCAAACGTTTAAAAAAAACCTTTGCCCATGTGGGAGAACTTTGGAAGTTCAGCAATAATTAATTACTTCAGACATGCCCTAATTAATCCCCTCCAATTACAAGCACTCCATTTTCTAACCGATGCTGATTATTTTTGGATTACGTATAGCAAAGTCATCAGAGCAAACTCCTCGAAAGCTAGTGACATTGCTTACACAATTTGAATTTTACCTCAAACTGAAGTGGGAAGGAAAGGAAAAGGAAGGATGCAATCATTTAAATTTAGGATGATTAATGATGTATTATGTAATGATACAAGTCATCTCTGTTATAGCTGTTTAACCCACTCCCCCTCCCCCTTTCACCCCTTTTTTCCCCCTCCTACATGTATGTGTGAAATGCATGAAATTCAACAACAGTTGGCATACACACAAATATATCAATATCAGCACTATACCTCACAGATGGTGAAATAGGTCTATTGATACTCTTTGGAGTTGAACAAAATATGATCCCCTCGGAATTCACAGACGTATAATCATTTCAATCTCATATAAATACATAACTAATTGAGATTTATCTACACAATTGTCTCAGCTGTTCTGTTCAGAACGTTTCTGAGTCACTGCCAAGGGAGGATTACTTTTAAGAACACAATTACATAAATAGCTTATACAGTGTACCTAAAATTTGGTAAAGTTCCAAAGACTTGCACTTTTTCTTTGTGTATACCACGTCATACGTCAGCAATGAAATGATTCGTAAATAAAGTTGATTTTCAACACAAAAGTGGATTTCCTTTGTAATTTCTACAACGTTGACCTAGACTTGTTCAAAATGCCTCGGGTGTAAGCAAAAGACCCATGTCCAAGTTCCATCGATGTTTCAATGATTGTTTTAACATTTGAAAATTAAATTTGATTCTCATTTTATTGCTTATTTTCTCTGATCACATATAATTTCAGAAAGCTGCATTAACACTGGTTGTGTTCAACTCAAATCACTGGCATAGTCTGGTAGTTATGGTAATTCTAGTTAACTATCTAATCAATGTGTGTACGTGATGGGGGGACACAACCTATACATGATTACCCCATGAATATATGATGCATGTTTGTCTACAACAAGGATTTCAGTACAGTAAGATGCAATTTGGCTTTCTGCTCTGATATTTAAAGCAGGTAAACATGGTAATAATGCTTGTGTGTTTCACGTAATGTCTGTTCAGAGCCATAAGGGCATTAACTCGGTGTGAATGTATGCGAGATAATGCCCTTCTGGCTCCAAACAATGAGTCATAATCTGTATCTTGAATCGGCATGGCTGTACTGTCATTTCTTTATTCAGAAGCAATGAAAAATAGCTGGACTCTCGGCCTGTTCACACCATAAGATCTCACTTTTCTAGAATTTAATCTTTGAGGTGTGAACGACTGGGTGTGCCACTGGTCCATCCAACTGCTAGCCAAACCAGAGTGCTGCTTCACATGGTTCTACAACACATGCTCCAGCAACAATTGCTTCATACATGTAGATAATTCTGGCCAAACCAGATTCCCAACTTGAACTAAGCACCTACAAGGAACCCTAACCCTAAGCATTATCTAAAACCCAATAACCCTAGAGCAGATGCCATCAAAGCAAATGTTGGGTCTAGTTGGGTCATTGCTCGAGCATCTCTAAGGTCAAGGTCTACCACAGGAGTTGGTGCATTTTGGTTGGTCTAAGTTAGGGCACACTCTAAGTCTAAACAGAGTCAACTGTCATTAATAATATCCCCAGGTGAAATGTGAACATGGTCATGAAATTCTTGATGTTGTTGTGTTGTCCACTTTCTATTTCATTTGAGAATGCTAGGAATATGACCAGTTATAGCTAGATCATGCATTGCAAGGTTTAAAGGATCAATATACCCAGGTGAAATATGAGCATGGTCAAGTAATTCTGCATCAACGTTGTTTTTTGTCCACTCTCTATTGAATATCAGAATACTAGTAGAGGGTATGAGTTGCTTGGGAGTGTGCTTCCTATGATTATAAGGGGCTACCAATGTGCTTGCCACGATAGACAGGAGCGAGGTAAGATGATACCTGCCCCTGGTGTAATGCAATCCCAGTCGCGGTTGGCGAGGTGACCAGAGTCTAGGTGTGTGTTACCGCAGGGGATTTACACGGGCGCAACAGTGCTACCCTTCCTGTGTTCTTACGCACAGTGTCCAAGATTTCAAGTTCAGTTTTTCTGCAGGATAGGATTGCACAATCGGTTCACGATTTGCAGTGCTGCATATTCATGTGATGCATTGCAAAGAGTCCTATATTCAAACGTCACAAATATGTCATTTGCCAGTCATTTGCAGGGTCCACAATTTGGAGATTTAAAAAAAGATTATTTTGCAACTAGTTCAATAAATCAGAAAGTAAAAATATTGTATTATGATAAGACTAGACACACAATGTCTAATGGTCATATCTTTAACTGCAAAGCAAATAATATCTGAAGAGCACATATCTTCATACATTTAAATCAATGCCCATCCCTAATAAAAAATTAAAACCTAATTAATTTAGGAAAGTCATGTGCAAGTGTATGGAGTGGTAAAATATAACCTTTCTACTATTTGGGATGCTCAGTTTTCATAGCAAAGCCAAAGTGAGAAAAGTACCCAACAAATTAGATACATGCAGACATCTAATTTTTCCAACCAGAAGGGGGATGAGCCCCCCATGCAGGTATAGTCCTGGATGAGTACATGGGTAGATTGGGAGTTGTTGTCCTGAAGTAAATTATGTCAAAAATTATGATTCATGGGTTCCTTTGATATGACAGGGATATTTGGCAAGGAGGATTAGTTCTCCAGATAATTCCAGATGCTGTGCTTAATACTCAGGGTATTGACCTACAACATAGAATGATCGTTTGGGATTCTGGCATGACTAAATATCTGAACAGTCCCACATGTGTGTTTTATTGAAAAGCATACATGTACTTCAAGTAGACATTCATGCCTTCCCAAGATGCTCTGTCAACATATGCTCATAATCAAACTAGCAAAGCATGCTCAAGATGCACTCAAAGGCTTCCACAGTCCATGCTGTTGGTTAAAGAAGGTGGGTAGGGTCCATTATTCAGCTTTATAGAAAATCTTCATCGATGATAAACGTTCTGTGAATTGTTTTTCTGTACGGTGAAGGCTTTCATCTGCTCCAGGGGTACATGTACCAACCGATTTTACTCATGGAGCTAGAAAAAAACTCCCCAGATATATTTGAACCCAATATATTCTGTATGGAAAAGAAAAAATCTTGAATATGTCTGGAAAGGAGAGGTGACAATGGCTGATAAAGGCAAAAGCCTAGTACATAATTGCACCCTTGAATGACCACGGTTCTTAATCATTTTCCTTCAAAGAGAAAGTGTTGAGATCGTTCATCTAGAATTCTATATGCAATGAAAAACAACCCCCATAACAAGAAATTAATCAGCTTTTAAATCATGGGTGTGAAAGGACTTTCTTTACTTTCTATCACAGCTTTAGCTTTCTTAAATTATAAAACCCTTTAAAAGGAATTTAAATACAAGGATCAATGGCTTCGAACACACATCACATGAACACCACATGGTTTAATCTTTAATCTCGACATATGCATGACAATCCTTTCATGGGCCTTCAAAGAATTAAATAAAAATTATTTAATAAACCCATGATTTCTCATTTCCATTGCCAGCTAAAGGCAACTGCAGAATCGCTTAGATTATCCCAGATTTTTGCTCAATCTTCACATTTTGTGTTATTTTAGTAGAGGCCCTTTTGCCAAGTCTGTGTTCCAAGGCTGATTATTCATAATGAGCTCTGTTTTGAGGTCAATGACTACAGTTGTCTTGGGGGAGAGTTACAAATTTTGAAGGCATTGTGCCAAGTGGTGATCTATTCAGAAACCTCTTTGGTTTCTAACCATATCAGCTAACTTTGTTGGTAGCTGGATTTAATTTTATGCGTTGACATTTTTTTCATCAGATTAGTTGAATTTTGAAATGTTTATTGATTCTTTTAAAGAGTGGTATATATAAAATACATGGACACAAGGTGTTTATCTTTTCAATGTTCAGTTTCAAAGAAGTTTTGATCTTTTAGCATTTGACATAGATTTTGTTTATAGAATTAAAGATTATAACCATAAATCTCATTTCCTATGAGGAAACTCTCTTTCATGTACATCCATAAAGGATTTACTCATAATGAATATAAAATGAAGACCTTGAAATACTGAAGTAAATATCCACTGACATTAGAATCACTGCCAAGTCAAAAGCCCCTTCCCTCCCATAATGGAAATGTATTAATTGGATAAAAGTCTAATCACTTAATGAATGAGTCAATATATTTTATATACAGATACTTGGATGTGGGTTGCAAAATGAAATAAATGTGTTAATGTTTGTTTGAGACTTATTTTTCCCCTTTTATGGCCTATAATGAAGGGCAAATGTGCCTCATAATTTCATAGAAAATAATATTCTTCAGATAAGTGATAACGCATACAGATCTACTGTTAAAGAAGAAATATCAGTAATGTGATGCCCTTTATATATATATCACATGACCATCACTTAGTGATCACGTGACAGCAGGGGATCACACGACTCACCTCGTCCTCTGTAGTGATAATGCCACTGTCTGTCTTACTGCTGTCTGAGGGCGCCACATATGAGATGTCGTGGGTGGTGTCACCCGTTGTCATGGCGTCCTCACTAGACTGGGCGTAGCCGTCGTCTGAGGAGCTGGCTCTCTCTTTGAGTTTGGCACTGATCTCATCCTGTGATAGACAGATAGATAAATGAAATGTAGACTGGTCAATAGATAGACAGATAAATAGATAAACAGACAGATTATCGAAGGACGGATAAATTGATAGATACATGTTCACAAATGATGTTGATCAAAACATAGATAGATTGTTTTAAAAAAGGACAGATAATGAAGATCGATAAACATGTACATGTATGTATGTCAATAAAGAAGTACATGTACATGTACCAAAGAGAGATTTAAAAAAAAGATAAATGATCTTAAGATTCATAGCAAAGTGATATGAATTATAGAAAGTTGTTATGATAGAATTAAAAAGTATTAAAAATATCTAGATAGTGCAAAAGCTGGGTATTTGTTCACTCTTGACAGTGTGAAAACAAATTCAAAGATCTTTTTTGCTCTATTTCATGTACATGTGCTCTTTGCATTCAAGGATGGGTAAAAACATATGTGACCATTTCTGAATGTTTTTTCGACGACACTATCCCAAATGAAGATTAAAAAGTACTACTATTAAAATGTAAAGACAAATGATTGTATGACAAGGAAAAGGGTAGAATGACACTTTATGAGGAATAATATGACCCCCCGGGCCACCCACCTCAAAACATTTTTTTAACTTAAACTTCTTTTTGGACCTGTAACTGAAAAATAAGAAAGATTTTGTAATTTGCCATTCAATTCAGAGACCATTCCACACTTGCTCAGTTTAACATAAAGTCAGACAACAATGAAGTCAACAATGAAGTCACTGAATGAAATCAAAATAAAAATCAGAAGCTTTTTTCAGTCCATACACCTGTTGTAGATTGCACGTAGATTGCGTGTGGATTTCAATTGGTCAGAGAGGTAACCCCATCATTTCATTTTCCCCTCTCTATTACCAATGACAGTAGCAATTCCCCTTCCCCGTTAAATCATGTTGTGATGTCATGAAATGACGTGACTTGCATTCTTCGGTCAAGATCATTCCGAACCGAGACCGGCTAATCCCGGGAATTAACATCTGCCAAAACGTATGAACAACAGTGGCCCCGTGAAAATGGGTGCTCTTGTCGGCTAATGCCCTTTAATAGCGAGCCATGGGTTGAGAGTCGAGCAAGGTGAGTGAGAAACTCATCTGAGTATAATTGCTTCCATTCACACCTGGCTTATTTACACTCCCCAGCATATAGTGTACATGTATATGTACTAGGTCAGAGCCAGAAGGCTGTTAACTGATCATGTACATGTATGCTTACATTAAGTAAAGGTATAATGCCCTTCTGGCTCTCAGCAGACTAATTGTGTACATTTATCTGCATGCTTAATTTTTTCTCCTTGGATTGTACAATCATATGGTAATATACAATAAAAGATTTTTTACAGTGAAACCTGTCTATAAAGACCACCCAAGGGAGACAAGAAAAGTGGTCTTTATAGGCAGGTGGTCGTTATGCACAGGTTCCTTTAATACATGTTTCAATGAGAAACCATTTTCAAGGGAAACAAAAAATGTGGTCTTTGTAGACAGGTGGTCTTTCTATACAGGTGGTTACTAAAGCAGGTTTTACTGTATTGTGTTTGAAATAAAGTATTAAAATCAAATGAATTGAAAACATATATATACATTTTATATACATCTTTTGGCCTATACCAAATAAGGTTCTGATGTGACCAATTGGGCACAAATATTCATAATCACTTAATAATAATAACAATTTTGAAGAGATCTTTAAAATGGTTTTAATGATGTTTCTAACCAGATTCAAGCTTGAATATATGTAGCTAATAGCTCCTTTAAACCCATTCTTATCGACCATCTACCAAGTCCAATAAGTCTATTTTAATTTTTTTCAAATGCCAGTAGAGCCTGTTACAGATTTACACATCCTTCACCTCGCTCCTTCGCTTTAAAAAAATATATGGAAATACGGGGGAGGCTTCTTCATACAGCCCATCTTCATCTTTAAATAGATAATAACCTGGGGGCATATACTTTTATTTAACTTTTGCATCAGTACAAGGCAGGTATGGGGGCCCCCACTGGTATTGTCTTTACTAAGCTGTTTAAGTCTTACTAGATGAGGGGAAATTAGCAAAGTTCATCCTAACCACAAAGGCTATTTCTATACCATGAAGGAAGAGGGTCATATTTTTATGCCCTTTAGTTTGTGATTATGATGACACACTGTATCTGTTCAAGACCTCACAGGGTGCGATCTTCCATTAATGCTCACACTGCCTCAAGTTGCAGATTGCTGTTTGGCAACAATTTTTCAGAATTGGCAGAATACATAATATGGACTTTAAAGATTCTATAAATTAAAACCCTGTCCAAGACAACTGGCAACCATTTCTGCATTGGCATAAATTTCATTTCAAAGACATGGGAAATTATCAGAAACCTTGATACCCAAAATATCCTAATTTAAAAAAAAAAAATGAAATATATAAGCTACAAATAATTTTATTTTGCAAATTTAGATTTAAATATCAAAATAAATAAATAAGTAATGAAAATAAAAAGAAGAAAAAAAGTGATCAAAGTATTTAGGAGATTTATATTTGATGGCTAGTGGATGGACAGTGTATGTAAGCATGGGGGCGGTGAGGGAGGAAGGGGCTAAGCTGCCATCAGCCGCTATCTACTTGTGTATTTTAAGCAATAAAACCTGAGCTCTAGGTCTATGAGGATCAAATGAAGATGCAAAACAAAGAGGCCTGTCTCATGACGGTGACCAGACATTTGTTCCAATGACAATTGCTCCAGGCTTTATTTTGTCACAGGTTAGGGTTGAAGTTGGGTTTTAGGTTAGGGTTAGGATAAGGGTTAGGTAATCTTGGGTCCAGGGTTGAAGTTAGTAATTTGGTTAGTGTAAAAAACTGACATGGAGCAATTGTCACAGGAGCAAGTGTCGTACAACCCTAATGACACTGAACATCCCATGGAAATCGATAAGTTCATGACCTTAAAAGTTGATGATTTCATTGATGTTGCTCCAGGATAAATTGAGATAGCCCAATTTCATATCAAATGAACCCTGATGACACACTGAATATGAAATCATTTTAGGACCTCACACGATGTCACATGTCTGATATCTCACCAATCAAGATATACATATTAATTCTTCATTTACAGGAGGAAATACATGTAGTGGCATTCCACTACTGACGTCACTGTGGTATGGTTTTCGCTTCATGGAGAATTACCATAGCCAAGTCGTGTAGGCCAAACAAATTTGTTTCTATGGTAAAAGTTAGAAAAATAGAATTTCATCATAGTGCTAAAAAGATCTAGCTGCCAATAGGATAAAGTAAAGTGATATTTTTGTATTAAACTTGGATGGTTAAAGTACAAAATCTTCTTTAGATATCTTTATATTTTGTTTTCAATGAAATCTAAACAACAAATATTCTGATGATGAGAGCTCAATCGGTAGGATACCTATGACATCATCATCTTTCTACCCAGAATAAGGAAATGAAAACAATCCTCCACCTCCCAGGCAACTTCCACATCTTAATTCCTCACACCGCACGCTTGGCTCTAACAGTGACCCTTCCTTGATAATCTCCTGCGCTGAGTCACAGCCAAGAGTTTGGCAAGGACTCCCCACGGCAGCTGACCTGCTGAGTGCTGACGAGAGATTCTCTAATTCAATACAACAAATTACGGAACACGACACGTAATCGGTTCAGGCTTTGACCCATTTTTTTGTGGAGATTGAGAGAGGGACCTGTACATGCTATGTTAGAGAAATGTGAAATGTTTGTGCTGAGAAGAAAGGGGGAGCAAAATTTGGGACTTCCTCCATTTTAAATGATCACTGTTGTGGTTGTGGAGAGCAGGAGGATATAGAAAGTGAAAGTGATACATAAATCTCTTATCAAGCTTCTTCCATGTCAGAGTATAAAAACATGAAATATTAAATGACATATCTTCAATCAGTGTGTTTGTTTGTTCTTATCTATGAGAATAATCTACCTGAGATAAAAAACAAAACAAAAACATTTTCTGTTTTAACCCCTTTATGATTCACGACAGCATTATCAAGTAAGATGAGTGTAGTGCAAGTCACATTTCTGTACATCTTATAAGAATCACATCAGTGAGTGTGCATGGACGGGATTGTTGTGTTCAGCTCCACAGTACATGTACATATCTGTTTTTTTACCCCTAATATTGCGTTTTTGCCATTCCTTTTATATGCAAAGGAAAGCTTCCCTGTGACATTTCATTGAGTTGGATTACTGTGAAATATCTGAAATGGGCTTCATAGGGGACAAATGAAGAGGTTTACTTCCAATACATGTAAGATCCCAGGCCTGTTACATCCACGAAAATGAATTCTCAGTAAAAGATAGGAAATGACTTGCAGAAAGACAAAAAGTCAGTCGCATATTACAAGAATAGGGATGTTGGCGTGAGAGTAGTACGTGCTACTCATCCCAACCCAAGACCTAATCCTAGATAAGTCAAATGTGAAGCAGCTTAGAGGAACCTCCGCAGAATCCTACCACATTTTCTTGATGATTAATGATGTTGTCATATTCAAATTCATTCAAGTCCTTTTACAATCTGGAAAGGTGCCATGAGTATTGCATCACTGAGGAAGAACCACTTTTGAAATTATGGATAGTTCTAAGTGAAGTCGCATGAAGACTGGTTAAAAGTCTGTGCATCATGTAATAGATGGTCTAATCTCTAAAAAAGGAGCTGAATTATTAGGAAATCATGTTTGCCCTTGTACTACATGTGTACTCCTACAGCCACACAACAAATCCCATCTCTTTCTATAAAAGAACTTGTGAAAAACAACCAAAGATGAGGGTGTGTAGCTGTAAATAATATCTGAACAAATTTCACCAGACCCAACCCATATCATATGCCATGCGTGTTCAGTATACAAACAGTAAGATCTAATTCTCAGGGCTGAACACTCAACGTCGCCCGAGACACAAGGGCACCCAAAATCTAAGTCAGGACCTTGACAATTTTGACAATTTTACATAGGGCTCATGCGTGCAGACTGTAAGACATTTGATCAGGGCCCCCTTTCAAAAAAAGTTAGTATGGAGCATAGTAATAACAGTCAGATCTATTACTCTATCTAACATGTCTATTAAGTCTACCTAGGGAAAACAGAAAAAGTGGCCTCTCTAGACAGGTTTAACAACACATGTTCGTTCCTAGAGAGAAAGACAAAATATTAGTGACCACCATAGACATGCTTTAATAGACTATTTTTCATTTATTTAAACATATTTGTTTATAGAGGAGCTGTTCTTACTGCCAGGTTTGATGTGTTGAGTGAATAGGAGCTCCTGTCTTTGGCTGAAGCAGGTTTGTCTGGTGTGAACACACTGTCTTCTGACATACTGATGCGTTTGTTCAGTTCACCTTCCTCATCCCTGGAAAATAAACAAATATAATTTGAACTTTTAGACAAATAAATATATAAAATAACCTGAAACTTTTATTTCCCAAAGAATTTGACTGGAAGCAAGTGGATGTATAATGACCCTGCTTCTCCCTGTCCTAACATTGCTATACTGAATTTAATAAATACTAGATTTATGTATGTATTTTCCAAGAATCCCTAGTAAAAAATTAAATAAACTCAGCAAAAAAAGAGAAAGTGGACATCTTTATAGTTCAAAATTTTCATATAAACCCTCTGTTCATGCTTTCAGGGGAGGAAAATCCCATATTTTCTGTATTTTCAGTCTAAATTTATTATAAACCAACTGAAAAGCTTGGGTGGTATTTGCCACTCGCATGAAACAGGAAGGGCTGAAATAGGAAGGAAACATTTCATCTATGGATGACAGCTCATCAAGCCAGCATTATTCCCTCAAAATGTTCTCAATTTTACCTGATGATGTCATATGTTAATTAATGAATGTCACTAATCTGGCAGGGATAACCAAGTACGTGAATGTTCATTTTGTCTTTCTTAAATGCTCCTGAGCTGCGATTATTAGCACAGCTGGAATGCCAAAATTTTGAGCATCATCAAATCTCTATTAGCAACCACATCCTAGTACACACTTTTTTCATATAGATTTTTAGGGAAATTAAACTGGCAGGAGTGTCACTGGATAAATTTAACCAAGCCTAGCTTGCGAAACAAAGCATATAGCATAATAGGCCTTTATCTTGTACGTTACAAGGATTTAATATTGTTATGATTTTGAAAGAAGGACATTGGAAGCCAATACACCAACAATGCAAGAAGAGCATTAGGATCACATAAGTTTGTTCTATATGAATTGATCAATCCTATTTTTTGTTTTAAATCTTAAATTAAGTAATTCTGATCTTGAGAATTTGTGTGCAATTCATACAGGATCTATCACATGTCACCGACTTTACTCAATACATTGATGATTTTATCATTACCCTCTCCACTGATCTACACTGATAAACATAAACAGGAATGTGCACATTGGATCATACTATGATCTTTGATATCATCATTTTAATGTCAAAGCTTTCTGGCTTCATACTCAGTATATAAAAGCTAATTTATTTCTGTATTATTTCTTCTTTTTCTATATCTTGTCATGAAAATGATAAAATATTTCATTTCTACCATGGGTTTATGGCTGCGCAGAAAAAAATTGGATGTTAATCACAATTGCAGAAATAAGAGAACATTATGACATGAGATCATGATTTTTTATAATACAGTATGTCTGTAAAATATTAGCTAGCATGGCCACACATAAATTCATTTCTATTTCCTAAGATTATTTGTAGGGAATCATTTTATTGTTAAATGTTTGATTCCATAGGGTTCATTGACAGATCAAATCTCAATCGCGTAAATTGAAGAGGAAAGTAAGATTGAGATCAAATTTAGATCTACAAAATCATGCTTCTAAAATTGGAGTGTGCTTGCCAAACAGAACATGCATACATCTACGTACACTGTATGTCTATTTCCCTTTCAGGTTTTGTCAGGAATCATTCTAAAGATAACAAGACAAAATGTTCTATTGCCATAGCAGTCAATAGCTAAACAGGTTCAACATTTCAGATGTAACTTTGATAGCAATTGAAGACATTTAGTAAAGGACAAATTTAGATCATGTGTTGATTTTTCAAACTCGAAATTATATGTGCCTAAAATCAAATAGACCCTATCAAGGACATCAGTCCTTATTTATTTTTGTCAGAAATCATCTTTAGGATAAGGAAATTGTTTCTATTTCTAAAGTAGGTTCAATGGTTATACAAACACAGAAATTCAGATAAAGCTTTGATAGTGATCAGTGGTGTGGGTGCAACAAGGTGCTAACTAATAAAAGTGTAATTTTGAAATAAATGCATTTAAAATCACCATATTTATATCACAAAGGGAAAAAATTATAAAATGTGCTTCTGTGCCATATTAGGGGATCAGAAAGACATAACACACAATTTGTTGTATGACTTAAATTTGCTTAAGTCCAAAATTAAATATTAACAAACCATGTTTTTTATAGAATGATTAAGTTGGCCATTAGTTGATCATGTGTCCATGAAATTATGTATCTTCACAGCTGTTACATTTAATGAGTTATGATGATTTTTATCAATTGTAATGGAATGACATGAACAAGTCAATTTCATTTCTGCAGATATTATTCATCATAACCAATTGAGAAACTTCTGAAAATAATACACATGTATTACACCACAACAGACACTTGTTTAATCAATGCCTAGCTACTTAACCATAATTTAACTTAAAGCTTGCAATTTATCATCTATTTCTGAAAAGCACATCTAAATTTAGAAATAGTATTTTGTGTCATTCCACTCCTGCAGAATCACTCTGTTATTTTAGCAACAAAGGTTTCAATTTCAAAAGTTTTTTTTATTTTTATAGATTGTGCAGAAATATGGAAATATCAGTTGATATGAATGTAATTCATTTATTAGAAAAGTGAGTATTAGCACCATAGTTCACCAACCACCTGAATTATCAGGTGTCTGCAATCTAATATCATTTCATGTCTGATGTACGTCACATGATCTGATAGTCATATGATCTCTGATTATCATGCACTTTATCGGGACGTCAAACTCAGAGGGGGTGAAAATTGAAGGAAGGACTATGATTTAATTCATTGGTTGTCTCTTTACTCTAATGTCATGATGTCATGTCCGCAACATTTATGTTTAGTTTTATGCAGCTGTAAGTGCAGGCAATTAAAATCCACAAAACATGCCCTTTGAGTGTTTTCTTTCTCTCATTTTAGTGATCCTATTGTTTATTTTCCCATTCCCTCTTTGACATAACATTCTCACTATTCTTTTTAATCCTTCCTGTCTTCATATTTTATGTGATAAGTTTTAAATTGCTGCAATAATTTCATAATTTCTTCCACCCCATCTAGCAGCAGCTTGCTTCCCTATTCCCCTCTTATAAAAGGGATGTTTATCCCAAAAGTTAAAAAAGGTTACATTCTACTTTAAAGTGATATATACTGGATTTGATATATTGTGTTCTCGATTTTTCATGGAGGGGGTTATTTCAACCATTTGACAGAATCTTTTTTCACTGAGACTCTTTTTTTTTCATTCATAAAACTGTAAAAGCTGAATGGTTTAGCCAGGATTTGTAATACTTGCATGCCATTAAAAAAAAAATTAATTTGTTTTGTGGGGGCTTTTTAAAAATATCCTCCCTTTTTCCAATTTCCTCATGGATACAGGGTTGGGCATGAGGAATGGGAATCATCATCCCTATCATCCTCTAGCTATGCTGATAGCACTTTATTTTCTTAGATTTTCAGGGGCTTCTTGCCTTCAGCCCCCATCTTGTCCTCCTATATTATCTTACCCTCCTGTTTCTAATTCGCTCGTTGATTTAGACTTGTTCTTGTTTGGTGTCGAGTCTCCTTCTGATCCTTTTGAACTCTTCTTCTTCTTGAAAATCTTCTTTATTGACTTCCATGCCTTGAACTTTTTCTTCTTTGGGGCACCTGTAAGTAACATATTACAAATACTGCATTTAGACCGATGTGTGATCTGATCATAGCTTATATTTTTACATTTTGCCTCGGTTCTGAAAGCAATTTAATCTAATCTTAACTTATGTACCCATAATTCTACTAACAGTAACACCTTAAAAAAATAATATTTAACATTTTGCCATGGTTTGTGAAAGTGAAGTAAGGTGTCTTAGAATGCAAGAAAAAATAATCCAGACTCCAGAGAGTTTAGGAAATTCATTCATTCAATAATGCTTTCTTTTAAATAGCGAAACAGACATAGATGTCATTACATTAAAGGTAGTGTATCCCTTTTGCAGCCAACATCAAATTCTGTAGAACTTTGCAGTAATCATGAGTATGTCACATATGTCCTTATCTGTGAAATTTAAATTTAGCAGTGACCTGGTTATGCAAGGGAAACCGTTTTAACTAGACTTCACTGTCAGACACTGTTGAGTTACTGACTGACTTTTTAAAATTTGTTAATAACATAGATAAAATTAGCTGTAAAGGGTACATTATCATTTGTACACATCAATGACCTGCTTCTTATAATGACCAAAAATTAAACTTATCGAGTCTTTACTCAGCACAAAATGTATGATTATGCGGTACAAGGGTGTGAAAATCAGACTCCCTTCTAAGCATATTTTTCGCAACGCGTTTTGAAAATTCCTAAGGGTCGATATAATTCTACATAGAGGCAATTACCAGTTCTAAACTTTTAAGGAGTTTTTAGTTGGTATTATCTCTTGTTTACCATAGGATTTACATAATTTTATATTTTCAGCCTGCAAAAGGGACAGACTACCTTTAATTTAGAAAAGTGCCTGAAAGGAAGTTTCACACAATTGTATCTTGTTTCTCATGATCTTCTGGAATGATTTCTCAACATGTATTTTAAAAGCTACATTTCAAAAGTACTCTGTATTTGAAATACAAGCTAATTAAAAACCATTAACAATTATATGTTTGCCCAAATGTGTTACTGGCCCATACCCCCCCCCCCAAAAAAAAAGAGAGGTACCCTACCAGGTCCCTAATACTGCATCAAGCTAGCTCCATGGATGCCTTAATTGAAACTGCCAGGCAATCTTCCTTGATAGGCCTCCTCTGATGAGTAATGTGATATGACTCTCACACTAATCTCTACCTCTCTCAATAAATACAATCGTCACTAAGCCCAGCTAATCCAATAGTCATTCCCCACCCTCCCATTAAGCTTTTGCTACAATGCGAACATCTTATCCACTTATTCTGATTCATTTCAACCCAGTGGAATAATAATAGTCACATTTGTATAGCACTTAATACTACGTCTCTAAGCGATATATATTGTAATTATTATTACCCTGGTCATTGGACTCAATTACTAATCCATACATGAAAGTGCACATGCTCCGCTCCCTGGGGAGTATTCTAGCCATTTTAAAAGTGCACACATGCCAATCCAACTACCGCATTATCTGCCGCATCCTACAGGGTACCCATTTAACACCTGGGTGGAGAGTGGCAAATGTCCATCCTACCTGACTGGTATAATTCACTGTCACTCATCCCTTCCTCTCTTGGGCTGCGAGGCACCACCACCATATCCTCCTCGTTTATGTCCATGGCCTGAGCTCCGCCCTCTGTTTCCTGAGCTCCTCCTCCAGCTTCCTGAGCTCCGCCCCCTGCTTCCTGTAGCTCCTCCTCCTCCTCAGTGCCTTGCTCTCTGCCGTTCACCACCTGAACAGCCACCGACATCTTGTTAGGTGGTAGGATAACTGTCAAAGAAATAAAGAATTGATTAATTAATTTTTCAAATGTACAAGATGATGCCATAATGATGACATAATACGAAATAACTCCTTTTAAAAAAGGTACGAGATTAGCATAAATACATGTAATTTTACATTTGTTTATCCTGCTATGCAGGAAAGGGAAGATCTACTGTGGAAATACAAAAGAAACCTAAAACAAATAAAAAAATTAAGAATTATATTACATACACTGTATATTACATTTTCATCATCATATGCATAATATACATTTTATTTAGCACTCCATTGTTCCATTATAAAATTCTCCTCCTCCCATTCGACCAGAGATTATTACATGTTTGTAGGAAAATCTATTTTCATATAAAAAATGTTCATAACAGTTCAAAGGAACATGCACATACACCTGCATCTCTTGATTTTATTCTACAAAATAATATATACATGTAAAGGATACAAAGATGAAGGACATGAACAGAATGTAAGATGATGTTCTACAGGGGGAGTCCTGTGGAAGGAAAACAAGTTCTGGCAGACAAAACAAATGTTGCCAGTTAAAAAAAAACAGAAGTTATTGAAGAGAATGAATATACAGGGTTCATATTCTTCACAGTGCATTTTCTACATGAGGGTTTGTATGTCAACATAGGCATCCCAGGTAGAATGTACATGTAGGCATCCAAGTTAAGATAACAATCACAACCATGCAAATTGAAATGGCAATCTCCAAATAGATCCTTGAGTTTGACGTCATTTCATGACTTTGAATTGGCAACAGAAGAGTGCACGTGGGAAGAAAAGAGAGAGAGAGAGAGAGAGAGAGAGAAAGAGATGAAAAAGTTCATAATAAACATACTCAGTACTGATTGAAAGAAAAAAAAAGGACATAGAGGAAGAGAGGGAGAGAGAAAGAGAAAGAGAGAGAGAGAGAAAGGAGAGAGAGAGAGAGAGAGAGAGAGAGAGAGAGAGAGAGAGAGAGAGAGAGAGAGAGAGAGAGAGAGAAAGGAGAGAGAGAGAGAGAGAGAGAGAGAGAGAGAGAGAGAGATAGAGAGAGAGAGAGAGAGAGAGAGAGAGAGTAGGGGTACATGTACAGTGTAGTTACGATCAAATACATTTCCACATGTACAAAGTTGAATAGCTGAAAATGTCAAGTTGCAGACATCGTTGGAAGACAAGGGAAGTGTCACAATAAGGCGGTTGGTCTACATGTATATTAGAAATCTTGCATTATATTAGATATCCTTAGGTTAGATTAGGTTCAAAGACTGATCAAGAACTTTCAGCCTTTTCACACATGGTTAAAATTCATCGTATCAAGAGCTGATTAGTTTAAAGCTGTTTAACTGAACATCTTTAAACAGCTTTAAAGTAAATTTTCCCTGTGTGAACGTTGTTTATACGATGTTCGGACAGATACAAAGTCGCGATTCATACGCCGTTCAAAGCAGGCTGCAGATACGAAGTCCGTATCTAGAGAGTAACACATTTTGTGTGTGAACGGATATACATGTTTAAACTGGGCGGGCACTGCTCTTTAAAGTTGATATTCATAGAAGAGCCCTAAATATGAAGATATTCATATCTACAGAAAGCTTATAAGCCATACAATGAGCTTGGATGATATTCAAACAATATAACAATTCCAAAAAAGCGAAATTAGGGTGAAAACAAAAACGGCCTTTAGCTGTGACGTAGGAAAAGGGAGGCGTGGCTAGTGTGCCACTTCCGGGTATCTAGTAGAATGCATGTATAACATTATAGGACTGAAAACACAGCTTCAACTTATGTGTTATTTTACCCTTACTATAGAATAAATTATAATACAACATCGTTTGTAAGTTACTTCTCATTAATATTTCCATCTTGATATTCTAAGAAATGTATTATTTGTGAAATAAAAACGTTGAAAAATGGCGAAAAAGAAGGTGAAACTATGGCTGTTTCCCCGGCTTTGTTGTACAGTGAGCCTGCATATATGGAGATTTGGGTGCCGGCGATTTTTACCACCATGTAGTTTCACTTTGACATATCAGTCGGAGACTTCACCTCTTCCACTATGGAAAAAACAGTTAGTATTGATTTAATCATTATTATGAATAAAATAAAATTCAAACAAATCGAAGAATATTTCATTTAGTCGATTGTATCATGGCTTAGCTGGAAAATCGAGGCGATTCTGCTGTTGTTACGATTCATCTGCGAGTAGTGCGGCTCTTGGCAGCCGCATTACCTACACGGCTGATCGCTGATTGAATTTAGTATCGCTGGCGGATTTACATTACCTGCGCGCAAATCAAAACACACGTAAACGTGACTGCACTGCACACCGCACACACACAGTACTATACGTTTGCATTTCAGTCGCGATAGACGAAACCCTTACGAAACCAAACCAAAAAAACGGCGAAATACACTATTCTATGTAATTATAGTTATCGACAAATGAAAATGGAGAAGAAACATTATTCATTGTTATGTCAAAGGAAATTCCACCTCGGAACATGATTCTACTATAGGTAATTTTGTTTTGAAACACAGCTAGGTTGATTTTTCATACTATCTTCGTGTACAAACAGCTCAGCTGGCAAGCTAAAGCCGGTGAAAAAGTTGAGTTGTAAACAGTTATTTTACGGATATTGTCACTTTTCAATGCCAATAATGACATGAATTTTGACATTAGGATATGTTTCAGGACGGAGAGGACAACTGTATATCAGATATTGACCATTCAGGAAATATTTCAATCGTTTCGAGAGAGTGGAACTGACATCCACTCTATGAACATTTGTGTGTAGATCGCAGTTAGTCTCTATAGCTGCGTGAAGCATATCCCGGCTCTGACTTCACTCACAAAGCCACTTTCCTTTAGGCGATTTCGTAGGTCAGGATAGAGTCAATTGAGTAAAATTTGATTTTCATAAAACACAAAACTGCACACTTTCATGGCATGTTAGCTGCATAAATTGCTTTAATAACTCATTCAATTATAAAATAAACTATATTTATTTGATTTTATTTCCTATAAGTATCAACTTTAAACGCTCAGTAGGGCCATTGCGCATTTACGAGCAGTGACAGAGCAGTGAATCTCGAACGACCGCACTGAAATTTTCAGTGTGTGAATGATGTTGTATCTAAAGCTGATTAGTTTAAAGCTCTTTAAATTAATCAGCTTTAAAGAATTTTACCCGTGTGTGAAAAGGCTGTTAGTCTCACTGGTAACTCTTTGATACATTCAATCAATCACTGTGAATTGCAAGTATATATATATATATATATGCATATATTTTTAAAAGAGATAATAAAAGAAAAACACAGTTCAACATTCATGTACCGGTACATATATTGTACATGTATGTACATGTACTAGCTCCACCCATTTATAAATGAAAATGTCATTGTTCTTTACAGCAAACAGTTCAAAGACTACTTGCATGTACATGTGAAATTGCACATGATTGAGTAATGTGCAAAATACAAAAATAACAAAAATATACATAAACATATGAAGGAACGTACTGACGAATACAATAGACAGCTTTTTTTGTTGCAACAACTCTCAAAGGAATTGGAGGGCAAATACACTCTGAAACCAGAGAAATGCTTTGTCTCTGCTGAAACACAATGAGTCCTACAAAATTTACATTACAAACATGATTGAGTCACAGATTAAGTTCTCTTCATGTGGTAAGAAAGGTGAATGTTTTATGTGATCATAAATACAATGCAAAATCCAATTTTCTCTACTGTCAAACATCAATTTCCGAACCAATTTCGAAAAGAGAATGAAATTAGATTTCTTATTGGGAACTGGTTTAGTGATTGATATTTGATAAAAGAGTTGAATAGAGAACAGGATTTATGAGTGCCTGTAGCTTTGAATCCAGGCTCAAATTGTCAAACCTTCTTGATGGAATAAGTACAGGGTGTATACTAAAATTAGATGTTCTATGTAGGTTTTCATGGTGAGTAAGCCTGAGTCAAAACGTTTAACCGACGGTTAAACGACCGCATTCATCAAAACCGTTTAGCATTTCTCGCTCCGTTTAACCGTTATTTTCTTGCAGTTTGTTACATGCGTGTTGTTTTTGTTTTTGTCCTTAATATTTTGTTCATATTTGCATCGGCACATTGACGCCGATTCATTTGTTTTCAGACCTCCTTATCGGCAACAAAGTCAAGCCATTAATTATTGTTTTTAGACCTCCGTATCGGCAACAAAGTCAAGCCATTAATTATTGTTTTTAGACCTCCGTATCGGTAACAAAGTCAAGCCATTAATTATGGTTTTTAGACCTCTGTATCAGCAACAAAGTCCCGCCAATAATTATTGTTTTAGACCTCCGTATTGGCAACAAAGTCAAGCCATTAATTATTGTTTTTAGACCTCCGTATCGGCAACAAAGTCCCGCCAATAATTATTGTTTGTAGACCTCCGTATCGGCAACAAAGTCCCGCCAATAATTATTGTTTTTAGACCTCCGTATCGGCAACAAAGTCCCGCCATTAATTATTGTTTTTAGACCTCCGTATCGGCAACAAAGTCCCGCCAATAATTACTGTTTGTAGACCTCCGTATCGGCAACAAAATCCCGCCATTAATTATTGTTTTTAGACCTCCGTATCGGCAACAAAGTCAAGCCATTAATTATTGTATTTAGACCTCCGTATCGGCAACAAAGTCAAGCCATTAATTATTGTTTTAGACCTCCGTATCGGCAACAAAGTCAAGCCATTAATTATTGTTTTTAGACCTCCGTATCGGCAACAAAGTCCCGCCAATAATTATTGTTTGTAGACCTCAGTATCGGCAACAAAGTCCCGCCATTAATTATTGTTTTTAGACCTCCGTATCGGCAACAAAGTCCCGCCAATAATTATTGTTTTTAGACCTCCGTATCTGCAACAAAGTCCCGCCACAAAGTCCCGCCATTAATTATTGTTTTTAGACCTCCGTATCGGCAACAAAGTCAAGCCATTAAATATTGTTTTTAGACCTCCGTATCGGCAACAAAGTCCCGCCAATAATTATTGTTTTTAGACCTCCATATCGGCAACAAAGTCCCGCCAATAATTATTGTTTGTAGACCTCCGTATCGGCAACAAAATCCCGCCATTAATTATTGTTTTTAGACCTCCGTATCGGCAACAAAGTCCCGCCAATAATTATTGTTTGTAGACCTCCGTATCGGCAACAAAATCCCGCCATTAATTATTGTTTTTAGACCTCCGTATCGGCAACAAAGTCCCGCCATTAATTATTGTTTTTAGACCTCCGTATCGGCAACAAAGTCCCGCCAATAATTATTGTTTGTAGACCTCCGTATCGGCAACAAAATCCCGCCATTAATTATTGTTTTTAGACCTCCGTATCGGCAACAAAGTCAAGCCATTAATTATTGTTTTGAGATCTCCGTATCGGCAACAAAGTCAAGCCAGTTATTATTGTTTTTAGGCCTCCGTATCGGCAACAAAATCAAGCTATTAATTATTGTTTTTAGACCTCCGTATCGGCAACGAAGTCTCGTTTTTTAGTTCCATTTTAAGCCTCTTTTCATGAACATGATTACATGATATAATTGTTCGAAATGACTGAATACTTGAGAATTTACATACATGTAAAAATACGTGTATTTTCATAACGGTTAAACGAAACCGCCCGTATAAAATTGACGGTTAAACGTTTAGCAAAAAAACCGTAATGACTCAGGCCTAATGGTGAGTATTCACAAATTGAGGCTTTCAGTAACAAAATGTGGTAGCCTTACTTAATCTTGATCATTCCCTCTTTCCCTTTCCTTTCCTCCTTCCATTTCAGTTCATTTTTGGTGTACACAACACCACAAAAAAAAAAACTGGTGTAAGTGTTTATCAAATGAAACTCCATTCCATAATCATCTCTTCCTTTTTTCCCCCTCATGCTTCTTCCTTAATTCATCTAAATGCCCCATAAGCAGGTTCTTTTGAAGGGGTAAGGGACATCAAATGCCAAATGGATATATAAATGTCTTAAACTTTACATCACAAAAGCAAAGCAAGGGGAAAACAATATTTTTAGCAATGGGTGAACTAAAAACACAACCAGTTAAAATCAATGTAGGAAGGGAAGAAGAATAAAAGACTGAATACACAAAAGACAACCCCCCCCCCCAACAAAACAAAAAAAAGAATAATAAAAAATTAAAAATTCAAAAAAATGCCAGGGTCAGGTACAAAGAGGAAAGGGATACTCTTATGGATACAAGTGCCTGAAACTTTACATCACAAAGCGAGGCAGGAAAAGAATAATAGCAGGAGGCAAACTAAAAATACTACAACCAGTGAGTTATAATGAATTCAGGAATGGGAGAATAAAAGACTGAATACCCACACAAACAGCACACCCCAAAAGGCCCAAATGAAAGTCATGAATAAATGAACATAAAGAGAAGAAGTGAAACATAAAATGAAATATGAAAATTGGCATTTAATAAAGGGCTAACTCCATAGTATCTATAGCCAATGGTAATGTCTTGGTCCCATGAACAATGAAAAATCTATTAAAAAAATTAACTAATTATGATATCAGACTCTCCTATGGTCAATAATAACCCGTTGAAAGGCCCGACCCCCAAAATAAAAACTTTAAATGCCATCCAGGCATTTTAAGAAGTGCCATCATCTCCATAGCTCCATTGATTGAGAGAACCAGGGTATGCTATTTTCATTCTTGCTGGGATAATTATATTGTAACACTATCCTTGCCAGAGTCATTACAATCTTGGCCTACCTGTACGCATGTTGATTGTTGCCATGACGATTAAATTGTGGCAGTAATCGGCTAATGCCAGAGGTGCGTCCAACTCCAAACACAAGAGCCAAAATATGATCTGATTTTAGTTTAAGAGAGCCATACACTGTCTCACTCAAATTTCCACATTCACATGTCTTTCATGATTTTCTGTAAAAGAACCCTTGGAAAGAACCTCAAGGAAAGTACAAGGCTAGATTAAATTTGATAAAATAACTAACTATTATACATAAGGAGTTCTCTACAATCTCTCCTCAGTAAAGTAGAATTTGGGCCAAGTAAATGTTGTTTTTTAATTACCACTTATCATCCAACATAATTTGATGATTTATTAACACTAGCCTTAGCAACATTTCCCTGGCTGTCTGTAGTAAGGTTCTTACTCCAATTGACAATTCATGACTTTATTGCAGGCAGCTAACAAAATAGAGGTACACTGTACTATGTGCAGTTTGGCACTTGAGTACAAAACAGAAGTATGTGTCATTTTCAGAGAAGAATCATTCATGTATGTACATGTACACTTCATCTGTTCAGAGGCAGAAGGGCGTTAACTCTGTGTTAAATTATAGGAGTTAATGCCCCTTTGGTTCCAAACAGTGGGCTTGTTGTCAGCTAGCCTACATGTACATTTACATAGACCAAGGCAATGCTCTTTTTGACTAGAATCAACTCCAGTTTTGAGAGCCAAAAGGACCATAACTATAATTTTTTTTTTCAAAGTAAAGAGCCTATTATAACTCTTAGCAGGCAATATTACTAGACATTTTAAGACATGAGAATAATAATATGTAGGACAAAGAATGAATAGAACCAACACAAACCAACTGCATTACAGCAAAACACAAAACTTGGCACAAGTAAAGGCTGGGTATAAATCTATGCCAACATGTAAAACACACACCACTAGAATGACCATGTATTCATCAATTTCTTCTAACATTGCGCAAGCTCAGTCCAATGTATACATCTAATTCCTAAGCTGACAGCACATAAGATCTATGTACAGTAGACTACATAGGTACATCCGTCGATACAGGTATATGCACAGCATTTGCAACATCATTCTTACAAGTCCTACAATTCTCACCTTCATCAATAACAAATACATCCATGGTGTACTTTTTACTTATGACCAGAAGGTCCTTGCCCCAGCAGGTTATTCCGCTTAAATCCAAATCAAAACAGCAAGTCACAACTTAACAGTTGGTTGTTACTCGTCCAAGTTTAACTTCACTATGAATGCCTGTCTCACTACCTCAGCAGGTAGGCATTAGAACATGATGCTATTGCTTGAAGCATCGGGTAATAGAAGAAGGGTGCAAGTCTCAACTTTACACCAGCTGGTTGTTACTCATCTAGTTTCAGCTCCACTGTTCTTTTCACATCTGCTTTAGAACATGCTTGAAGAATCAGCCAATATGAGATGGACACGAGTCATAACTTCCACAGTTCCATAGTTTAAAGCAACTGAAAACAGACCTAACATCAGAGCTTATTAAAGTCACAACTTTTTTTCAGCTGGTTTTTACTTGCTCCACTATGAAAATGTGTTTCTCAAACTAGGCAGGTACAGTAAGTGTATAAACATGTTACTTGCTCAAGTTCAACTTCACTATGAAAACCTCGCTCACAAACTCTGCAGGTAGGCACTGGAACATGATGCCAATAGCTTAGAGCATCAGACAATACAAGAAGGGTGCAATCTAACCCCCCTGGAGCACTCCAAACAGCCGTCTGATATCTGATCCACCTACCCTCTATAAGCATTGATGTGATCTTGCCTTTAGCTGACACTTGCTTGGTTCTCACGTTAGGGACTACGGCTTAGCGACAGCTCAATGTATCACGCAGTAAATCACACACATTCAACTTTGTGATGGAGAAAGGGTGAAAATGAGAGAAGAGGGAAAGAGAGAGGGGTAGGGGGAGAAGAGGCTATAGACGTTCCTATCCCAAGGGAAACATGGACTTGACAATTTTTCCCATATCAAACTCCAAACTCCTTCCGGCGTGGCTAAGACTGCAGAGGTCAGGATCGTTCTTCACTGGTGAATCACGCCAGACAGGCGGGGAGGCAAGACAGCGGTGGTTCGCGAGGATTTGGGTAGGTTGATTGAGACTGAAGGATGCCAACGAAGGCATCAAGAAGAGACTTCTGGTATTACCCTATCTGCTTCCTCCCCCTTTTCCTATAACCTCACATCTACAATCTTGAACGCTATGCATGTGTTGGTAGCAGGATTAGGGTGACACATTTCCAATACACTACATATCATCTGCTAAGAGCCAGAAGGGCGTTGACTTGTGCCCATCTGGCTCTCAACATATGGTATGTCATGTTTACTAACACCTCAAGATAATCAACAAGGATGAGTGATTGACAGGGACCACAAATGTAGGAGAGTGTTAGCAAGCTAGTGGACACAAGTTTTAACGCTGACCGTGTCATCTCCTCCTCCCTAACAATAACACTATGAACAGGTTTAATACAATCAGATCTCCTTTTAGCAATGACCACCTGTATACAAAGACCATATGACATACATGTATCATTCTACAAGTTTCTAATCCCATGAGAAATGGTTCTCATTAAAACAGATACAAGTACTGAAGGAAACCTGTAATGATCACCTTCCTATGAAGACCCACATTACGTTTTCACTAAAGGGAACATGTACATGTAAATAAAGACCTCTCTCACATGGTGCAACCGCAAGCCTACTGTATAAAGACCATCAGTCAATAAAAAACAATCTTCTTCCTTTTCCCTTGAGTGGTCTACATAGCATGTTGCCTGCCACAAAGTAGAAAGCCATCTAATCTATGCAAATAATATGACATACACGTAATACTCTTCTGGCTCTCAAAGATGACATTTGACTGTATATACATGTAATGCACTATTCCACTCAGTAGGATAGTGGAGAATATCAAACTGACCTTCAGCAAAATCTCTTTCCTCTTTCTTAAGTCTTCTGTTTCGCTTCCTTGCAGCTCCTCTGCCTCCTCCGTAATGTCCGTTTGATTTTAACTCCTTGGCGCTCGTGGCATTGATGTCCAACCGCCAATTCTCGGGTGGATCAAGGAGGTATTCGGGATCGATGAGGTCCTCGGTGATGGAGATATCGTCTTCGTGGGGATCGTTGCAGCCCTCTGGTTCGCTCCTCTGGCTATGAGGGTCTTCTGTTATTTCAGTGCTGTGGTCGTGTCCTTTTCGGTCACTCTTTTTCTTTGTGTGACCTGGATCAACATAAAATAGATGAGAAAATATGTTATTAAGTAGATATCACTATTCATGATAGCTCAACAGATCAGCCAATCTTGTAAAAGAGTAGGGATGGATACACTGATACATATGCAATGACCACATATTTATCAATATAACATATTTGACAAAGCAAGGAATATGATTCAATACATAATAACTATTGCCATCCAAAACAAAAATCTTTTGCTGCCTATTACAGGGATTAAAGCATTAGTATCAGTTCTTCTCAGCTGTTGTACATGAAGATCCTCAACAAACAACAATCAAAGTAAATCTGATACCAAACTGAAATCGAATGTTGATTAAAACCAAAAAAATTTGATCAAATCCACCTTTTGTGTTCTACGTACAAAATGCAGAAAACATACGTCTATTGAAGCGATCAAGCTCATCGTGGTCTGCATTCAACCGGAGCTAACCAAATCTACTCATTAAGCGTTCATTGTCCTGGAAACATGTATCTGCGTGAACAAAGCTTTTCTGCATCAAACAAAATATGTGAGGTTGAGAAATATCATTAATAAGAACCAATTCACACACTAAGTGATGCCGCAAGATATATTATATTCCATTATGTCTGATTATGATAATTGCTACAATGCCCCCTGCAAAACCTATAATTAATTTATTATTTGCCATCAAGCAAATTGCTTTGACTCTGCACCTAGACTAGAATGGGAGTGTGATAGGTTTCATACAGTAATCTGATACCAACTGAAAAAATTCATGCAGAGAAAAAAAATAATAATATGAAGGTCAAATCTAATTAACGATGTGGACAATTACATTGTAGGCTGACATTTCTATGCATTATTTAAATTACACAAATGAATAAAAGATGAGATAATTATATGAAATTAAAGCAGACAATTTGCAATATCAATTATCTCCCCATAATGAAATGTCTTCCGTAACCCAGTGCAAAAAAATACACAAGTAAAACAAATAATTTTTGCTTTGAACAAAAAAGAGATATTGAAAAGCCTACACAGCTCTGACGAACAGAAAATGCAACTGAGCAAAATCATATCTTATATCCAAAGAAAATCATATTTAAGAGATCCAGCAAACCAAACAGGCATATTCCATTTTGTAACTACAACCTCTTCTAATGGAAGAAGTCGTTTCCTGCACTATATTTATCCTTTCCATTCCATCCATCCATCATCTGCCAATTTCATTCATCATGACCACTTCATTGACGATGTTATATTTCCCAGATGTTTATAAGATCTGCTTCTACAATCGAGCATGCAAGTGATTACCCTAACGGTACAAAGGATTCAAAAATATTAAACGACTTGGCAGATTGAAACAATAAAATGTGAATATGATATGCAGAGCCTGAGAGTTAGAAAGGCATTAACGAACACAGCTTCACACAAAGACAAGGATGAGTTCTGGTAAGAATGAAAAATCATTTTTCTCATTGTTTGAGCATCAGTTTGAAGAATACTATAGTGAAAATGCCCCCTTGAAGAGAGTGGCACTCCAATTGCCCTATTATATGAAATATGATGAGAAATCGCTGAAAAGTTTGGGCTAAACATTTGTGCATAGTCCCACTTACCCATTTTAGTGTGCAGTGCATGTGATCTGCAGCAAAACTGTGTCAATATATTTTCATCTTGATCATTATTCATTCTAAACCTCACAGTGTATACCAATTCTAATGAACTACATAATCACCCTTTCCCAATTGTTCCATATACAGTTTCTTTCACAATGCAATATGCATGACCAGAATTCAATTTATTTTACATGTGGCCCTATTACTGTTCTCAGCAGACGGCTATGGCGCACCGTTTGACCAATAATTCAGATAAACACTGTTTATCGCCGATAAACAGTGTTTATCTAGAGAAACTGTGTTTATCAGTCGATAAACAGTGTTTTTCGCTCGATAAACAATGTTTATCTGATTTATTGGGCAAATGGCGAGCACTTGTACTCCAGATCAGAGCCGTATGCACTACTCCACACGTTAGTCAGGTGGCTTCGTGAAATTACCGTTACTTGCCTGATAAAAGCACTATTTTTGGTACAGGGTGTCCTTAGGAACTACTGAACGATATTATGGTAGGCCTAGGAGTCCCCGGCAAGAATATTATACAGAGGTGTGGGGCAGGGGCGTCGCCTCGTAGCCCACAAATAATTTATAAGGTAATATAACATTGAGTTTTTGTTGTACAAATGCCATTTTTGGTACAGGGCTTCATTAGGACCTGCTGAATGATGGTAGGAGAGGAGCACAACTATAACTATGGCGTTTATACAACAACAAATCAATGTTATATTACCTTATAAATTATTTGGGGGCTACGAGGCGACGGCCCCACCCCACACCCTTATATGATATTCTTGCCGGGGGCTCCTACCCTATTATCGTTCAGTAGGTCCTAAGGAAGCCCTGTACCAAAAATGGCATTTGTACAACAACAAATCAATGTTATATTACCTTATAAATTATTGGGGGCTACGAGGCGACGGTCCCGCCCCACACCCTTATATGATATTCTTGCCGGGGGCTCCTACCCTATTATCGTTCAGTAGGTGCTAAGGAAGCCCTATACCAAAAATGGCATTTGTACAACAACAAATCAATGTTATGAAATTATTTGGGGGCTCCAAAAAGATGCCCCCGCTGCCCCACACCCTTAAATTGACATTTTTGCCGGGGGCTCTTAGCCTAATATCGTTTAATAGGTCTTAAGGAAGCCCTGTACCCAAAAATGGTGCTTTTATCAGGCAATTAAGTAACGGTAATTTAACCAAGCCACCTGACTAACGTGCGGAGTAGTGCATACGGCTCTGATCTGGAGCACGAGTGCGCGCCATTTGCCCAATAAATCAGATAAACATTGTTTATCTGATTTATTGGTCAAACGGCGCGCCATAGACGGCACACACTATCACTATCACCTGTATCCTGAGAAGTAGTCATCATAGAGAAAAAGACCCCTTTTTAATTCCATGGCTATACAGCATCACTTGCAGGATTTACAGTGTAAGACAGATGCCAATAAAGCTATATTCATCCAGGCAGAAAGACAAAGAAGAAGCTATATTTGAAGCGCTGCAATACTGTATTATCATGGGTCAATGAATTCTTCAGGTTTATAGAGATCTTTGTAGTAAATTGTAAACATATTGAAGAAGTACAGCTACTATGAAAACCAAAAAAATATTTTATGTTTATTTAGCACATTACATGTAGATGATACATTGACTCTTTGCATATAGAGAATCATGATATTTTCAACATACCATATAAATAGCATTTTATATAATGAGAAATGAATTTCTATTACATGAACATCTACATGTACATTTTCTATTTTATAATACCATAAGAGAAAATGATAACAACAAATATGAAACAAGAAGATAGTGTAAAACTAATAGTTTTTCTTTACTTTTTTATCTTCAAATTTCAAGTCAGAAAGGCTTTCTTTATAGTGCACAAATATTTGAAATAGAAGTATAATATGTAACTTCTACATATAGGGGTATTTCTCACATTGAAACAAAATGAAACACTCTATCCACAATGCTTGTGCTATCTGGCTGAAGTACAGGGTATTTATAAATAATCTCGTCTCATTTGTCTTTAAGAGATCACTCAGTTAGCTCATTTATCAAACAAATGTTTACTTACATGTAGGTAAGTTATCCACAAATGAGTGTACAAATCAATATGTAATTAAATTTGATCTGCACTAGTACAAAATCAATAATTTTGGCAACAACATGTGAGTATTTAAACTCAACTTTGCGGGTCTTTGCCTTAGACAGGCAATCAAAATAAATTTTGATAGATTGAATAAACGTCAATAAAACTGAACACAATTTAAATGTTTACTTCTGCACTGTGTAATATTTATCATCTGACTAATGAAATGAATCATAATCCACAAACAATATGAAATAAACAAAGGCTCCAGCATTCATCCAAGCATGAACCATTTTTTGCAAATATATTTTCATAGAGCAGTGTAAAAAACAAACAAACTAAGAGCCTGAACTGATTGCTTCTGAAACACAATGGACCCATTTTGCTTTGTGTAGTGTCATAAAGAGATTGGATATGACTAGTATATGTGGTTTTCTTTGTGTCCTATAGATATAATCATGGGGGTGTTTCACAAAGACTAAGATTGACTTAAGTTGGACTTAAGTATAACTTGCCGTTCGTGCCATTGTTTTCTCTCATCATTTACTGGCATTGGTCTCTCACGGGACGTACAAATCATGGTAAAAAATCTACAAAACTTACATTTTTTGATAATTCATTATTGAAGGAAAAAATATTATCTAAAGATCATAATGGTGAGAGCAAACAATGGCACGAACGGCCTGTTATTATTAAGTCCAACTTAAAGTTGATCTTAGTCTTTGTGAAACACCCCCAGGTATTTTGGTGGTTTACTGATTAATAAATAAATCAGCTAAATATTTACCATCACTTGGAAAACTGCGCTAATAATTAAAAAAAACAAAGTGCAGGCCAACATTATATTACGTACACGGTACCATCCTCCCCCAAAAAAAAATCAATACATGCATGTTTCAGGGATCATCCATGAGGGGGAAAAATAAATAAAACAACCAGATTCACTCTAGTACGTACTGTTTGATCATCATCACAACATCTTCTGGCTCTACATTCTGTAAACATGAATACATATGGAAGCCGATCCTTCATGGTATCAGCTCCTGCCCTGTGGAATTCTCTAACCATAACAATTAGGAATATATCTTCTCTCAATACTTTTAAGAATGGATAGGTATACCCATGCTTCACCCTAGCAGGTATACTGGATATTCATTAAAATTCAGCTGCTTTGAAAGTTTGAGAATTTAAAAGATTATGTACATACATGTACTTTGTTTCATTGTCATTATAGTCACTTGTTGAATCCTTTATGCTGCCTGCAGAACTAATTCATGCTTCTGAATACAAGCAGTAGACATACATGTACATGTACATCTATCTACTTCATACAACTGTACAAGGCTTCATTCTAGCCAATAATACAAGACAATAATCTGAAAGGTGTTTTGCTTCCAGGAAATGTCTGTCAGTAAAATACATTTTCTCCACCTCACATTATTGTGGGTTTTGTGGGGGCAACAGAGACATACCTACATTTTTTGGCAGCTGTATTTCACAACAGTTATGGATTCAATTTGGATTTGGATTTCAGATGTTTACAGCGTGTCCACACACAAAACAATTTATCCCGAAACTCTATAACGATACGTCGTATAAAGAATCATCGTATAAATTCCAGGGTGTCCACACACAAGAAACGTCGTATAAAGAATCATCGTATAAATTCCAGGATGTCCACACACACAAGAAAGTAATCCCAAAACTCTACAGCGAAATGTCGTATAGGTGCGCAGTTTGCTACTGCGGTCATGAAATGGAAGCGGAAATGAGAGGTCAGGTCTCCTTTCACGCGATCCGACGTTAAGCCCCGCCCAGTTAGACTAGTTCCGTCCACACACAAAATTTCTGTGATTAAGCGTGATTAGGCGTGATTAGTTATTGAGTTCTAGTTCGAAACGATGCCCAAACCTGCGTTTCGTTATACGACATTTCGTTATACGACGTATCGTTAGTAAGCGTCCACACACACAATTTCATCATATAACTATCGCGAAACGGTATAACTAATCACGCCTAATCACGGAAAATGTTGTGTGTGGACAGGGGGTTACACTCGGCGGGCCACATGAAGTGACTGGAGTGTTTACATTTGTATAGTCATGTCATAGACCAATAAATATCATAATTGATATAATGTACATGTACATAGATGTGCATGACTTAATCATTACCAAATGTAAGGGAACCACATGCATGTATAGGGAAGAAATTCAATATTAAAAAGGAAATCATAACTGATCAGTAATAAATGCATACCTTAAAACCAACACATTCCATACATATGAATAGAAATATGTGTGATATATACAAATAATACGATTATCATACCATAGTTATAGTTATCTAGTCATACAATGCTAAGAATTAAAAGTAGGAAGATTTCAGTACAATTTTTTCTCTTACAAACAAATTAATGACCTTAAATAAAATGGAACAGTTCACCATATCATAACATATTTTCATATTATTAAAAATGCAGGCCATTGTGTAGTAGTAATATAAGGACAAATTATAGAAGCTGGACAACTATACATGTAAACATATTTGACATCTAATCATTCTATCATCAGGATGGGGGGGGGGCATCAAAATCAAAATACATTATTATAATTTGTGAAATGCAGGCTATTGATGCCTACACATCGCTTTACCCTTGATAATGTGCCCCTATCTAAGACATTTACTCTTACGCTGAATATAGCCAACATTGTATAGGTGAACTTGAGGTCTAAGCAATAGTCTGATACGAATAACTCCTTGATACAGCTGTCTGCATGATGACAAACATACATCCTTACAAAACTTCCTTCCTTTTGCTCCCCACCCCCCTCTCTCTCTCTCATCCTAGTTCACAGGCACAAACCATAGTGCTTAACAAAGTATCTGAACTTCGAGACTAAACAGTCTAGTGCTCCCCATAGGCTCTGTACTTTAACCACTCTATATTTGATACTGACAGACCTAGGCTCTGCTCAAAATATTATGAAAGTGTCAAATGAGAGTCTTTGTCTGCAGACTACATGTACCATCATCCCACCTTTTCTCTCTCTCTCCCCCTACCTCTCTACATCATGTAAAAAATCTTATTTTTCATCAATTTCTCTGACATTGTGAATCGCAGCCCAGACAGAATTTATCTATGAATCATCCAGGAAAGTGAACATCCTTCGTCAGGAGACGTACACACCTTTCCATGTTCTTCCGCTTCTATTTCTTTCCTATTCATGGCCATAAAAATAAAATGCGATGAGAACACTGGCGTGAATAGGTCATTTCAGTTTAATTTTTGTCTTTATTTTTTGTCTCTGGATTGATGCAGAACCTTTTAATTTCTTCCATTCATAATAAATGAAATCAACTTACAAGTGTCTGCATCAATCCAGCCTGAGGGGAAAATTTACTGGTATGTGAGAACATGTTTCCAATTTTCGTTCCTACATGTATTACCTCCGATGTTACATGTATATTTCATCGTTGGTATTATGAACCAACATAACAAATGTACGGTAGATGAATGTGTTGCCAAATAACAATAGCGTTGACACTCAAACCCATAACCTTTGTGTCTCCCGTCAAGTGCTCAAACAACATGACTATGACAGCTTCATGTACTATACAGTTTGTACCTCATTATATTCTTGAATTATAATGGGTGTTATGGTCTTGAGTGTTTGAGTACCATTTTTGTGATTCAAAGAATATGTATTTCATACAGGGTTGCATAGCATGATATGCAAGCATGTACACATAAAATGGGATCACGTTGTTCTCAGTCGAGAGTTCAGTATCCCCTTTCCTTTTCGATCCATGTCCCATCATGAAACTACATGTAAGTAAGAATCCATGATCCCCCACACCCCGCAAATCCACCTGCTCTCAGTACATGTGTGCCTCAGCAATACCACACTTCCCACACCCAATGGATCCAAGACGAGCCACTGACTTCCTCGGAATCCTCGCATCATGCAGGGTGCTCTAGGAGCTAAGAGAGCCTTCTGGAGCAATTTTTAGACACATCCCGTCTTTGCTGCGATCCCTCCCAAATGCTACCTTAAGACGTCGCCAGATTATCGCCTCATATCTTTAGATCTAGATAAGTTCTGAGCCAATCTTCGCCTGTTTGAGGCTGATAATCTGCCAGCTGCAGATGCTTTTGGGGAAAGGATGTTGTACATGTACGTATACGTGTCAACATGTTTCCTAAACATGAATATCTGATGTCAGGGAGTACATTTACCTGCACATATGGCAAGGTTCGTGTTCGTGGGTGGAGATTAGGGCAAGGAAGAAGCAGGGAGTGGCTTTTAGATGAAGGTGCAAGATAGAACTGCGCTATAAGCATGAAAAATGTTGTGATTAGTCCAGCAGTAAAACATGAACATGAGCATGTACCGTACATGTCACCGTGTATGCAACCAGATGAGGAGTTGCAAATCAAACTTATTCATCTGCTTTTAGCTATCATCTGATTCCAACTTGAGATCATTATGTACTTAAACAGCCAGTGGGGCATTAACCCCTACGTGGTATATTCTAACATATACATATATACATGGCACATGTTATTAACACCCTTCTGGCTCTCAGCAGATAACACTTACATGTAAAGACGCTTATTGTAACGTATAAGTTGATATTCACTTAGCAATATCAAGTACATGTAAGTGCCCCCTCCTCCTCTCCAAACTCTTATCCCCCCCCCCTATTTTTAATTTTAGGCAAAGAGAGCTCTTTCCCCCCCCTGCCCCAATCCATATTTGAATCATGAAGCTGAGAATCAGACGCATCAGTTACAATGTAACTATCATTACTCGATGAGAAATCAAACAAAGATCAAACTACATAAGAACTCAGTAAGTTTGCTCTAATAAAGATAAAACACACAGTGTTCGTGCCATTTTCTACAAAAAATACAATTTTGTTTTAATTTTTCACTGGTTTAAACACTAAAATCAATCTTACCGGTAACCTGTCATTACAAGACAATTACTTTTATTTTTTTCACACAAAATAGATTTACAAAGGTCTACTGATAGACCTTATAAGAATATAAAAATAACTGTTTCTAATCAGTATAAAGAATGCATGATCAACAATGTAGTTATGGCATGCAAGGCTGATGCTTACTGGAGTGGGAAGCTACTGGAAAGGTGCCAGAGTAGTGGCATTTAAAAGTGCCAATATGGCTAGCAATTATGCTTCTCCAAAGAATGAAACAACTAAAATAGTTTCAAATTACCAAAAGCATGTGTGACCTTTAAAATATGATATATAGTTTCTTTTTTCCATCTGATTAGGCCTGCTGGACGGGGATGTGAAATATCATTATTAAATACTGATGAATGACAAAAGACTATTTACGTCTGTTTAATTATAGTCTAATTGGGATTCACAGAGCGGTTTTTGCTGCCGACTATTGTTTCACTTTATGTGCTTTGCCAAGTTAGAGATAGCATAATATATAGCATAAGGCTTGTTATAATGTACATTTCAAAGATAAAGGCACCCCCTCTGTCCTTCCCCCTCCTCTCTCTTTCTCCCTCTCTCTCTCTCTCTCTCCCCCTCGCCCCTCTCTCTCTCTCTCTCTATCTCTCTCTTACACATCTTTCACACACATCAAATTTGCAAAAACCATCAGATTAAAAAGAAAACCTATAAATGCAATATGCCCTTTTTTTAATAAAAGACAAACAGACCATATTATCTATTTGGAGCCAAAAGGTTGGTAACTTACACATATACGCCCTTCTGACTCTAAGCAGACTATCTTAGACAGGTGCATGTCTAAACCGAGGGCTAAATATTGGTGAATTATACATGAAAGGTGCAGCTTTGGGAAGCTCTCACGGCTAGCGGTCTGGTAATGTTAAAAGAGCTCTGACAAAAAGGAAGAAGATAACTGTTCATACTTGTAATTGCCACTATAAATCACACTTTTGATTCCTACATGTACAATACATTCTTTAGAAAGAGCGATGCCACGAGCATGGAAGTAACATTGCTGAGTGCCCAATGCCCTAGAGTACCGGTATTAAACTAAAATGTACTGGCAACTACATGTACAGTTAACAACTAAATTATTCATACCCCTTGTAAATTTTATATTTTTTGTGTTTTTCATAACTCAAGAATGAAAAAGGGACTGGCGGAATTAGGGCCTTTGTTGAATACTTCTAGATGTAAGCTTTAACATGTCACATTCTCGAGAAACATACAAAATTGGGACAAATTTTTCACACACATGTACAGTGTGTGTACTTCAAAAAATTACAAAACTTGGAAAGGGTACCGGTATGAATAATTTTGCTGTTAACTCTATGTATTTCAGTCAAATCTGTCTATCCAATCGCCTGACATTGACAAGTCAACTTATTTCATTTGTTGACCCCTTGGTATATATATCATAAATAAATCATGACTGTGATAGTGTGATTACATGATATCAATGCCAGGATATACATGTAGGGGGAAGTTATGATGCACATAATGAGCCTTTCATCTATATAAGTGTGACATCCTGTCAAGTAAATGTACCGGTATTCTATGAACAATCCTCAGAATGCTTAGGAAACTTTAAACAAAACAAGAATTTTATGATGTATGCCCCCATTTTGCCCCATGGTGAAGTAAATGACATAACAAAAGGATCAATTTGAAACACATGTCTACGATTTCATTCTTCATCCCCCATCTCTCTTTCTCTCTTTCTTTCTCCGTCCCTTTCTTTCTCCCTTCCCCTTTCTCTCTCTCTCTTCCTCTCTCTCTCTCCCCCCTCATACTCTACATGTATGCCTTTGAAATGCTCAAATAGATACAGATTTTCATTTTCCTGCATATTAGCCCCTTAAGTTTTCAACTTGGCATGAATTACCAACAAAAATAGAACAGCAACTGCCGCATGTTTCAACATTCCTCCATATTCTGAAACATAGAAAAATTGTACACCAAAATATAGTGTCAAGTACATTATAATTAGACGAGCTCTCTTTCATAGAACAAATTCCTCAGAGAGTCAATGGTTTGACACACTATTTGAGATGTATATCCATACATTCGCAGTCAAAGATAAGGCCAAGTTACACTGCAGAAAAACCACTTTTAAAAACCATTGGTTTTTTGAACTACCATTTAAAAGGTTCATTCCTGAAAAAATCCATTAAAATTGGTCGGTGTTTACTAATTCTGGTTTTTGGTGAGTTGTGCCCATGTGCCACTTGTCGCTGCTCTGCATGCGATAGTAAGGAAGCGAAGAAAGTCACGTGAGCAAACACCGGAATAATTCACTGTCAGAGTTTCAGTCGGCGTTTAAAAAAAACATTGTCCAGAGGTGAGTTTTTCAATTCCGTTTTTTCATCATGTTTATGGGTAGTTGCTAAGCTACTTCTGACAAAACCTCTGAATATGAGAAAACCAATGGCAGTGTAAATGCCCCTAGTGTACATGTAGGAACAACAAGAACATCATGAGTTCCCATTCATTTCTAATGGGGGACAAGTTTAGTTTATTTTCCAATAGCTCATTTTAAAGGTTCTTGAGAAACCGGAGAAGATGATACATTTTCAGTTTCTACAATAAATTGACATGAAATTATCAAGACTACAAGTACATGTAAATCACATCTGCCTTATTTAAAATACACTGTAGCTCAGTAAGGACAGAAAATGAATAACTTTGTTGTACAACACAGAAAAATGCAAAAGGTCACTTCAAGTCTAAGAAAGACAATGACAAAAATGGGATAAACAAAGAAAGCAAATCAGGCATTACTGCAATAAATTTGTCTGTTTGGAGCCAGAAGGGCATCAACTCTGTGCAGTATGATGTGAATCAAAACCTTTCTACCTCCAAATAGGAAACTTAGTTTTGGTACACAATGTAGTCCTGTTGATCCTTAAAAAGTACTATCATTCACAAATTGTCCAGGGTAGAGTATCACCCATTATCACCTACCTTTGCCCTCCTGATGCTTCAAGCAGTTCAACCATGTTTTCCCTGCCATTTTCTTCAGAGCATTTACTCCAATCGGTTCCAATTAATTTCTAGCAATTGAATCACATCCACTTGAAAATAGGAGAAGGAAATGAGCAGTCCCCGCGTCACTTTACCCGGCGGGTTTACTGATCTTTCCAGCAAAATTTGCTTTACTATGGCAATTTCTAAATACAAGTTCATTCACAATCAACAATTAGCTTCCTGAGCTTCGGAATCAATCAGCAATTGCCAGCTGAGAGCCCTGCAGTCAGTGTATTATTCCGTTGATTTTTAGAGCTGGCAGAAATAGCACCATGATACCTCTGTATTTCTGCGGGATTCTCAGCGATTGGTTCAGATGTCTCACGACTCACATTGATGTCACAATTCTAAACACAGATCTATCAAAAATATTCTTGGCTTGGTTCCTGTGCCGAAGCATGACATCACGTACCGTTCACGGTCATATCTCGCAGATTGCAGCTTGTGAAAACACAAACTAGACATATGTAAAATCATATGCAGAGAGAGTCATCTAGAGGCCTTTGACACAATCAAGTGCATCTTCAGATGTCAGTCTCTGCAATTTATTTGGTGGAGTTAAATGACAGCTGGACTTTTCAAACTATCAAGGGCTTGACCATTCCAAGTGCAGCTTGTTCAATGTCTGATTTAACATCCTGGACAAAGTCATTGCCATTCATTCATTCTTCTTCCTGGGGCATGGGGAGCTAAATTTAAATGCAAAGGAAATGCGTGAGTCAGAGATCTGACAGGTTCTCTATGGTCCAGTGTTCAAACCAAATTTGTCTCTTTGCTGCCCCGATGCAAATCATTGTTGTTGTTGACTCGTCTCTCAACTAATTATCACCCAGCTGTGATGACACTTACAGACAGCTCCTGATTCTGTATAACATTAGATAGCACCATGGCTTCATAGTCTTGATTGCCTACATATGGTCTTATCATGCATTATCTTTGAAGATACACATGTAGACCTGGAAATGATCCCATTAGCCACTTTCATTAATATATTCATAATTCGAGTCAAAACGCATACATGTACCTACTGCAGAAATTTTCTACATTGTACATTAATAAGTGTACAAGGGATTACTACTGAATAGCATTCATCTTCAAATTTATAGAAATGTCACATTTTCCAGCTTGGCAGCGACAGTCCTACATATACCTACATGTTTTTCTCTCTTTTTCTATCTTTCTCTCTATGTATATATATATATATATATATATATATCTTGACACTCCTTTTCTGAATATGTTCTTTCAGCATCGCAATCTTTGCTTCATCTGATAAAGGATAAGGAAGTTATAAATTCTTTAAGATGTTTGGTCCTAATAAATCACACACACAAACTGGAAACCATATCACTTCCCTCACAATCAGCGCTCTCTATTTGATTTGTACTGAGAATTGAGAATGATAAAAAATATCTCTCTTCTTAGTTGTTAATGAAGGAATTGATGTACAGTATGCATTTCATATATGTGTTTATTCATATTGAATATGATGATATAAATAGGGCCTAGTAATAACTCTTTCCTGATTTTCCTCAAAACAATAAATTTGTAAATTGTGATATTTTTTTTACAAACTAATACAAAGAAAATTAGATATCAGATTTCTCTCAAACTTTTACTGTTCAATTTCTCTCACATCTGTCTGCTTTCCCTCAAACCAAATTAATGCTAGGGGGTCTTCTTCAACTTAAAATGGTTTGATATTAGCTTTGTTCATACAGGACTGTCAAAGTTTTAAAATTAATGCATGTGATACCTTGAAGCTTTAAACAACTCACTGCTGAAATTTGTCCACACAACACTGAAACAAGTGCTTGAACTTTTAAACTACAAGCCATGCAAGCAGCCATTGTAACTACAAGTGGGCAAAATCTCCAAGTTAATTGCATCTGCGCTGCATAAAACTCCACCAGAGTACGTACCCTACAGTTTAAACATAAGATCATTTGTGGTTTAAAACTTCAAGTAAACTGGAAGTTTCCAAAACCATGCGTACATCCACACGTTTTACATGTAATTAGTATGAGATAACCTTAAAACCATAAGCTAAACTTAAAGTTTACAGAGTCTCATGCAAATCTACATTCTTGTAACTGTAAGACCTAGTAGACAGGTCTCTTGAATGATTGGTTAAAAGGGACAGCTTCTACATGTACATTGTGCTAATTATCTTATCCTGAGTGCTTCATGGGTACCAGGATTCTAAGCTCATATGCCAAGTTAAAGGGAAAATTAAGCATTAGATATGGTCACGGAGCTTGTGGATATATGTTTATCTTGACCAGTGCATATTGGCTCAGTCAGTACCGGTGTGTTGGCTCAGTCAGTAGAGCGTCCGCTTCACAACCGGGAGGTCGTGGGTTCGAACCCCAGCCGCGTCATATCAAAAGACGTTAAAAGATGGGAGTTGCTGCTACCTTGTTTGGCGTTCAACAATAAGGGGATAGAGCAATGTCGATCTGGCGCTGCTCAGTGGCTGCCGAGCTCACGATCAATGGGGCAAAAAGAATTTCCATTTTCGGTTTAACTTAATAAAATTTGGAGTAGACTTTAAAAGATTATTATTATTTTTATTATTATTATTATATTGCTCTAATAAATTGAAATAGCTCTTCTTCAATTAACTATAAAAACAATGTACAGTTGTACATGAGGTGAGAATTGTCTGACTGGTTAGACAAATCTATTTCCCTTTAAGATATGCTTCTCTCCTCTAAGCTTTCAAAATGTTGGTGTATTCAAACATTTACAATGTATCAACATGAATAGTTTGTATACAAAAGAATATTGCCTGCAAATTGCAAGCTCACATACAAGTTCATCTGTGAGACGTTTATAATCGCACAAATCAGCCATTACAAAATAAATGTATCTAATGCAGATCTATAGGCGATCACAAATACTTTCTTGTACTGCAATTTTTGCAATAGCTGTCAGCTGTATCTGTATGAATTAAAATTTTACTAATCAGTATTATTGGAATACAGAGATTTATCATTTAATTGTTCTGTTAATAAATTCAGTATATCAACTGCCCCCCCCCCCCACCTTACATACATGTACGTGTGTATACATGCATATGCATATAGATGCACATACAGTATATGTGCAAACAAATTAGATATATTCCATCATATGGGCCTACATGCAGTGTCTATAAATGGCTCCAAATAATTTGATCCTTGCTATCAACTGACTTGGGTTTCCATAGCAACATTGTTTATTTACTTTGTATCAAATTTCTCACAACCATAACTAGGTTATTCTTTGGAAAATCTAAACCACAAAATACCATGACTGGTAAAATAAGGATCCCATTGCATCATGTACATATATATATATATATATATATATATATGTGTGTGTACATGTAGCCCCAGACACAAATGTCTGGTAGATTTAAATGTAAGTTAGTGTTATACAGGATATTAGACTACAGTTTATGTTGAAGTTATTAGTATATATAATATACTGATTAAAAAAAATATATATATATATATTAGTATTAATAATAATAATAATAACAGCAACAATAATAATATTAGAATTATTAAATTTGACTATCTTTTCTCTGTTATAATCTTCAACGATCATCAAATAGAAGGCCTAGGGGTCAGAGAGTGTACATACATGTAGACTAAGTCAGACCTTAGACTGATCCACGGGAAGGGACATCTTTTACATCAAGCAAAATTAAATTTTTACAAACTTTGAGGCCCATATTCCACAAAAATCTCAATCTGACACAGGGTATAAACTATAAAGCTTGGTCTCAACTCTGAAGCTTGGTTTGAACTTTGAAGTCAACTTTATCAAAGAAAGCTTGGACAAACCCCAAGATATCCCCTCCTAAACATTATTTAGACCCAGTGGCCAGCATAACTAAATTAGTGAAAGGCCGACCTTCCCATTCGACCTAATCTTTGCAAAGAGCGTCTTTCTTGCTGAAGCAAAATGTCATCTTGATAAACCCCAAGGATAAGGAAAGCCAAGCTGATAGATTGGATCCCTGGGCAAACTACAGGGTTATGTGCCATTCGCTATCGATCTCCCTTCCTCCTAAAATGCCACAGAGGGCGCTGGACAGATAAGATACAACAAACTTGAATTGAAGCTTCATTCTCAAGTGCCTGATTTATCTTTTGACGTATTTGAGTAACAAATTAGTTAAATGAGTTACATATCGTCTTCTGTCTGGAGACAGATGGGCATTAATTCTGTGTAAAATGATGTGACTATTAATGCCCTTCTGGCTCTACACAGATAATATGTAGGATGCAATCTAATTACTAGACTTAATTTAGAAAGGAAGTTTAAGAATTTCCCTCAAGTGCAGTTACAGTGACTTACAGTCAAACCTGCAACTTCTCCATAGAGTGGTGAAGTGTGACGTCATCAAAAATCTATTTTGAATTAATTTTTTTCATTTTCGAAGAGCCAATAATAAATGAAAACCAATTGAATATCTTAGTATTTGCCGAGATATGACCATCTGAATAAAGATTGCCTATGGGAACTCAGTGTTATATTGCTCTGGCTCCTAATGTTATGAGCCAGAGCAATATAACACTGAGTTCCCATAGGCAATCTTTTTATTCAGATGGTCATATCTCGGCAAATACTTAAGATATTCAATTGGTTTTCGACATTTGGACATTATTTTTGGTGCTCTTTCGGAAAATGAAGAAAAAATTGAGAAATTCCAAAAATAGATTTTTATGACGTCACAGCTTCGGTACTCTATTGATTAAGGCCACCTTTCTGTAGTGATGACTGGTGAATTCTTCCTTTTGTTGTAGAACTGGTCCAGATAGGCCACTTGTCTGCAGAGACCACTGGCCACTTTGTATGTTTCCCTTACCGGTAAATGGTCTTTAAAGACAGGTTTGATCGTGTTAGGACATGTCGTTCATATCCTCTGTACACACAGGGTAATATGCACACCTGGTGAGGGCCCCATTCACACACAGGGGTGTATGTACCTCTTTTGTTGTTACATTCCTTGGTAGGCCCACGTGATCAAAGATCCCATGGCAGACTCCTCTCTACTGGATGCAAGAACAATGTCCTGTTCCTAATGTCCTAGAATATCCTGTCCAAACAATTAGTGGGGGGACGGGGTGTACACCCGGTAAGTTTTAGTCATTGACATCCTCTAAATGCACAGGCTAATCCATTCACATACATGCTTTGGCATTCCTTAATAGACCTTTCACTGCTGGGTGCAGAAAGTTTAGCTTGTTGCTAACATCCTGGCCCAAACCAGGTGGGAGGGGAAGGTTCTCATCTGGAGTACTTTGTTAACTTACTGACAATAGCTGAGTTCACATCATGGCAATTTTGGTCGGCGTAAAGGTCGTGTTTAGAGCTAGTCGGCGTAAGTATGGAAGGTCGGCGTAGTGACCAGCTGAACGATAGTCGTGTTAGCTACGCCGACCTTTACGCCAACTGATTTACTCATGGATATTTCCAGGAGTAACGCGCTAACACGACTAGAGGGTAGTGTAAGGTGGCCGTGAGGAAGCTCTCACTTGGCACTCAGAGTATCTGTGACCTTTCACAAGGGTTGTATGACCTCTTCTGCTCTAAAATAAAATGGAACAAGGCAAAAAAAGAAATTCTGGCGTCCTGCGTATGTCAAAAATAACTAGCACGATACTGTGCAGCTTCATCTTCTTCAACATTGATCTGTTATTGTCGCTGGAAATTATACAAAACTATTGTCAGTGGGATGAAATCCGGCGTAGCACTGAAATGCTGTAGAAGTAACAGCAGTATTATAAACTGCAACTTTCAGAGATTTATGTTGACATTTAATCTGAATGGTTTAGGAATATGTTCGTTTACAATCGAAAATGAAAATTAGATTTCGTGCGGTTTAGATGTGGAAGCTGGGTTGAGGTCGACTAGTGCGAGTGCCACCACTTCCGGAAGTTACGCTGAGTAAGACTGGGTCGGTGGAATGTCGTGTTAACTTAATCGTGGCAAGTTGGTCATAGTACGAGCGTATGGACAACTAATGGTGTAAGTCAAATATTTATAGAATATTAATTGCTGCAGGGAAAAACCTTACGCCAACTGGGAAGCAACCTCTGAACATGGCTATAAACGTGTACATGTACATGTACATGTAGACTACATATAAATCACATTCACATATCTGGTAAGGGATCCGTTCACATACATGTTCATCTTTTGGCATTTCTTATACAGACCCTTCACTGCTGGGTGCATAAAACTTTGCCTGTTGCTAATATCCTTGCACAAACCATGCTCGCCTGACTCACACATCCTGCTAACAGACTCATCGTCTATCGGAAAAGCAATTGTACTTTGCGAACAGAACATCAAGAAATAGCCCCCTCTTTTGGAGAAAGGGGGTACATTATTGGCAATTCAAATTCCTCTCCTGAAATGCATTGGTGTTATCTCAGTGATGCTTTGATTCCTCTGAATAATCAATGTGGCTAATTGCACATAAGAAATTGCTCTACATCTTGTATGATTTATAAGTATGATTACAGTATAACTTAAATTCTCAACTGAACTTACACGCACAGCTATAAATGTATATACAGTATACAAGAAAAAGGAATCTTCTCTTTCCAATTCCTTCAATAAAAGCCTTAAACATAGAAAGATTGTGCCGTAAAGCCAGAATTAAGCCTCCACAAATGATGTTGTTGAATCAGAAAGTTCAGTTATACTTGATGTAGTTTCATCATTTTGCTGTGCGCAACTTTTACTAACCTGGATCACTTGTAAAATTCACAAAAGTTCCCTGTAAATGTCTGTATACATGTAAAAGTTCTTGTTTTACAGAACTGTTTGTCAAACTTACTAGATAGACTTTAGAAACCATTTTAGAAAGTGAGTTGCATGCTGTATATGACTTCATGATCAACACCTCTAAAAATTGAACAACTGCAGAAAAAGAAACGTACAAGCAATATCGAATCACCTTAAAGCTCAAACTCTAAAATACCATACATGCTAATTTCTCTACTGTTTTAGCAAAAAAAATATCAATATCCTTTCCATGTTCTTACCTTAATATTTAGTGTTCTGCACCAAAATTACTTCTGAATTTAGGTGGTTTCCTCTATCCTTATCACCTCATACAGGAAGTGATTCTGGTGTTCAAATATCATAGGAAAACATCTACATCTATCTCTGTCATTCTCACTTCTTCACTTTTAACAGGATTCTGAAAAGAAAGAAAGGGGAAAAAAATGAGTTAAAGCATAACGCAACATGAATCTACATAAATAAAGATGATTTACATTAATAAAGATGATGTACTGATTTACAAACTTGGTACATGGAAATGAACATTAATTTGTGAATATGTTTATAACACAATACACTTGCACTGTATGTTTTTCACTACCCAGCTGACACAGGCATCAGGCAGGTAGATCAATCAAACTAGAGAACACTTGCGGTGCTACATCTACAGTACATGTTTGTATTATCAGAGAAAGTGATAAATGAAAGCACTGTTCAATTTAGCTCTGTATAGCTTCAAAATATTTCTCGTGAATGAACAAACAAACAATAGAGTACATGTACGTATAAATTCAGATGAAAATGTCCATTGTGCAATAGCAAACCGAAAAAGACATTCTACAATCAAAAGTATTTTACAAAGATTTACAATTTTATATCTTACCAACAAGGAAATTAGTTAACAATTGTGAATTGTTATCATGTTGCATGCATGCAGATGAAATTGATGAATAGTCAAACAAATACACTTACAGAGTACTTAAGAATAAGAAATGTCTACCGGTATATGGATCAGCATTACACTTAATAAATATTTGCACAGCCTTTTATATAAATACATGTATAAGACAATGAAGTGTACAATATACGGTATGCAAGTGCAATTGTTATTTTATCAACATTGTGCCAAAGTGTACTCATAATATTTGCTCAGTCAGACTGTTTGGATCTTCGAAATTTCCCACGTTCAAACTTGCATTATACATGTAATATGTAGACATTATATGAATGGTACATGTATGAACATGTAATTGCATTATTGTTCAAGTTCACAGTTTTATTACTGTTTTATTACTGTATTTGGCTGCTCGGCTTTGACTGTCAAAATAATAATGTTAGAGCACAAGAAGTTTGAAAAGACATTAATCCACATCTGCCACTCTCCACCCGGATGAAAATGGGTGATACGATAGAGCACTACATTATTTGGCAGGTTGGTTATGACTCAGGTACAATGTTATAATTATAAAGCGCCAGGAGGGTCGTGGTGTGACTGTGACGGACATACATGTAACTTAGCAAGCACTATACAAGAAGCCAATATTCACATACACTGTCTTCTTTATTGAATTCTGTCTGATGAAAAATACATACCGGTAGATATATTAACAATGCCAATTTAATAAAGAATATCTGAACAAAAAGCCCTTGAACTTACATGCAAAATGTATTCCGAAGTACTCCATGATGAATTATACACAAAGATCTGCTTCATATGACAAACGACAAGCCCTTAGCCCAATGACTACAAAAGTGTCAAGCGAAGATGTATAAACTAGTCAAGATCTACATGTAATTGACCTTTCAATGGGCAGGATAGTCTCTAGGAGGATGGGGGGACAGTGTGACTAATAGAGGTTAACGAGAATAGGTTACCTAGCACGTAAATCAAATCAATGACCTGCAGTAAATCAACTACTCTGACAGTCAAAGGGTCATGTTTACAGGAAAAGTCTGAGTCTGAGGATCTGGACACATATGTCACATAGTCCTATTTGGGGCAATTCCAAGCCATTTGTCCCATATGTTACTGACCTGGGCCCCGTATTACAAAGAGTTGATATCAATCGCAACTTATTTGTGATTGATATCAATCGCAACTATGTACATAAGAGATAGGAGACTGCAAACTTATGATTGATTGGAGGACTTACGATTGATTTGGATCAATCGTAACTCTTTGTAAGACGGGGCCCAGATCTAAGATATGGTGTATTTGATCATACTATAGTATTTAGTTTATAGCCTCTTCACTGAATAATGAGACTTAAGGAAATTCATACGAAAACTACATACATGTAGAAATGTTTTATAAAGAATCATTGTATAGCCAAAGGAGTGTACATGTACAGACTAGAAAAGACAACATACATTTAGTGTAAAGAAACGTTGTATTAAGAAACTAATTTTCAAGAGGTTGACATGACAACTTGCCAATCACCAGTGTGCGCTCATGATAAGCCCTGCCCAGTTATACGATATTCGTACGATACGTTGTTCAGACTATAGCCGGGATGTTTATTCTTTGTTGAGTTTTCATTCAAAATGATGCTCATGCAGACAGACGTTTTGCTATCCAAGGTGTGCAGACTAGGGGGAAATTAATTACTTATTGCATAACTACATGAATTCTTGTACCGTAAAAGTGGAACATTTTGCAGTGTGAAAATTTTCGACTTGAGGTGCGCCTTCAAGAGATGTACAGTACCTGTGGTATGAATTTGGTGATGTGTGAACTGTGGATAATGGTGTTTTAGATGTTTTCCTTCCAAGATTACATAAATAGTATGCTTACATAATTATAACTAGATGAATATTTCATCAGAGTAATCATTGTCACCATCATCATTATTATTATCATCATCATTACTATTACTATTACCGGTATTATAATTATCATTACAGGTATGGATATATAATACATATACATGGTATGTAGATATATTGTATACTACCCATCCATAGTTATATAGGCGAAGAATGAAAGGTGATGAAAGAAAGCATCATGCTTTTTTTCATTTTTCTGCCATACAATGACTTCAAGGATATTCCTGTGTCATTCTTTCTGATACAATACAGAGTACTTCACAGATGAGAGGCCTCTAATGGGTAAAACAGACACGCAAAACAAACAGAGTAGTGGCGTTTCAAACTAGACTGATATTCTATTGTACCATGTGGGATAAGCTGCATATTGCATAAGGCTAAATAACAAAAATAAAGTGTTTCTCGTCCGGACTTTAAAAAAAAAGGAGGAGGCAGAGCATTACTCTTTACTAGTTTGCAATTTTTTTTCCAAGATGGCTGCCATGCTAATTATAGCTGGCCAAGCCAATTTATTCACAGATATTATGCTATGTGAGTATAAAAATGCAATGTATGAAAAAACAAATGATTTTTATCACTTTAGAAGCTATTAAAACATTATTATTATATCACAGGCCTTTTTGTGTGGCTTTTTTGGCTCTTTTTTTTGGGGGGGGGGAGGGGCATTTTTTTCTGAATAGTAAATATTAAAAAAAGGAGGCGGTGGCCAAAAAGGAGGCGGGCGGGGATGAGAAACACTTCATTTTTGTTATTAGGCCTAAAGATCACCCAAGGCCAAAGGACACAAGAAACGTGGTCTTTCTTGGCAGGTGGTCTTTATGTAAAGGTTCCTTTAATACAGGTGTCAATGTAAATCACTATGGAAGAGAGACAAAAAGTGTGGTCTGTATTAGACCCCGTTCTCATTCACTTCGTTGGAGCGGTCTAACTAAGACCCGTTCCTCAGGAGCGGTTCTTAGGTGAGTGAGAACGGTCAAAGTGGTCAAGGAAGTGGACTTCTGGACCGCTCCAGAAGACCACCTCGGGAGGAACGGGTCTTATTAAGAGCGGTTTGGAGCGCTCTAACGTGCGAGTGTGAACGGAAGCGTACTTTGAACGGAAGTGGTCTAGTGACGTTGCGCGTGAAACATGTAGTACGGTACATACGCTTAGTATTCAGCGAAAAAATTTACCCGCTGACCTGAGCTGCCATAGTAACAAGACCACTTTGACTCGTGGAGCGGTTTGAGCCATAAAAAACTGCTGGGAGTGTGAACGCTCGCAAACCGTTCCTCAAGACCCGTTCCTCTGGAGCGGCCTAACTAAGACCACTTTCAAAGTGAGTGAGAACAGGGTCTTAAACAGACCTGTAGTCTTTCTGGATCTACAGGTGGTTGTTAAAGCAGGTATGACTGTATACAGTGTGTTTGAACATATTATACCCCTTGTTGTATAGTTTATGTATGTACATAAGGCCTGTTTTCATCAGCTCGAGATTGCCAAATAACCCGCTATTTTAACTATCCCGATCACAAATTATCCAGCTAATTTGTGACTTCATCAGCCCGCAGTTGCAATTAGCGGGATATTTGGTCGAGATGGTCATCCCAAGATATCTTGGGCTAGTTTGCAAATTATCCCGCTATTTGGCAAAATATCCTGTTATTTGTCCGGTGCGTCTTCACCAGCCCGAAGACTCGCACTATGCGTGAACGCTGAGCAAAATATCTCGAGCTAATTTCTCAAGCTCGAGATTCATGAAACTCGAGCTGATGAAGACGCGATTTGTAACTTCAGGCTTATTTCACAAATCAGAAATAGCGGGCTATTTGGCAATCTCGAGCTGATGAAGACACACCTATTTAGAACATTTTGACAGGTTCAAAATAGACATTTCAAACAAGTCAAGACTTGCAATATAATGCACATACCATATAATACATACATGTATATGACATAATATGTAACATTCAAACACAATTTATAATTTTGTAGTGATACCAGAAAATAAGAATGCAGGCTCAAGTGTATACAGTTCAAAGTCATTCTGCGTTATTAGAGTCCAGGCAAAATATCAAACATAATAGAACAGGCGTCAGGCGGTCTAACAGACTCTATCTATTGGCAATCTTGCCACTCCCTACTGGTACATCTCATCTCTACATCTGGAACACTCTACAACACCTCCACCTATGTAGTACAGAAGACGCTTTCAAAAAGAGACTTAAAACCCAACTCTTTCCATCTTGAGTATCTAAATTTCATTTTGTTCATAATATCTAAATTACTGTTCCTTATTTTATTGTTATGATTTGTACCGGTATGTATCTTTTCGGTTGTAATAGCGCTCTGATCAGTTTTTCTGTAATAGCGCTCAAGAAGAATCAATTATTATTATTATTATTATTACATGCCCTAGTCTATCTGCCTCGTGCCAATACATGAGGCGCCCTTTTATCATTTCTTCTGGCATGTTAATCCAGACACATAAGAACACAAGTACAAAACATTTGCATCACATAAATAATAGGTAAAGCAATTATCTACCACCTGACTGCATGCCTGGTTGCAAAGTCAGGTAACCAGGCATGCAAGTCAGGCAGACATCAAACAAAAGCTACAAAGTCATTTCATTACAATTACAAGTGTGTTTAATGTAGAATACAATTGTGAATGTAGGACCACACTTTCTCACAAGTCTCATGCCTGAGTCACACCTTTGCGTATTTGCCTTGCGTATTGCTGCGTATTTATGGCTAGCCGTTTTAACATTTATTCCTATTTTTTGATATCAAGAAATTAATTCTTGATATCCGGAATCGAACCCTTGATATCAAGAATTCAATTCTAGATATCAAGAAATACCATTGCCTTACAACAGAAAATCATTTCTTGATATCAAGATATAGGAATAAATGTTAAAACGGCTAGCCATAAATACGCAGCAATACGCAGGCCAAATACGCAAAGGTGTGACTCAGGCATCAAGGTTATGGTTCTTTCTAAATATAGGAATTCTACCCTAGCTGGTAAGATTTGTTGCCTTATAAGTGACCTCATAGTTGGAAAGACTAGAGGGTATATCTATCAATCTAACAGTGTCTATTTATAAAGTCTTTTTCAGGCCAGAATCGTTGTTTGCATACATGTACGTGATCCTGGCATATTCTGGAGTTTATAAACACAGAACCACGTATTTGAAACGCACAAAAAGTTGTGCTTTGATATGTGGTACGGTGATTCACACAAAAAAGTGTTTCTGGCGAGTTTTTAAAAAGCAAGCTATCAATCTCCAGACTTGGAAAGCTAGTTCAGTGTTTCAGGTACACTGTGCATAATAATTAGTTGAGCTGATGATACCCAATCGCTAGTTGTACGATGTACAGCGCTAGCACCGACTTGATCTCCCTATCCCAAAATCAGATTTTAAAAAGCCCGCGCCATAGTTGACCTAAGGTAGCTGGGGTCAAACTGCGCAATGAATCTTCCCGGTGGAAACGTTTATAAACACAGAATCAAGTAACGAAACATTAATTGTAAACATGTTTTAACACACGATTCTAGATTTGAAAGTTTATAAACACAGCCTAAGGCCCACTAAACATGTGGACTAAATGGGCGGGGAGGGGGCTCATGTCATCTTCTTTCATTATACATATACCTCTGTTCCTCGTATTTTCTCTATTTTGTATCATTTGTATTTTCAGATATTAACATATCCCTGTAATTGTATAGTTACATGTAGTGTGCTACCAACTCTCACTTTTACCAAGGCATATTACATGTTAATATATCAGATATTATGAACAGACGTCATATGATTATAATAACAATAATACCGGTACTCAGGCGGTAGTCACATTTGTAAAATATAGCACTTGATACTAGTCTTACTCTTAATAATAGTCTTAGTACTACGTTTCTAAGCGCTTTACAAGTTTACACAAATAGGGTCAATCATGATGACTGCATGAATGTGACATAAAGGGCTATGCAAGTATGATGTACCGCATATGAGTACATTATTATTTCAGGCTCTCATGCACTCTCGCTCTCAGTCTCGGCATAATCTGATAAATGAAAAGATGCTGGCGTGCTGCTGCATGCTGGCGCCCTCGGCACCTGCAGTTCGCCCAGGTAAGGGCACCTCCGTCTCCGGGCGAAGTTGAGCCTAGCTAGGCGCTAGGCCCTAGCGATTCCACCTCCGATATCAAAACGTTTCATCAGATGAATGCTCTAAAATAAAGATTAAACCTACCTTTTATATTGATAAAAAGTGGCAACATATAGCTACATTATACATTTTTCATACAATATTAAAAAGGGCTTACCCACGCCGTATGCACCCGAAGAATTTCATTGGGAAAGCATAGTAATCATTCCTTTGCTATTCATCTCAAAGACCGCTATTGTTTGCCTAGCTATATCGCGAAGAGGGGATATGCAGTGTACGTACGTACGCATATAGATTGTGTGTAATATAATATGAAGAGAGTGTGTGGTTCTTTGTTTACAGGTGGTGTTCCCATTACATGTTTTGGAGGACTCTTCGCGCTTCAATGAACAAAATGTACAAAGTATTCAATGGCTTCACAGCTTTCCCAAGTTTATGAAGAAAAGAAAAGAGGGCGTGGTACGTGGGTGCGTTCACACAGGGACTCCCATCTCCCAGGTGTTCACACGTCTAGGCGTTATGGAGTTTTCAAAAGCAGAACCAGTTTAGCATTCACTTTTCATTTCTTCTTTATTTTATTGCAAGATATTGTCTGTTGCGGCTCTGCTCTTCAGCATAATTAGCAGGAAATGAAAGATGATCAGTTCAGTTGCTTCATGTACATGTACACCCCAGATCAACCTCAAGTTTACTAACATATTCAAATTGTATGCATACGGTTTGGAGACAGGTTGTCTTGACATCCAAAGCCTGCCCGAGGCTTGCCCGACAAAGCAACAAGTAATGTATAATTATCATGATACAGAATGATTCAAAGTATTGTAGTTCATTCATTATAATGACAGGTTAATTAAATACCTCGTCACTATATAGGTCCCCAGGAAAGAAACATCCATAATTATGTTAGTAAGCCGATCTATTGAGATCCCCAAAGGAGTGCGCCCTGAAAATTTAGCACTCCGAAATGGCGTCACCGCAAACCTTTCCATGGCCAGGGGAAAGTGTTGAGTGTGCTACAAAGCCTACAATATACTTCTTATTGAATTGACAGAATGTTCGGACTCAGTGTAATAAGTCATGGTCATATTTCATTAGGTGCAGCCCAACGCTATTTGATTTGATTTGATTTGATTTACCAGAATATAAAATCATATAAATAACAACATACATGATAACATGAGAAAATAACATTGGATGGATCCAGTTGTGCCAGTGCAGCACAGCTGTGGCGAGGGGTCCAGTTTACAATACAAAACAAACGAGAGAAACTGATATATCACAAATAGTAAAATTCATAACATATTGATATAATGTATAAAAACAACATCGTTTACACAGTATCATGCCCCTATAAGAGCCCATATTGAAGTTGTCTTCGGTTGAATATTTGAAAGTCTCTGCAATTTTAATTACGTTGGTTCAAACTGCCCTTTCCGTTGGTGCCCCCATACGCCCCGACCCCTTCCATGTCACACTCAAAATGGTGTATCTACACCTCTGAGTATTGCAAGTATTCTTCTTCTTCTTCTTCTTCTTCTTCTTCTTCTTCTTTAAGACGATACATGAATATTTATATAGTCTGAAGACTAATAATATAATTTTTATAAATGTAATGCTTCCTGTGAGAAATTTCAATTGTTCAAATATATATGTGGCTTACACCCATTTCTGACTTGTTTTTAATTACAGATCAATCAATCGATCTTATTTACTGGGTGTAAGCCACAAATATGTTTAAACAATTAATAATATCATGTTAACAATAATGGATAACATAAAAGAATAGTAAAAAAAACTAAAAACTAAACATTAAACATCAAAGTTATGTACTAAAAGCAGATAATAAAGTAGATTGTTGAATATATTATGCATTGGATCGGTGAATCGTAAAGAAACTAAATAAAAAAGAAGAAGCAAGAATTAAAAAACAGGCCCAAAAAGAATCGGTTTAAAAATAAAGTGTTTGGAGATTAAAGGGGTAACATTGAAAAAAAAAGAAGTATACATTGGATCAGTGAATGATTAAAAGATATATTACTTTTAAATAGTGCGTTTGATAGGAATAAATCAAACAAAACATGTAATTGCTAACTAATTGATTCTTCTCCTTCTTTTCGTTCTTCTGGTTCTTCTTGTTCTTCTTACTTTTCTTCTTCTTGTTCTTCTTTTTCTTCTTGTTCTTGTTCTTCTCCTCCTCTTCCTCCTCCTCCTTCTTCTTCTTCTTCTCTCCCTCCATCTCCATTTTCTATGTGTCCGTCCCCAACATCCTGAATATAGGGCGGAGGAGTATAGCGCCCCCACACGCATTTGCAGACGCAGACCTACCGTGTTGTCGTGTGGTGAGTTTGAATATATGCCCATTTCGATACATATTTTATCGCTATTAATGAATATTAACTTTTTAAAATATGATCCATAGCGTGAAATTTATTAGGACCAAACTCAATGTTAAAGAGTATATGGAGATCTGTCCGTGTTTAAATGATTTTCTTGTTGGAAGTGTCATTTATTGTTTCACTTACTACATTCAGTCCCGTGTATGCCAAATAATGTGTGCTAAAACTGGTATTGTAACAACTTTGTTGATGTGTCCAAATAACCTTGTGCATGACTGCATATGTAACTGTAAGTGGAATCCATGACACATGCTTCGCCGACAAATGCTCCGCAAAAGGCAACAATTGCTCCGCGACATTTGCTCCGACGTCAAATGCTCGCCGACAGTTGCTCCGCCGACAATTGCTCCGCCGACATTTGCTCTTCCTCCGACAGCTCCGCCCAAAAAATGCCCTGTAAAATTCAAATGCTCCAACATTGCTCCTTCTCCAAAGTACCCCATTGAAGACAAATGCTCTGCCGAGGTAGCAGGAGTGCTCCGTAAAAGACAAATGCTCCCTTTGGACCGAAAAAAGATAGGAAGAAAGGAATAGAGGTCTAGAAAGGGACAATAAAACATGGAAAAGAAAAGGCTTAAGAAAAGGGAAAAGGGACACAAAATAGAATATAGGAAGAATTAATTTCCATATGTTTGCATTGGCCTATAACTTTCTGTTGGAACAGTGTCGGTATAATTAATGACGGTAAATCCTGGTGGCGTCGCGACACGTCAGGGAAAATGAGAAATAAAATGGGAGTATGCAATATAGGCCTACATGCTCGTGAAATAATCATTGATTAAGAAAAGGGGTGGTAGACAGGCAGATGGTTTTCAGTTATTATATGAAAAGGATGAAAATTCGCTTGTTCGCTACACTAGCTTATGTTTGTAATATATTTTGTACATCAGTGATTAAAAAGTGATGCTAGGCATGCAGATGCTTTTCAATATGAAATGGCAAGCCAAAGAAATACAACCATTTGGTAAGCTTGCTCGCCAACAAGGAATAAACAATAATCCTGAAATAATACTTGCCCATTTGATTAAAAAGGGCGTAATGTAGAAAGATTCTATTCAAGATTATAACCTATGATTTTTACTTTCCTCGTTCGCCAAATATAAAAAAATAAAAACAAACCAAAAAAGTCCCCTTAAATGTGTTTGTGCCCTCCCTTTCACGGGGCAAGAAGACAGTTACTTTATGGAAAAAAATATGCCTATAATTATTATCAGAAGGGAAGTGTTAACAAAATCACTCACTTGCTACGCTAACTCGCGATTATAATTTTAAACATATTCATTTGACGAAGAAGGGCAGAAGGCAGGTAGATGCTATATATTCAATATAAAATAAGCTTAAAACCACCTAAAAACTAGGCGTTGTGGCGTGCGCCTGTAATCCAGCTAACAGTGGAAGTTACAAACTGATTCAGCCGAGGACGCAGGTTCGAAACTGAGTCACGTCTTTCGGATGGTGACGTTAAAGGTCGGTCCCCAGACGTAAATAATCATATCTGATTGATACACGTCTGTAAAAACCCAATTACACACACACACGCACACCGTTCGCTAAAAATGAAATCGACATTATATGTGCCCAACCGGACCCGTCCCGCAGCAAGAAAAATCTGTTTGATACTCATTATTGTTGAAAATAATTCTTTGGTTTAAAACGCTCGCTCGACAGTTTATAGTATAAACATGCTCATTTAATTAAGGAGGTAAATTAAGCAGAAAGATGCTATTCAATATTATATCCCGCATACTAAGAATCTTGAAATCTGATTGGTCTAAATGAGGTCACATGATCAATAATAGATTAGTACTAGCACCCTGCGATAGTACTTTTGTACAGTAATTTTTTGCTGCTGCCCCACTTGCCCATTGAATAAAATAAGCATAGTAAAGTAGGTAACGCGAAATGTCAGAGTTTTTTTTTTGTCACGCCCTGCGAAAACCTAGTTCATTTAGTTATGTAAAATTCACTTTAAATATAATTATTGCCGATGTGGGATATAAAACAAATATTAACCTCCTTAATTCGGGCAATGGATACAAACTATCATCGCCTCGGTGATCTCGGGGTTACTATGATAGCCCCGATCGATCACCTCGGCGATGATAGTTTGTACCATTACCCTCGTAGTCGGTTAAAATTTCCTTATTAATGATAGGTCTACATTTTTAGCTCTCTCTTTCTCTCGCTATATACCATCGCTTACCAAAAGAGAATAAATATTGGCTTAAATAATATTGTGCCCAAGAAAAAAAATTACTATTTGATGAAAGAAGGTCGACTCAAGGTTGAGAAACGTTTATCTATTACTTAAAAGCTTCTGCACCTGCTCCCCGAAAAAAGGATTCCGTCTTTCGCAAAGGTTTATCACTTTGATTTCCATCAGTGTCTCCTGATCGGGGAATTAAAACACCACACCACAAGCAACTGTTTTCTTCTCTTCATTTTATTATTCTAGCTCCCCTGTTCCCTGATAGGGGCGTTTCAAAATGTCGGCGGAGCAAATTTCGGGAGCAAATGCCGTTGGAGCAAATATCGGCGGAGCAATTGACGCCGGACAATTGTCGCGAGCAAATGTCGTGAGCAATTGTCGCTTTGCGAGCATTTGTCACCGTAGTGTCGTCGCCGAGCATGTGTCGGGTTACCTGTAAGTGTTACCGGTAGGCCATTACAAAAACAAAAAAAATGCCTTTTTGAAAAAATAGGAAGGAGGAGGCCCTTTTTTTCTCTTCTTTTTTTCAAAATGGTACATTTTCCGTGACCATAAATAGCCAGTCAGGCTATTATTCAAGATGTTTTGTTTTGTTTTAATTCAGAAAAACAAAAAGGTCATTTTAGCAGTATGTCTTTCATGTTTTTACAAACAATTACAAAAAAATTGGAGAAAAAAATTCGAAAAAAAGAAAGCGGGCGGGGACGCTAAACATGATTTTTTTAAAATGGCCTTATATTAGACCAAAAGCTTCAGTCTCTATATCGTTGGTTGTTCCACACACATCCTATACTACGGTCGTACCGTCTGTGTATGGGGAATGTCAACAAATGTCAGTTTTATTAAAGAATGACACATTGGCCATACCAGACGGTTATTTCTGTCTAGCCTTATATATGCCTTGTTAAATTTGATATTTCATTAAATATGTGTAAAACGAATAGGAAGGAGAGAAAGAAAGGGAGAAAGAAAGGGAGAGAGAAGGGATGAGGAACTACTTCTTGATCAGTACAAACAACAATCCTCCATCTAATAGTATTTTTGTTAATAGAGGGAGTGGACAGAGTCGGAGATAGAAAGGTTTAAAGGGTTGGGGGAAATGCGATTGGGAGCTCCCTGACAAGGACCTTTGCAAACATTTGAGCAGTATGACTATGAGAACATAAACAAAACTATGATCTTCAATGTTTTAAAATTACGTTGCTCAAATATACATTAACATTATATGATAATAATTATATTATAATGATAGTAATATAATAATAATTTTAAAAAATGATAATGATAACGAAAATAATATAGTGATAATAATAATTATAAAAAAATGATAACAATAATGATAATATAATAATAATGATTATATTGATAACAATAATAAAAATAACAGTAATAATGATAATAATCATTAAAATTATGAAAATAATTATAATAATAATAATGATAATAGTAGTAATAATAATAATAATAACTGCTTTTGTGTCATGCTGTTACTATGAAGTTGCTCAAATGGTGTACAGCATTTGCAGATGGCAGTTATATTCTAAATATCCCAACAGTTCTTGTTAGACATGGCAGCTCCTACAGTAAGCTTCAAAATATCAACGCAATGGGATGGTAGACCGTGAATAATCCCACTCCAGTCAGGCTTTCTATGTCAAAGTCTACAGAAGGCACAGGAATTGATCTGGAAGTTGTGGCACCATTCCACAATGACCCTGCACCTTCAGGCCCTGCTGGTAGTCCTCAATCTGGGCTCTGGGATTATGAAGGTAGGATTTCGTGCATCATTTTCCAATGAATGTTAATAATAATGACAGAGAATCCAACTCTCCCACTTAAAGCCCCACTGCACTACTTGTAGCTACTTGCTCCCTCTATATAGAAAACAATGCCTAAGCGGTGCTCGTTGGTCCCCCATGATCCTTTTTTTCTTATGTTAATTGAGAGCCGAGTTGATGAGATAACCTGTCAGTGACCATGCTGGGAGGTCTAATCCCTCAGACAGGCTTTAAGAGTGATTTTCCCCAAATCTCTCGTTCTACCTGTTGAGTTTGATTTTCTCCCGCTGAAACTGTTTTCCGTATGAAGCTGCAATGAATCGCTGTAAGTGATGTACAGTTTATAAGGGGACTTCTATGCTATGACATATAAAAGTGCACTAAGTTGTCATGTGGCAATGATCTATAGTTCAGTGATGGAAAATAACCTGTTATAGTACAGTTTTAAAATGTGTGTCTTTATTTTATACATACTTATACAAATTTTATGATTATTCATTAGTTGATGCATGGCTGGTAAATCCATGTATTATAGTGACTCACCTGGAGTGAATTGTGCACTTTGGGTTTCCAATTCCAACACTATCTTATCTTCAAAGATTTTAAACTGAGAGACTTTGACATCAGTATCAGATGCAAGCTGAGGCATTAAAAATGCCTTTAATTTTTCTTTGATATAGAATAAAGAAATGACAAACAGACTTGAAACTGCTTTACCTTAAATTTATTTAGTCTAGTTTCCCTTCTACAATTGTTTCAAGTCACCTTGTACATAGTATAAATCATGATGATAATTTTGAATAATAATAATAAATATAATAGTAGTAATGAAAGTGAATGAGTGATGACAATAATAGTGATGGTAATAATAATAATGTTATAAATACTACTACTACTATTACAACTACTAATTTATTTCCCCAGGAAGCCTTATCAGCATCAACGTTGTTCTTTCTGAGGGCCCTGCAGTTTCTGGGGGGGGAGCTGGAAAGTTGATGTTCAAGCCATCAAGCCAAATGCATTTAAGATCAAATCTTTATAAACCTTTTGATCAAGAAAATCATTACATTAGAATTACAAACACTATGGAAAATTAGAAATAATGATATATTTATTTTTAAAAAAAAATTTAATAAAATTAATAACAATGATAATGGATTACATATTCATATTCCATTTATCTTAGTTGTGGAAGCATTCTTCCTGGGATCAGATGAAAAATATTTGGAGGTGGAACTTTGCCCGTAAGTAAAAATTTGCAAACGATTTCAGTTCTGCTTCATTATTTGGTGGGTAATTGCAGTTCTAGTTCTAGCTCTAGAGGTTTTTTTTTGGGGGGCAGGCTCAATCTGCCAATCTGCCTCTCTGATTTTTCTGCTTTCCTTCAGAGCAACTTGCTAATAAGCGTGGATTTCCTGTTAAAGCCACCAATCAGATATCCTGGCTCTTTCAAAGCAATGAGAGGATGATTATCAAGAGCTGATGACCAACATGTGATGCGTCATCAGAGGAGATTCTGGCAGAATACCTATATTCTAAGAATATCTCTCTTTTTATAAACTCATGACTTTATAAAAACGGACACATTTTTGTCCGGGGTCCCTTTGCCTACTGTGCCCCTTGATCCACCCCTGAAAAATGATAATGATCACTTTAACATGCATTCTATTCGAGAGAACCTGAGGTACACATAAGGATTACAAATTCTGTTATATGTAAATAAGGAAAAACTAATGAAATATCAAAGCACACAAATTAGGGGCCTTTTTCATAACACTTGTTATCAATAACCAGTTACAATAGCTGTTATACGCTACTGAAATTGCTTTTGATTGGCTGAAAGCAAATTATTTTATAGAAATATGACACTTGTTATCGATATTAAGTTTAATGAAACTCGGCTCTGAAGTATTAACTGATAAAAATTGTTTGTAGACTTAAATTTAATAATCTTTAGTGGTTTAATATAGTTTTATTAGGGATTTACAGTGATTGGGACCCAAAACCCCATCACAGTGGAGGAGGAAATTGTTAAAGAATGCGATTAAACTGTCTCATATCATGGAGAGCTATGTCCACCTACACAGGCCCTCTTCACACCCAAATGAAATGTAATAACGGAGATTAAAATGTTTTATTTTCAGTATAAGATGAAAGTCCTCATTGCATCTGGCTATCCACCATAATACTGATACATGTAGGTCCTGTTAACACTCACTCAAAGAAAGTATTTAACCGTTTCATTGCATAGGAAGATCTAATCCACCAATTTAGAACCTGTTCACACCCAAAGAAAAAATTATATTTTAGCAGATTAAACCTGTCTCGTGTCATTCGCAGAAGGAAAATCTTCATTACATGTCCTCCTACTCAAGTCCCATTCGCACTCAAAGAGCCCCACCCTCTCAATTATTCTCAATCTCTTGATCTTGCTTGGCCCCTCGCTAGAAAGAAACCTCAAAACATGGCACCTAAGGGCTGTTTCCATGAGCCTGAGCTTTCAAAAATAGCCCCGACTTCTGATCCGGAGTAATTAGCCCAATCACAATTAGATTAATTAATTTGCAGTGAAGGTACATGTACAAATACAGTTGATTAATCATCATTGCACTTTGGATGCGGGTTCGAGCTACACTACATGTTTTCCAAGCGATGGGGCTTGTTGGTGAAATAGCCAGCCATTGCACGTAGCGGGCATATTCACTGGTAAAGACACACTTGTACTTTGATATGTTCCAAAGTGTGAACCAATTCCAATTGTGAGAATAAAAAATTAAAAATAGATACAGTCAAACCTGTCTATAGCGACCGCCCAAGGGAAACACAATAAGTGGTCTTTGTAGACGGGTTCATTTAGTACATGTTTCAATGAGAAGCCATTTTCAAGGAAACAAAAATGTGGTCTTTGTAGACAGGTGGTCAATAAAACAGGTTTGACTGTAAATATAAACGCTGTGGTAAAAATTAAAAGAAATTGGATAAGTGATACTTGTGAATGTTTAAAACTATTATCTGTTAATCAAGTATGTGTGAATCTAAAATTGAATAATTAGTGATCTGACTATGATGTAATATTGGGAAAACTCTCGCAATACCAGATGCGGACCATGCCTG
>CP137680.1:5177954-5436107 GCA_037976565.1 Mesocentrotus franciscanus | reverse complement strand
ATGACTATGAGAACATAAACAAAACTATGATCTTCAATGTTTTAAAATTACGTTGCTCAAATATACATTAACATTATATGATAATAATTATATTATAATGATAGTAATATAATAATAATTTTAAAAAATGATAATGATAACGAAAATAATATAGTGATAATAATAATTATAAAAAAATGATAACAATAATGATAATATAATAATAATGATTATATTGATAACAATAATAAAAATAACAGTAATAATGATAATAATCATTAAAATTATGAAAATAATTATAATAATAATAATGATAATAGTAGTAATAATAATAATAATAACTGCTTTTGTGTCATGCTGTTACTATGAAGTTGCTCAAATGGTGTACAGCATTTGCAGATGGCAGTTATATTCTAAATATCCCAACAGTTCTTGTTAGACATGGCAGCTCCTACAGTAAGCTTCAAAATATCAACGCAATGGGATGGTAGACCGGTGAATAATCCCACTCCAGTCAGGCTTTCTATGTCAAAGTCTACAGAAGGCACAGGAATTGATCTGGAAGTTGTGGCACCATTCCACAATGACCCTGCACCTTCAGGCCCTGCTGGTAGTCCTCAATCTGGGCTCTGGGATTATGAAGGTAGGATTTCGTGCATCATTTTCCAATGAATGTTAATAATAATGACAGAGAATCCAACTCTCCCACTTAAAGCCCCACTGCACTACTTGTAGCTACTTGCTCCTCTATATAGAAAACAATGCCTAAGCGGTGCTCGTTGGTCCCCCATGATCCTTTTTTTCTTATGTTAATTGAGAGCCGAGTTGATGAGATAACCTGTCAGTGACCATGCTGGGAGGTCTAATCCCTCAGACAGGCTTTAAGAGTGATTTTCCCCAAATCTCTCGTTCTACCTGTTGAGTTTGATTTTCTCCCGCTGAAACTGTTTTCCGTATGAAGCTGCAATGAATCGCTGTAAGTGATGTACAGTTTATAAGGGGACTTCTATGCTATGACATATAAAAGTGCACTAAGTTGTCATGTGGCAATGATCTATAGTTCAGTGATGGAAAATAACCTGTTATAGTACAGTTTTAAAATGTGTGTCTTTATTTTATACATACTTATACAAATTTTATGATTATTCATTAGTTGATGCATGGCTGGTAAATCCATGTATTATAGTGACTCACCTGGAGTGAATTGTGCACTTTGGGTTTCCAATTCCAACACTATCTTATCTTCAAAGATTTTAAACTGAGAGACTTTGACATCAGTATCAGATGCAAGCTGAGGCATTAAAAATGCCTTTAATTTTTCTTTGATATAGAATAAAGAAATGACAAACAGACTTGAAACTGCTTTACCTTAAATTTATTTAGTCTAGTTTCCTTCTACAATTGTTTCAAGTCACCTTGTACATAGTATAAATCATGATGATAATTTTGAATAATAATAATAAATATAATAGTAGTAATGAAAGTGAATGAGTGATGACAATAATAGTGATGGTAATAATAATAATGTTATAAATACTACTACTACTATTACAACTACTAATTTATTTCCCCAGGAAGCCTTATCAGCATCAACGTTGTTCTTTCTGAGGGCCCTGCAGTTTCTGGGGAGGAGCTGGAAAGTTGATGTTCAAGCCATCAAGCCAAATGCATTTAAGATCAAATCTTTTATAAACCTTTTGATCAAGAAAATCATTACATTAGAATTACAAACACTATGGAAAATTAGAAATAATGATATATTTATTTTTAAAAAAAAATTTAATAAAATTAATAACAATGATAATGGATTACATATTCATATTCCATTTATCTTAGTTGTGGAAGCATTCTTCCTGGGATCAGATGAAAAATATTTGGAGGTGGAACTTTGCCCGTAAGTAAAAATTTGCAAACGATTTCAGTTCTGCTTCATTATTTGGTGGGTAATTGCAGTTCTAGTTCTAGCTCTAGAGGTTTTTTTTTGGGGGCAGGCTCAATCTGCCAATCTGCCTCTCTGATTTTTCTGCTTTCCTTCAGAGCAACTTGCTAATAAGCGTGGATTTCCTGTTAAAGCCACCAATCAGATATCCTGGCTCTTTCAAAGCAATGAGAGGATGATTATCAAGAGCTGATGACCAACATGTGATGCGTCATCAGAGGAGATTCTGGCAGAATACCTATATTCTAAGAATATCTCTCTTTTTATAAACTCATGACTTTATAAAACGGACACATTTTTGTCCGGGGTCCTTTGCCTACTGTGCCCCTTGATCCACCCCTGAAAAATGATAATGATCACTTTAACATGCATTCTATTCGAGAGAACCTGAGGTACACATAAGGATTACAAATTCTGTTATATGTAAATAAGGAAAACTAATGAAATATCAAAGCACACAAATTAGGGGCCTTTTTCATAACACTTGTTATCAATAACCAGTTACAATAGCTGTTATACGCTACTGAAATTGCTTTTGATTGGCTGAAAGCAAATTATTTTATAGAAATATGACACTTGTTATCGATATTAAGTTTAATGAAACTCGGCTCTGAAGTATTAACTGATAAAAATTGTTTGTAGACTTAAATTTAATAATCTTTAGTGGTTTAATATAGTTTTATTAGGGGATTTACAGTGATTGGGACCCAAAACCCCATCACAGTGGAGGAGGAAATTGTTAAAGAATGCGATTAAACTGTCTCATATCATGGAGAGCTATGTCCACCTACACAGGCCCTCTTCACACCCAAATGAAATGTAATAACGGGAGATTAAAATGTTTTATTTTCAGTATAAGATGAAAGTCCTCATTGCATCTGGCTATCCACCATAATACTGATACATGTAGGTCCTGTTAACACTCACTCAAAGAAAGTATTTAACCGTTTCATTGCATAGGAAGATCTAATCCACCAATTTAGAACCTGTTCACACCCAAAGAAAAAATTATATTTTAGCAGATTAAACCTGTCTCGTGTCATTCGCAGAAGGAAAATCTTCATTACATGTCCTCCTACTCAAGTCCCATTCGCACTCAAAGAGCCCCACCCTCTCAATTATTCTCAATCTCTTGATCTTGCTTGGCCCTCGCTAGAAAGAAACCTCAAAACATGGCACCTAAGGGCTGTTTCCATGAGCGTGAGTTTTCAAAAATAGCCCACTACTGATCCGAGTAATTAGCCCAATCACAATTAGATTAATTAATTTGCAGTGAAGGTACATGTACAAATACAGTTGATTAATCATCATTGCACTTTGGATGCGGGTTCGAGCTACACTACATGTTTTCCAAGCGATGGGGCTTGTTGGTGAAATAGCCAGCCATTGCACGTAGCGGGCATATTCACTGGTAAAGACACACTTGTACTTTGATATGTTCCAAAGTGTGAACCAATTCCAATTGTGAGAATAAAAAATTAAAAATAGATACAGTCAAACCTGTCTATAGCGACCGCCCAAGGGAAACACAATAAGTGGTCTTTGTAGACGGGTTCATTTAGTACATGTTTCAATGAGAAGCCATTTTCAAGGGAAACAAAAAATGTGGTCTTTGTAGACAGGTGGTCAATAAAACAGGTTTGACTGTAAATATAAACGCTGTGGTAAAAAATTAAAAGAAATTGGATAAGTGATACTTGTGAATGTTTAAAACTATTATCTGTTAATCAAGTATGTGTGAATCTAAAATTGAATAATTAGTGATCTGACTATGATGTAATATTGGGAAAACTCTCAATACCAGATGCGGACCATGCCTGATAAAAAAAAATAGTTATATAAATGTTTAATACAGAGAATACTACTTATGGCAGGCTTAAACAATATCCCTATAAGAATGGTTAAAGTAAGAAAGCAAAATACTTTGGCCACATTAAAAGACATCAGAGTCTCTTGAAAGATTTATTGGAAGGAAAAGTAGAAGGTACCAGGCCAAGAGGGAAACCAAGAACTAACTGGGAGGGGAACATTAAGACATATACCGGTAGTGGAATGACACGGCAAAAGTTTACTAAGATGGCCAAAAAACAGAGATGTGTGGAAAATGTTGTAATCAACCTCCGAACTGGTAGAAGATGCCTTGATAGATCTATAGATCTAATTGGCTTACAAATAAAATGTGTCATTCCTGAAATGGCAACATAGTAAAATATTTCTGTTGGATGTACTTGTTAAAATCATGGGTTATCAATAAGTTGGGCCGTATGGTAATGAAAAAACGTTAACTCATTGCCTCTGGGAATGGGATATTTCCTTAGCCAGCCTATGGGAATGAGGGAATTGTGTAGTCGATGGTTTAAGGGTGACCCCCAGCTATCTTTGGAGCCTTATAGAATCCAAATATAGCTCTCAAGCCTTGAAAGATTCACAGCAGGGTGTACTAACAGGCATCAATTTTAATTGAGTCTTTGGGAAATGTAGTAATGAAATAAACTTCGATCAGAATACGTGCATTTAATCACGAATGTAGCCCCAGCATAGTGTGATGGCCAATGGCACTCTGCCACATTTACTTGTACACTGTATCAGCAAAGTTTGTAATTATCTTCCAATTAGCTAATTAATACTAGGATATTAGCTGTATTGATATCACTTTAATTTGCTCTTGAAAATGTGAAAAATGAGTAATTGAAAGACATGGATTTTGGCAAACAGCATTGGCATTCAAGGTTGTAGTGAAATAAGAGTTAATTTACACTATTATTTAAAATGTCCAAGATGAAGTACTTTGTATGGCCAAGGCCATCAAATTATCTATAAACATTTCGATCAAGAAAATCATTACATAAGAAATTTTAAACACTGGAAATAATACACATTTGACATGAATCTGATACTGATAAAACTAACCCTACACTTCCTATGCAAACCCTTAAACTACTGGAAAGTAGGACACATGAGAAAGAAGTAGGATAAATAATAAGTTCCTCAAAATTTTCCCATATTACACCTGTTTAATTCATTTACATTGTTTGCCAATAAGGCATAGAAGTGCATTTACAATACTTTTCCTTGTTTACAATGCTTTGAATGGTCAAGCCCCAAATTATTTATCTGAATTATTATCTTCTAAATCCCATCCATATTCACATAACTTACAAAGTATACAGGAAAAGCTGATTCTAAAGCAACCTCACACAAAAATAAAAGTAACTCTTGGAGATTACACTTTCAGGTGCGCCGCTCCAAAGCTTTGGAATAACCTACCGCTAGACATAAGAAAAGTCTTATCTGTTGCTGTCTTCAAGTTTTGTTGAAGACGCACTCGTTTTCAGAAGCTATTGAATAGTTTATTTTTATTTATTGTATGTCTGTAAAGTAGCACTATATTTTTGTTTTTATCACAGCCCAGTAGAGCATATTTATTTAGTAACTGTGCTATATAATTTGATCTAATGATTATTGATCAAATAGCATAGAACCAATGAGAAAGTCAGCCTGGTGGTTGTGTGTTCAGGCACTTCTATTAATATTTACCATTCATAGTTTAGTAAACTTACCTCTTTTAAGATTCATGAAGTGATGAATGAAATATTGTTCAGTTTGCTGTTTAGAAATACTTTCCAACCAACCTGTCCGGACAAAACATATACCGGTATGTGTGAATGACTAATTGGTTTAATGACGATGTAAGCTGTTGGATTTAAAGGAATGCCTCCTTATAGTAATTGGAGTTCCGTATCACCTTTGGAGTACGTCCACATACCACTCAGTTGCCAGACTGGTATTATTCTATTGTTTTAATGGTGACATAGGTCTTTAATGCAATTATCCCTTTAACTAATGGTCATAGAGTGTGTCAAGTCAATTTCTTGATGTGAGCAGGAATTTTGATGTTCTTAACTGTGTCTGAGTACTAAGAAAGTAAGGAAATAACAAACAGGGTCAGTATCAACAATAAGTTTACTTCTTGTGATGGCAATCATGGGCTTAAGTGATAAATTGTGTCTAAAAAAAATTCTAAATGATTGGAAAGTATGGAAAAAACAGTTAGTATTAGTCGCTTTTAATAATGTAAATGGGGCTTTATTGTTACCCGTATTGACTGTGTTTATTTGTTTGAAGAGTTAGGAAATAACGAAACAAGGCATTGATGGGCTTAGATGTGTCTTATTGATCGAACATTGCAAATAAGAGACTTGATCCATTAGTTGCATGATGTGAAAGATCCTTGATGTTCTTAACTGTATCTATAGTTGTTTAGAGAGTAAGGAAATAGCAAACATGATCACCCAATTACTTGGTGTGAACGGCACTTTGATTGGCTTTAGAGTCAAGTTCATAGGAGAGTGAGGATATAACAAACAGATTAACTTAATATCTTGATGTGAAGGGGCATTGATAGCCTTGACTGTATTGAACAGATAGTAATATAATACACATATCAGAGTCATTTCATTTCTAGTTGTGAGTGGATAATTAATAGAATTGATTGCATGTAATTAGATAGAATACACTGATCAGGATCAATTGATTTCTTGATGTGAAAGGGCATTGATAGTCTTGACTATATCTAATCATTTAGATAGTAACAGAACATTACTCATTTAACAAGTGATTTCTTTGTGTGAATGGGCATTATTAGGTGTGACTGCATATCATTATTTAGATACAGTAGTTATATAATACACTCATTTCCAGGATCATTTAATTTCTTGATGTGAAGAGGGCATTGATAGGCTTTACTGCATATACATGTATTTGAATAGTCAAGGAATACACTCATCAGGATGAACTAAAGTTCTTGGTGTGAGTGGGGAATTGTTGGGCTTGACTGTGAATAATTGTTTGAGCAGTAAGGAAATAACTTGATTACCTGTGCTAGACTGCTCTCTGTCATCATGCATCATGCATGTAGGTGAATTTTCCGGTAGCTGTTCGAGCCAATGTTAAACTGTATAGTTTGGCACAGGTTTCTGGACATTTCTCTTGATTTTTCTGAAATTGATATGAAATTGACTGGAATTTTTTATGATAGAGATTTAAATCATAAACATAGTTCCCAAATTTACACACTCGGTTCATGTTTCCAAGCTGGATAACATTTCTTTTTCAAACAAGAATGAAGTTTCAATGAAATTGTTGTTTTATTCATTCTTTATTCACTTTGTTATGGATTGAAATGGGAGACTCCCACATTGTTTTGAATATATGGTGTATTTGTGTTAAAAGATGACTGTGGCAACCCAGTGTTTGCTTCATTAGGCAACCATAGCCAGGAAAGAGTTGAGGAGAGATACAATGTCATGCTTATTATATAAATTTTATCGTCAGTCATTTACATGTTTAGGTCTGTATTATTTATCTATCCTGGTATCTTCTCCCAGCTTGGAGGTTGATTGCACCATTTGTCCACACATCTCTGTTTTCTGCTATCCTAGTCCACTTTCGCAGTGTAATTCCACCATATGTTTTAATGTTTCCATGTTCCCTCCCAGTGAGTTCTTGGTTTCCTCTTGGTCTGGCTCCATCTTGGTCTGGCTCCATCTACAAGAGACTCTGATGCTGTTTAATGTGGCCAAAGTATATGCCTTTCTTTCTTTAACCATTCCTATCAGGATACCGGTATCTTCTTTAAGCCCTGCCAAATGCAGTATTTCTCTGTATTTTACATTTCTATGATTATATTCTTTGTTTCAGGCACGGTCAGCATCTGGTATTGCGCCTCCATGGAGTGAGGAATATTATTAAGGTGAGAAAATTATAATTTTCATAGAGAGTATTGAGGATCGCCATGAAAGGGATATATTACAAGTGTTTACGATTCCAGCGGCTGTCTTTCTGATTAGTTTACTGTCCAATAGCATTAGTTCCATCATGTTCCTGTTAGAGTAGTTTTACTCTTCACCTTTCAATCATGTAGAAACTACAATATGAATGTTGGACACATCCATCAATTCCTTTTTCAATTCCCCATGAGGAGAAGACTGACATTTCAATCTTTATATAACAGATTAATGTGGGAAGTATAGAATTGGCATTAGAAGATTAAAGGGTTATCTTCAAGAATATAAATAAAATAGAATTTTAAAAAGCAATATCACTCACCGGTTTTTGGTATTTCCTGAAAAATTAAGCTCCCAATAATATCAGAATTTTCTAGAACAAGTTCCAAAGAGCAGTCAATTGGAAGTAGGCACTTTCTATATTCCTGTATCTTCCTTTGGGTGTATGTTCCTGCCTTGGATTATCATGAAATCTACTTTTGCACTTGGTGCGGGTAGAACGCAAGCTTGACTAACGGTTGGTTGGCGGAATGAATCACCTCCGACTGATTCGTGGTCCCTCTTAGTAAGCGATGAAACACAGGAAGATCACTTGCCCGGGATTGAGGCAGGGAGCCTTCCCCCCGATCAGAGAGAGAGAGAGAGAGAGAGAGAGCTAGAGAGAGAGAACCTGGCCTGCACAGGACTCCCTCTTGGCATGTGACAAGGTTAGATACAGAAACAAGGCAGAGAGATATGAAAGGAGTTAGAAAGAGAGAGAGGAAAGAAAAGAAAGAAAGAAAGTGAAACAGAGATAGAGAATTAGAGATATAGAGATAGGAGAGTGAAAAACGAAAGACAAGACAGGGAGAAAGAAGATAAAGGAAGGAGAGAGGAAAAAAGGAAGAAAGAGAGGAAGGGGGTAGAGAGAAACATAGAGGGAAAACAGGAAGAAGGGAAAGGGGGGAGGGGAGGAGAAAGAGAGAGAGAGAGAGAGAGAGACAGGGGGGAGGTAGAGGAACTTTGTGCATGAATCCCCATGGCTTTTGACAAGATGGACCAGGCATACACGTGACTACATTCCAAGTCATTAAAGGACACCCTCATTCAGAGTTCACTCCTCAACTTTTGTTGAGAGAAAGAAACATTTGCCCCTCCCCTCCTCTCTCTCTCTCTCTCTCTCTCTCTGTCCTCATTATATCAAGAAATGTAACATATATTTTTCTTTCCTTATAGCTCTTTCTTGGTTCATGTATCTTTTTTAGTGAGAATTATGTACTTACTATTTGACCTGTATTCTCTCCATTTTCCTAACCAGTTCTGTCAGTCGCACCACACTCTGCCCCTGTGTTACAGAAAAATTCATTCTTGTTATAGAGAAAACTCTCTTAAAGTTATCTGGAGGAGAGGACTGTATTTGATCTTCTCCAGTGCTCATCTTTTACATGAAATCACCTAGTTAAAGAATTTCTTGCATAGCAGTTAAACAACCTCAGTACCTCACCATACACATGTCATGCTGCAAGGTTCACATAAGAAATAACTTAGTGAAAGGTATATTGGAGATGTACATGCAGTGGAGCCATACGTCACCCTTCAACTATGGCATACATATAGTTTATATGAAGGGTATATTTTGTGGGTCTTATTGAGCAGACTAAGAAGTTCCTTTGCCCTTCCTGCAAATCAATCTGGTTTCCATATCTGTGGTTGTAGAGAGGACCAAGAATACCGCTGCATCACTGCCGAACGGGACTTGATGTGAAGGGTCCTGCGAACCTGTCAAGGATGATCCAATGTTCAATTTCCTGTATATGAAGAACACATTGTATAGATATCTGATTTAGATAGTCACCAAGCTACATGTAGGAGCTAGGGCCTGCTCACCAAATATGAAAGGCATTCAATTCTGAGGGCTTTATTCAGTGTTTCGTTGGGTCTTAATTAATTCAAGAGTTCAGAACCGTGCAGATTTCCTGCCAAAAAAAAAAGAGAAAAAAGTGAAGGGTCCTCTGGAAGCTGTCATGGGTGATCCAATATTCAAATTTGATCCTGAACGTGAAGCACAACTGCACAGAGTGTGGATTTAGGTAGCCACTATAGCAAGACATACTTGAACCCTCTCAGTCTGCTCTTTCTACATCTTCCTTTCAACTTTGTTTTAAATATTAAAATAAGGTTAGTTTCAGGGATTTGTAAGCTCTAAATTTCAATAATATAGTTACATTAGAGTGCAACAATCTAAATTAGACATAAAACACCTAGATTTCATCCATCTTAATGAAAATTGCAAATATTTTATACGGTGATCATATACTATTTGGGAAGATTTATGAGCTGTTTTAAACTTTAAAAAATCTAATAGTAGTAGTACATTTCTGTATCAATTAAAGCATACTCAGATATTGCAAATGTAAGTGGGTTAATCTTAACATAAACAAATTTAATGTTTATGTTGCATAACAAAAACAACCTCAGTACCTTACTATTCACATGTCGTGCTGCAACTATTTTGCACAGGTTCATGTAAAAAATATATGTTCAGAGATAAAACAGGAACATTTTTATATTTCATGGACTGATGACACCATACCATGTTCACTCTGACTCTGCAAATTTTCAGTTTCCTTGACAATTTCCATGGCAATATCTAAATTCTTTAATCTCCAGATCGTACTCGCTCAGTCGGCCTCATGAGCTAGGGTGTCTTGATAGCAGTTTTGAAACATCTTTAGATTATGATGAGTCATATTTCTAGATATGTTTGTGGGGAAAAATGTCAGCTTCCTTCTCCCAGCTGAAAATACAGTTACCATGGCGATGAAGAGAGTTAATTGATTGAATTAATGCATTTCCTAGAATTTTTTTACAAATATGTACAATTGAAGACATGTTCTTGATCAGCAGTTTTGATCAATTCTGGGTTTAGGTTTGACAAAAAGGTCCCTATTAAAGCAAATTAGTAGACATTTTGGAAAGGTATGTTTTATGGAGATAGTAGAGCTGTTTTATTGAATCATTGCATTTTCCAGTACCGGTACTCCACAATTGAAGAAACATGCTTTATGTTATAGAATTGATGCCTTATGGTTAAATAGGAACCCTTTAGAGAAAAATTGTAGCCATTTTGAATTATTATGAGGACATGATATGTTGGGCTATTGTATCGCAAAGGAACTAATAATTTTTCCAAAAGGATATCAGTTGAAAATACAGTTACTGAATAGAGTTAATTGATTGGACTGATGTATTTCACAATACTCTACAATTAAAAAAACATGCTTAATTAGTTGGATAAATTCTGTATTTATGTGACATTGAGTACTCTTTAAAGAGAGAATGTAGCCATTTTGAAAGTCCAGTTATTTGAGGTATAGGGGAATACATTTACAGGGTTCCATGTAGAGTTATACAATTTTATGAGGAAACATTAAAAAAGGAGGAGGGATTTAAAAGAGGAAATTTGTTGACCATTTTGAAAATTCTTAATTTAGTTATGCAACCAAACACCCTAAATGTTGCAGGGTACTGAGGTGAAAAGAAACTTTGATAATTTTAGGTGAAAGGAACTCTTTGTACTATACATATACATCTTTAATCTTCATTCTAGTGTTATGCGCATGTGAATACAGCAGAGCTCTAAATTTTGACCTTTCTGTGCAAGGAAAAAGAAATACTTCACTTTGTCATCTTTCCTGTTGCTAGGTGTGATGGACCTCAAGGAAGAGAAATGGGGGAAAATGAAGAGACTGATTGAGCAAATGGGGAAGATATTCATAGGGTCCCAGACAGACTTTATCTTTTATGAGGAAACATGAAAGACGAAGGATAGTTACAGAGAAGGGAGAAAGAGATGGACAGAGAGATATGGAGAGAGATAGGAAAAGAGAGATATATATATATATATATATATATATATATAGAGAGAGAGAGAGAAAGAGACTATGATTGAGCGGAGCCCATTGACATATCACCCAAACTATACCCTGGTTGTTTTCCCACAGAGGTGGGTTTCTCACATTTGAATGCCCATTTTCACTACCGGTAAACATAGTTTTAGGGGGAAATCATACGTGTAATTTAAATTTCATTAAAATTTGAAAAAATACTATTTAGATGCTTGATGAGACAAAGTGAGTAAAGTCTTTAGACACTTATTTCATCCTATGTGGAAGGGCATGAATGATTAGAGTGTGCTAGGAATTAAGTAGGTTGGCCTTGGTATAATGCCTTTTGAAAAACAAAATTAACTCCCGCTGATATTCAACTCAAAACAGGATATGATGTCTTAAGGCATGCGGGTATCTCACTCTCAGACCAAAGATAGTTCTCTGAACACACCTCTCTTTTGGACCAACACATGCCTGCATTGCCACTTCAGTCGCCCATATGTTGAGTTTTTCTTTCACCTTTTATTAATTTTTACCTGCTAAGATTGTTAGGTAGAGGCAGTGATTTAAATTCTATGAAACCCCACCCCTTACCCCACCCCAATCCACGCACCCTTCCCTTACTCCCTACCTTCAAAATGTTATTAGTATGTAATTTCTCATTTTTCACAAGGATACTGATTGATTTGATATCTTATAGATTATAAGACTTTGATGGTAATGTATTAGTACGGTGAAAATGTTTGAGTGTGTGCAATTTTGTATTATCAATGTTGTACACATAAAGCTTAATTGTGCTTCGTATTTGTTATTGTTTTGCAGTACAGGAATCTCATGTAAGGAAGTCATGGAATGTGATGCATATTGTTAAAATCAGCTTTAAAAAGGCTCATGATTAAAATGTGATATGTGTTACATGTATCATTCGTTAGAAATATATGTCTGCTTATTGATATGTGACATACATGTACCTGCTCAGTAATACTTGTATATGGTTATAAAAACTTAATAATCTTTGATACATGTAAATGTATGATTGAAATGGTGTTTTCGTATGAGTCTGGTGATTGTGAGGTCAGATTTCTCACATCCTCTCTCTCTCTATCTTATCCTTGCCCCTTTGTCACTTACAGGAAGGGCTTCCCCTGGAGTTCTTGGCTAGTATCCAGGAGGACCGGTCTTCATGGAAGGGGTCAGCCACGGTACCCCTGGAGTACCTGCCTCCTGGTCTGAAAGGCTTCAATGCGTATGCCATCCATGGGACGGGGAGCAGAGGGAGTACCAGGCCCTGTACCCGCCGAGAGGGGCAAGCATGATCAACCGGACTTGTGAGTTTCCTTGGAAGGTGTCATGGGGATGGAGTGGGGGAGGGAGGGCAGTAGGAGGAAGTGATTACCGGTCTGTATCATACACATTTGCCATGGAAGGGAGGGGAAGGGAAGGGGAGGGAGAGATAGGGGAGGGAGGGAGAGGGAGAGGAGGAGGGCGCTTAATTTTAAGGAGGGGATGAATGGGAGAGGTAAAGATAGGGAATGGTTGTCGGGAGAGGTAAAGATAGGGAATGGGATTTAGGATGAGGGGGTGGTTTAACAGGGAGCATGATGGGGCTACAGAAGCAGTTGTCAGTGGATAGGGAGAGGAAGCAGGGCAGGGCAGGACAGGGAAGGGGAAGATATTGTAGCTACAAATGCCAGTCACGGGTGGTGTTGGAGTGTTGTAGTCATCAGCTTGTGATGCAGTACGTGCGATAAGACACAAAGTATAATTTCCCTCTTTGCATTAACCAAATACAAAATGGAATGGACATATCACGGCTAGCTTTGACAATATCCCAAAAGGAGGAAATCTAGAGGGGAACCTAAAAAAGTAACCGCAGGGTTTCACCTCTCTACTGTTACTTTTGGAAGGAAATCAGCAGTGCTTAAAAAGGGATCTATAGATAGATTGTGGTAGCCTCACTGCCACAGAAAGGGGTAATGTGAATGGGGTGGAATCGGAAGTTGACAAAGGGGCTCTCTTACATTTACATCCTACCCCTCCCTGTGACCTATAACCCCTAGACTGTGTCTGCAGACCCTATATGAATATTTCCTTGCAGTATACAATTTTGAACATTTTTTATTTCTAATATAACTCAGTGATTGTTGAGAGCTAGAAATACAAGCAGTCACTGTAAGAAGAGTAAAAATGGGCTTTTGGTTCAGTGCACTGCTGCTCAGATAAAATTTACCTTCTCTCTTTAATTTACAAAAAAAACAAAACAAACTTAGTGTATAACTTATAAATTCATACATATGTTGGGATGCTTTGTCACAGTTTGAATTTCTGCCATTGAATGCCATTCACTAATTTCTTTGCTTTCATAGAAGGTCATGTATACATGTAGGTGTTGCTTTCTTAATTAGAAAGGAGGGAGGGAGACATATCCCTTAAAGGGATAGTTGAGTTTTGTTGCAGAGGGCGCTACACAAAATAATTTTTTGTCAGATAATGAAAGACTGAGTGTCAAATTTGAAAGAATATACAATTTAAATGACAAAATCATCTTTGTTTGATCAGAATCGGTTCAGAGACGGCTGAAATATCCATGAATATAACCATTTCTAATATTTTTGGTGCCCCACAAGTATTCGGTAACTTTGAACCAGCCGTTGAAAAACGAAAAAAGCCTTATACATTTTATACCAGCCAATGCCAATGTTGGCTTTTTTCATGTTGGTTATAATACGCACCACCAGCCGGCTCGTGTATTGTTATTATTAATTAATTAGTTAATTAACGGTCACCATATTTTTTTAGAAGTTGATCTGAAATGGTATGATCGTATTCAATCTAAATTCACATTACCTTCATAGTAATTTTAGTTTCCAAAAGGCACTAGAAATGTCATAAATAAGAATAAGAGCAATATAACCATGCATTTTGAAGGCATTTACGGCCTTAACAAGAACTCAACTATCCCTTTAACTTAAGACCATGCTCCATGTGGTACGGTATTAAGGGGAGGTTGAGGAGGGGATCTAGAGGGGGAACATTCTAAAGTGACAACTTCCCTGTGGTGTTTTTTGTGGATTTGACATACAAGCCACAAGACAGGTGTTGACTAGTGTGGTAGAAAGAAAAAAGGAATTTGAGCTGAAAACAAGTTAGGCTTGGAAAACTCCCCAAAAGCCATGTTAAACTTCTCTTAAAGGGAAAGCTTACTGGCTCTTGTGTATATGATTTCAAAATAGCTTCATCTCAGTCATGAACTACCGATTCTGTCCCTGGTTTTCTTCCCACCATGCACCATTCTGTTCACTGCAGACACTTAGTTAAAAAAAATATACCCATTAAAATGATTATACAGCTTTATTCACTACTCTTTGCGGCATATTTACCACTAAAATATCACTAATATAATATCAAGTAATAAAATGCATAAGTTGATTTCCTCGATTTCTCCATTGTAATTATTATAGCCTAATTCATATGAACTTATTTGTCAATGCGTCTGTTGAAATGAATGCATGGTATTTGTACTCAGACTACGGTCGATCGCACCGAGAGGGTCTTTAGACAATCCATGGACAGTGCACTTTTCGTGAACAGGTATATGGATTTTATGCAGTGACCATATGCACACAAATTTGTCCCCCGCTGACTGCGTGCGAGCCCTGAGTGCATTGTGCAAGACAAAATGGATAGACGGAAGCGACTAAGGGCCCCATGTTTCAAAGACAGTCTCTTGTCGTAAGTGGCCACGAGGTGGCGTTGTAAATACATCATCTCAGAGTTATTTGCGTGCCAGTTCGCTTTCCCTTTAAAGTATAAGATCATATAATTATGTAGAGGTGTCATAGTTGAATAGTCTTATAACTTGACTGGGAATGCAAAGGACGTGGGATCGATCCCCAGCGCGACACTTACGTCCTGGAGCAAGGTATTTTATCTACATTGCTCCTCTCCACCCAGGTGCTAAATGGGTATCCGGTAGGATGTGAACGTTGTTGTGGTCGGATTAGCATGTGCATAACCATAAGCATGTGCACGCAAGTAAAAGGACGTCTGGCTGGAATACTCCCCAAAGGAATGAACAGTGTGCATTGTAACATGCAGAATCGTAACAGAATCCAGTGACAGTGTAATAATACTGTAAGCACATTGTCTTGTTTCCCCCGGAATGCAGGTGTACAAGATCATCAGTCGATCCTGGGGTTTGAGATTTAGGACTAACAAGTCTTACATAATGCTCATACCATCAACCAACTTCAAAAGATCTACCCCTATGAGGGAATATTTAATGTGTGAACACTCTTGTATCTCTGATAGACCATATGCTTCCATCAGTCCTTGATAGGATGATGTCCCAGCAGTTTAAACAAAAAACATTTTGCACCTAAATGGGGAGGGTGGGAAACTGCTTCTTGCCACTCCTGAAAGTCTGAATCATATGCTCTTATTTTTCAGCAGAATGTTAAAATGTGCCTAAATTTAATTGTCCTCTACCACCCTTAAAGGCCAGGTTCATTGATTTTGAAATCGACTGAATTTGGTATCATTGTAATCAGAACATTACACTGAGTAAAACTATCACATTTGTGTAACTTGTAAATTCGTGCGAAAATTATAAAAGTTGATTAAACTTGACGAAATATCACCCCACTCGAGACCCGAAAACATCGTAAGTCAGGTGATTTTTGAGTGACGTAGCACAATGAACAATTAATACAATGGGCCGCTCAGCTGATCGGTGCGCGATGCAGTTTGCGTGCAATTCACATGTATTGCATTGACTCTTGAGGACCGTACCCATTCTTACCCAACGTTGTTTACCTTCATCAAAGTCACCCTGAAAATATCGATATGGACGAAAACATACTTGATTTGAGTTTTGAGGAGATAGAAGAAGGAAGTACCTCGGACAATGACAACGACAATGGAGATTTGGGAGATCTAGACCTAAAGAAGATCTGGAAGATTTTGCGAAGTCGATGGACAAGCACAAGCTGTCGGGGCAGCCGCAGTCGCTGCGTATCTACATGAGCCCGCATATCACAGCCAGGCCAGCCGCCGGGGCTTGATCGAGCTAGCTGTGAATCGCGAACCGGACTGATCTAAGTCTTCTCTCGACTTCCACTTTCCCCATTTATCTATCAAAAATCTAAACTAATCGGCCTAATCAGACATTTTCGTAATGAATATTTGGACAATTATATGTAAACTTGTCGCATATTTTGCCCCAGAAGAGTCGTTAGTTCAGCATGCAAAATGTCTTAGGCACTCCCAGATCCGACACATACACGCTGAGCTGCCCTCAGAATATGTGATTATTTTCCGATTTTTATGGTCAAATGTGACGGTAAATAACATAAAAATCGAATACACATTTGTAGAAAGTATTATTTATTCAGTGTATCTCATTCAAAGTGCCTAAAATAAAGGAAATATCACAACTGGCGGTAAATATACAAACAACGTTAACCCATATCTAAAAATTGCAATGGGTATCCAACATTGTCCCGAATGTGTGATTGCAGGTTGTTCATAATGTGACGTCATTTTATCGCATGTAAATAACGCCGTCATTTCACTTTGTGAGTGGGTTTTGGAAAGGGTATCAAAATTGCAATTAATTTATTCCTCACAATAGTGAGGGCTTTAAAAGTACTTTAGTCATTTTGTTAATGTTCTCAGCAATCTGTAGAGGTGTGATTTGCCTTTTTTCCAAATTTCAATGAACCTGGCCTTTAAGCCATTTTAATTCCTGTAAGTGAATAATGGCCCTAAAGTTAATTCCTTTATAGAGGTCTCATTATGAATGAGAGTTGTATGTAGAGGCATGATGTGGTTTTCATGCGGCTAGAGTAATACGTGCTCACATTTGATAGCACAATCTTTTCATATTACCATCATGGAAGGGGTGGAAATAGCCCCATGCCCATGCCCTCTTCCCACGCCCTTCAGCCATTCTGATTGCCCTTTAATTCTTTTTGTTAGTAACTCATTTTTGGAGGGGGGTACACCTAGAGGCATGTTGTGATTTTTATAAAATGGGAGTAATATGCTGACATGTTCAATGTTACCTTTTGTTTTAAAGGATGGGTTGGGAATTGCCCCTAGGCCTGCCTCTTTTCCTCCCTTCTTTTGATCCCATTTACCCCCATTCATTAGCCACTCCAACTGCCCTTCAATTGTTTTTCTAGAGGAACTTTTGTGGATGAGAGGTACACTGGAGGCAAGATGTGGTTTTAATGCAAGAGTAATATGGTCACATTCAACCCCATAATGTTCCATTTTGGGATGGGATATGAAATTACCCCCACCCTGTCTATACCCTTGCCTGTTCACTATTCCCACTGCCCTTTCTTTTTAGATGAATACCTTTTGGATGAGAGGTATACCAAGATGCACAAGGTGGTTTTGAAGGAGGAAGAATCATAATATAAACTAAGTATTTCAATACCATAAGAGGATGGGTGGGAAATTGCCCCCCCCCCCTCCCCCTGTCTCTCTCTCTTCCATTTCCCCTTGGCTCCACTCCTCTTCCCAGCTACTCCATGTGTCCTTCCTTTTAGAGGATCTCATTTTGGAGGACAGGTACATGTATACACCCCAAGGCATGATGTGGTTTTAAAGCAGCTAGTGTAAATGTGCTCACGTTTGACAGCACAATTTTCTATATTACCATCATATAGAGGGGTGGTACTTTGACCCCTGCCCCTCTATTCCCTTTCCACCTGTACCCCTCTACCACCTACTTTCACTACTTCAACTGCCCTTTAAGTCTTTTTGAGAGGATCTCATTTTGGATGAGAAATACACCAGAGGCACGATGTGGTTTTGAGGCAGGTGTATGGGTAATGTCAACCACTTCCTTTAACCTGACAGGGTGTGTTGTTGAAGATTTCAGAAGAAACAGTCACTTCTCAACTATTTGAGAGCATAAGGGCCCCCTCATGGGCTACATTATATAGGGGAAAACCAAGGTACAAGAACACCTGAAAGATTAACATCTGTCCTTTCGCCATTTGAATCATCACAAGTGAAAGTTGGATACAGACTTTATGAAGTGATCCAATTCATTATTGAGCAGCACCCTCAAAATGCATCCTGTATCCCTACATCGTATATTTTGTTTTTGTTGTATTGTACGTTACACTCCTTGCAAAGAGTAGGTTGTAAACCCGGTGTTTAGTGTGCCTACATACACAACTGGTAATTAACATACCTACAGATCTTCTGCAAAGCCCTGTGAAGATTAATAGTAGGAGAAGAAGAAGAAGGTATCAACTCAGCAAAAAAATTACCCTTTTGAATAAAAAGTTGCATTTACATCAATGTAGGAGGACATCATGTGAAAGCAATAGAGGGATGATAATAATCTGGGCTTAAGCCCATGCAGCGCCCACTATGCAATCTATTGCAATAGCATTTGTTATGAAAATTCAAACGTTTAAAATTTCAATGACCGGGGATAATAATAATAATAATAATAATAATAATACATGAGATTTATATAGCGCCATTATCCATTTTAATTAAATGCTCAAGGCACTTCAAAATATTAGGGATTACATTACATCATGACAAAGAATCGTGTACAGTTACATAAGAAAGAAAATACAAAAATGAAAGAATGAATGAATGTCTGTCTTCAAAACGCAAAATTGAACAAATGGGATTTAAGGTTGCTCTTAAAAGACGTTGAAGAATTGGAGATCTTCAGCCCATGTGGAAGTGAATTCCACAGGGCTGGTCCGGCATGAGCAAAAGCTCGTTCCCCCCAAGATTTCTTTGAAGGTGGTATATGTAGAAGACCAGAGTTGTATTCAGGAGCTGTTCTGTTCATGATTTGATGAACTAAAAGAAGGATTTTGAAGATTATACGTTCTTTTACGGGCAACCAATGGAGATTTTGTAAGTTAGGGGTAATGTGACTACGTTTGCTTGACAGAGAAATGATGCGATATGATAGCGATATGATCAAGAAAATCTCAATTTCAAGGGATCTGAATAGCGATATGATCAAGAAAATCTCAATTTCAAGGGATTTTGTGCTTCCTTGGAAGAGGAAAAGCTAAATCGGTTTATGATTTGAAGTAAACTCTTCTAACCAGAAGAGTTCAATGCACTAAAATTCTTTTTTTTTAGTAATCTTATCATTATTTAGAAGCGAAATCAGGAAAAGATGTTTGTTTAGATTTTGTATCTTATACAATTGCCATTTCTTTAAAAATTGGATAGCAGGACAATGGTGTAGTGTCCAGTGGGCTTTATTAATATACTGTAAAACAAGAAGCTTCTGAGGAATCAAAATTTAATGACTTTTCTTGCGGGTATGGGTTTGAAACTGTAGATGGGTTTCTTGCTATGAAAGATGGTCTATAGTACTTGCTAGATTTGGAATTCAAAGTCTCCCTCCAACGATTTCTTCCCTCACCAAGGCAAGATTGCATTTTGGGTGTTGATAGTGATTAACACCATATTAATAGGGTACAGACAGGAGTAGGATTATTTGAAGTCTGAAGGCCTTATAGATTAAATGAGGGTATAAACATTGCCTTACAAGGTGTCACGGGTGAAGTGAGATTAGTTCATCCCCTAATATAGTCTTACATGTAATCAGCGATCTTGTGATAGCATCATTGCCTTTAATACTGCTATGATAAATGTAATAGTTCATAGCCCATTTTAATCAAACTTTTTTTGGGGGTGACAAATTTGAGTCAGGGGGGGGCCTGGGCCCCCTCCCCTGGCAAAAAAAACACTAAAATTTAACCCTTTTTTGTTAAAAAAAGAAGACGGGCCCCTCCCTGGCAAAAAAAAAAAAAAAATTGATGTTCACTATCCCCCACTGAGCGAAATATCAACCGGCGCGATTTTCAAATTTTCGGGGCCAAAAAGGAAAAAAAACGGTGCTCACTACCCCCCACTGAGCGAAAAATTGGCCGGCATAATTTTCAAATTTTTTCACGAAGTGGGCCCCTTCTTTGGCCCCCTCCCTTGCCGCCAGCTGGATCTGCCCCTGATTTGAGTAACTGCACTTTTAAACTTCTACAAATAAAAGGAGACATTCAAACTAAATCAATTAAATCTTTTCCAAGTAGAGTGAACCAAACCAAGAATCTGTAATGTTAATTTTATACATTCTTCTCCATCATGTAGGTGCATGTATGCAAGTGCTAGAGTATTGATGAAATAATTGACTTGCGAGGGAGCAGAGTGATCACATGCTACTATTTTGCATGGTATAAGGTCCTTATGTCAAGCAAATTATATATTTTATTGCAGTTTATTGTCCTTTGGCTATGATTTTGAACACATTGATTTTTTTTCCAGATCCAAAATTGGAAGCCCTCTTTGATAGTACATTGTAAATAGAAATCTCTCTATCCATTATTTATTCATCTTATCAAGTATCAGATATTCAAATAAATTGATAGATTACTAATCAAATTTTGTATTTGTTTAAAAATCTTTCAGCCACAGACTAGAATACTTCAAGGAGATAGCATGGGATGGCATCGTTGATGTATCGAGTCTACCAGTAGCAACATCCGTTTGGAATTAGTGAGAGAACATATCCTCAAATTCTCATCCATCAACTTAAGATGGAACTAGTTATCCAGTTACACCGTCAACACTCTCTCAACACCATTTACTACACCTGGGTGGAGAGTGGCCAATCAGTGAAATACCCATGACTTTAAATGGTATCCAAGATATTAACTGTATAGCGCATTTTCTCATTGAAAACACAACACTTTGAATGGCATTCCACTTGGTTTCAGACGTATTGAACTTTCTGCAATGTGATCAGTTTTTATACAGAATTAAACATGGCAATTCCTGAAGATACATGCAAGGACATCATCGTTCACGATTTTGTACTTGTGAAGTTGTGGTAGATGAAACCTTGAAGGGATAGCTAGATCACTAATCTAGGATTTATACCTCCATGTAGGACCAAATTAGATTGTTGTCTGCATCCTGGTTTTAAATGATAACATCCTTATTTTTCTTTCTGTTGTTAATTCTAGTTTCTCAATTTAAGGAAGAGCACTTAATTACTGGTCAAGGTTATGAAATTAGGCCTATAGGCTTATACTTCAGACAAGCCAGGTCTTATGTTTTTTAAGTTAGTAATGGTCTGACCATCCATGGTCTGACTAAGGTCATATATGCAATAGCCTTTATTCCCTTTGACAAAAAGGTATAAAGGCCTCTTCTGAGGACTCCTCTGAGGACTCCTACCTGTACATGTATATGTGATTGGCAATGAGACCTGCATTGTCTACATATGTACAGCTCATATTTGACTGTTACCTTGAAGGGTTTCAGACACCAATGTCTGAGTCAGGGACACATAAGTGTCACAAAAATCGGTAAGAACCCGGCAGAATTTGACATCTGCGGCGGACATGTACAAGTATGTGCCCAGCTGTGCCATGGTGCTCAAATCTTGAAGAAGTATAGTCATGTGACAGCATAAGACCTCGGAATAACCAAAAGAGGATCTGTGTCATGCCTGATGTAGAAAATATTTTCGTCTTTGGATTTGAAGGGTTTAGGGAGAATTTCTTCACCCACAGGTTCCATTTTAAAGGGATTAATCAGGTGAAAATAAGTGGGGTTGAATCAGGCAGGCATGTACATATATCTGTCTTTAAATATATTACTACAATATTTTCTTTCCTATCTCAGAAGAGCATATGTGTCATGCTCCTAAGGAAATGTTTTCACTTTTGGTTCTTTGGGAGAATTTCTTCCCCCACAGATTCCTTAAGAGACCAAAAATAAAAATAAAGGTGGGTGAAGTAGACATCGGTCTCAAAATGTGATAGGATTATGTTTTTGTTGCCTTTCTTAAACAGGATCTGACATCTGACATGCTCCATATAACAAATATTTTCATCTTTGGAGTTGAAGGTTATTTTTATTTAGAGAGATTTTCTTCACCCACAGTTCCCATCTTAAAGGGACTGTTGAAATAAATAAAAAAATAATGTGGTAGAATTTGACATTACATCCATCTGAAAATGATTCAAGGACTTTTCATTTTTTATTTCAGGTTTCATAAATTGTTTGGGAAACAGTTACCAAGAAATCATGTTAATTACCCTATCTCTTCATTCAAAACACTTACGGCAAGAATATATTGAAATAAAAACTAGAAACCAGATTTTTTTTCTTCTTCATGACGTTGAAAACTCTCTTTGAGGTCCTAAAAATGCCTTGCAAAGCCTTCCAAAGTCAGGAAGTAATTTCAGTATAAAACTAAAAATACTTGTGTGACCAAATTCTGTGTAATCTTGTAGGTTGCCAATAAGAATGGTTGGAATTAATCAGATCTCTGACAAATTGGCAACATGCCATTGTGAATGACTCATGCACAAGATTTGTGTATCGCAAATTGCATGGAAAGGTAATGAAAGTCCATTAGTTTGATCAGAAACTTTGAATTAGACTTTTGATTAGGAACTTTAAATTAGACATTTTTTTAAATTGCCATATGTCATAGTTCTGATATTTATGCAGGGAATATGGTGACCTTTAAAAATATGGAAATCTAGAGTATTATTCCTCATCCTCTTCAATGTTTTCCTCTTACAATGTATTTGAATAGAGTCACATTGTTCTTAAATCCATTTCCAATAAATGTGGTCAGAATATCACTAAAATAACTGAAAAATTGCTATCTGTCACCAACAGTTTAATTCTAATGCTGTAGGGGCACATGTACGTGAATACAAATATGATGCTTTGTCATTTAACATCACGGTATGTGCATTCAAAATATTGACATGTTTTTCAAAGAGCTACAATATAGTTTTGGTATGTATCATATGAATTCATTTCATTTTGTATCTTCAAAATAATATTGTTATGGTACAGATCAAATTTCTATACCCTTCTTGGTAAGCCATCGGTTCATTGTGATGATTATTCTTCTATATATATGATCTTTTCATTAAAGAGTGCCTTATCATTCAGTTTTGTAGAAGTGAGTACTGACAAATTTTATCTTGCACAATATGTATGTAATTTTCATTGAAACGTTTTAAAGGATGATTAAATAGTTTCACACAAGAAATTTGTTGTACTAATAAAATAAACAAAAAACAGAGGAATGTGATTGAAAGTGATTTGCCAATTATTGCCAGAGTTTTGAGATGCTTAATACTTTCAAGTATTTTTTCTCAATTTTTGTTATTTACTTATTCATTTATTTATGGTTTGTTTATCTATTTCATTTGAATAATCTAGTAATTAATTTGTTTATCTATTTTTTTCTTCTTCATTTATTCAACAAAATATGATAGTTTTTTTAAATTCAATTTTAGTTATCAATTATTATTATTATTATTATTTTTTAGTTTTGTTGGGGGGGGGGTAGGGGCCAATTACTGCCTAAAAGAATTTAGTAGTCATCCTACATGTATCAGTTGCATTGACGTCTTGGTATGTTTGATCATTGGGAGCAAAGATATTAAGAAAACCTGTAGATATGAATGCACAAATAAGCTATGCTGAAAAATCATTTATCTTAGATCTGAGACATTCCTACATGTACATCTGTATGTGTATTTACTTCATGACAGACACGTATAATTATGTAGAAGTTTCTATGGTTTCCCGGGAAGGGGGGGGGGAGCTATGAAAGAAATGTGGAAGCAAAAAATACCTGAAATGTTTCACATTTTGAGTTGCTATTCAATTCACATACAATTCATGATGGGTTGAAAAACAGTAGATACCCATGCTTGTTGGAGATTTTTCATGTAAGATTAAGTGAATTCTTTGAATTGTTATTTTCTATTGTTTATATTACTGGCATGGTGGATGTCTTGTGTTCATATTGGTAATTTAACATCAGCTTTATATTTCATGTAAACGTGTGTACAGTGTGCAGTTGTGCATTTAAATGAGATAGCAGTCCTTGTAACAAATATATGTATGATACAAAGACAATAAAACATATATTTTGCTATAAAAAAAAATTAGTTGATGTAAAATTATCTGATGCTTTATTGATTGATGTCTAATGAGATCACATGATTATTGCAATATACATTGTACATGTACACGATGTCTGTAATTTGTACTGAAATACATGTATGATATTTGTTTAAGTAGGCCAATTAACACATCTAAAAATCTGCTTGTTTCATTACTGCTCACAACTTCCTTCTCTAATTTAATGTACTTTTTAAATTTTTGTATTCCTTGAAATAAAATCGATTACCGGTATTGTTTAAATGCAAGTGTGGCCCTGGCGCTAGTTTTGAGACAGAAACTTGTAGCAGCCATAAAATAAAAAGATTTTCTCAATCTTTTCTACAGGAAGGGCTGACATCCATAGTTAAATCAGGGAGTTGAGATTCCTCTTTTTTGCCAGGACGTACATGTACTGGGAAGTAGATGAATTACAGCGCCACATGTACATGTATTGCAAGATCTGAAGTGTGTGAGAGATGTAAAGTTTTCAGCTAGAGAGGGAGCCAGGCATGTATGATAGTCTGCACATGTTTAAACATCTATCATCTACATCAACAAACATGATTTCATCGTTTTGTAGTTCAAAGGTCCCAAACAGAGACCATTTCCATAATTATAGGCATACAGGCACAATTTTTTAAGGGGGGGGGGGCGCTGTTGTATCTTTTCCGCATATCAAAACGTGCAAATAAGCGAAATTGTTGACTTTTTTGCAGTAAAGATGATACAGTAGTAAGATACTAAAATTGCAAATAGACCATCATGGCCAGAACATGAGGTGGCATCTCCTGGATATGAGGGAACAATTGCCTGAATGTTATTACATTGTAATTAAAGTAAATTGTTATTGTAATTATTCTTGAATTACATTGACATCATAACAAGGAACAACACTGCCTAAATGAAACAAATAAGATGAAAGTACTCACAATTCTTGATTGCTAGTTAGAAAGTTTATTATTGACTGAAAGCCAGCATACCACATGACAAGAACTGTTTAGAACTACACCTTCATAAGGCTAGACAAATAGACATGAAAATATCTTTAAAAGCCATTAAAGACTTATCACACATGTAAGATTTCAATAGTACACAATAAATTCTAAAGTAATTCTAAAAGAAAGAAAGTTAACAATATTTAAAGTTAAGATTTTCAAATATATACATGTATTCAATATAAAATTATCTTTCATATATTAACATATATTAACATATATCAATATCAAACCTCTTTAAGATGATATGGAATCATACCATTCAAGCATGAGTGAGCATAGCCATTTAACAATAAATGAGTTTCTGAAAGAAAATTGTATAATTGCACAAATGGGGTATCTGGCCATTCAAATGGCGTTATCCCATGGCTCCTCAAAAATCCTGGGTCGAAAGGAGAGTATCTTGACCGTGCTTCAGTATTAATATATATATTCCCTTTTTTTTTGCCAAGTGTATGCGGTATGCACTTACTGAAGAAAATAATGGTTACTGAATATATATTCTGCACGACATGATTTTCCTCTATTATAATTCAGGTGGTATATAGTACTGCTGTGTGACAAAACAAAATATATCCTACAAAGTTTTGAGAATGATTTTTTGTTTAAATGAAAGAAAAGATTAAAGGGCAATCCAACCCTTCTAATAAGTTCATTTGAATGGAAGCAGAAAAATCAGAGAAACAGAATGGCGAAAGTTTGAAATAATCGGACCACTATTAAGAAAGTTATGAGTGTTTGAAGTTTGAGATCACTACAGCTATGCGAATCTCAAATCGGCAATTTTGTCAGTGGATTGTGACGTAGTGACGGATTACTCTCCCGTTTGTCATGTAGAAAAATATCACCTATTTCTGTTTTTCTCCCAAGTACCTTCACCCTCGGGGCACTACTCAAAATATATCATGGAGAGTACAATACAGGTCCTCTAAAAAGAAAAGACCATCCCGAGTCATACATTTATGAAAATTTGAAATTTTAGTCCTTTTGTGTATTAGAGCAAATGGGAAAGTTGACCACCACTACATCAAATACCGTAGACATTATCAAGTCAGCCAATTTGAAGGGCCCATACCTATAGTGATTGCAACTTTCAAAAATCGTAACTTTCAATTTTTTTCCGATTTCATTCAAACTTTCATCAGTATGCTTCTTTGATTTTTCTGCTTTATTCCAGACAAGTTTGTTACCAAGGTTGGATTTCCTTTAAACAATATATAAAGAACAAACCCATTTCATATATATATATATATATATATATATATATATAAGACAGCTGCATTCACAAATTAATTGCAGTAGTGCATTTTCCATATTATATACACTAAATAGAAAAAATTCAGCTGACTCTACTCATGAATAAGTTTCCGTTCCCCCTTTACTCACGGTAATTTTAACAAAGGGACTATCTATTTCAGTTGGATTTCATTTATAATATGAGCAAGGGCAGGAAGATAGGCTTTGGAAATTTTGAGTAATAGAAATCAAATCTTTAAATTATACTTGACAAGACGATCTAAGTGAATTGATCAATTCACACAGAATCTTGTATTTGAGTATGATCTGGATAAAATTTAAAGAAAAAAATATGAATTTCTCTACACAATATAATTAATTATAAATGATAGATTGGTCTTTTCAAAATCTACACTGTATAATCAGTGAAAGCCTCTTAAATGTTGATGACGGGTAACTTTATCAAATAAAATGTGATTAATACAAAAAAGAGAGAAAGTGAAACACCTATACCGGTAGGCACATTTGCAATGAAATTTGAATTAATAGAGATTTAATTTATACAGTGAAATGTTTTCTATGATTATATGGAATATGGTATAAAAATTACATGTATGCATACATAAAATCCAAATTAGTATTTACAATTCCAAACTATCAATTTAACTCTGAGTCATATAATTATCATAGTACTTTTATATAGATACATGTATTTCAATCACCAGAACAATCTCAGCTTATACAAAAGTAAACTACATATCTTCAACTTATTCTGGCTAGTATCATAACACCAATTCCAAATGCTATACTGCTTTTAATAAAATCGGTCAAATTGAATGATATAAATGCCATGTTAGAAATTTTAGAAAAATATTTGACAATTCTGATGTGCACACCAAACTGCAAGCAGAACTTGATCATGTCGAAAACACTGTCAATAAATCTGCTTTACATATAACTTGCTGATGAGGACAAAAATCTGGCCGGCACTCCTAACAGTGACAACACTGAATATCTTTGAAAGGGTCCACCTAGTCACCTACTCAAGGATATTGGATCATTTTAGTTAAATCATTTAACATTGATGTACGATTGTTCTTTAGATGTACAACTAATGTATAACGTGGATGTACTTTGTAATTACATCTTTTGTGTATTGGTATTTCTCTACAATGTAATTATAATGGAGCATCTGCCAGGACTGTTGATTCAAAGACTATTAGTAAATTGAAGATAGATGCACTTTCATCGTTAAGCTTAGATGAGTGCAGCCTGGTCACTGAACTGGCCAGAAGAGACTTGACCAGAAGGCAATTCGCTTGGTTCGCTGACTTCTTCCTTAGCTTGGTCTTCAGCTGGCTTAGAGGGTGCTGTTGTCTGCTGGACTTGCTGCTGAGCGGGTCCAGGCTGCTGACTCGGTACAGGTTGCGGAGTTGGTACAGGTTGTGGTGTTGGTGCAGGTTGCTGAGGGGCTGGCACCATCATGACCTGTGGGTAGAGCGCTTGGCCAGGGATCATCTGGATCTGTCCTCCAGGTCCTTGCACCTGGAAGAAGCCAACTTGTGGAGAGCCACTTAGCTGCTGTGCCATTCCTGCTGGTTGCGGTTGTGGGACTAGCTGGGTCGGACCAAGAACTTGAGGCTGCATCTGCCCCGGGGCTTGGGCCTGGACGAAGCCGGCTTGTCCTGGTTGAGGGCCACTAGGCTGCTGGCCCATTCCTGCTGGTTGTGGTTGTTGGGGTGGTTGCGTTTCTGTGGCTGGCTGGGTCTGAGTAAGACCTTGAGGCTGCATCTGCCCTAGGCCTTGGACCTGGACAAAGCCTGCTTTTCCCGATGGAAGGCCACTCAGCTGCTGGACCATTCCTGCAGGCTGCGGTTGTACGAATTGTTGCTGCAGTTGTGGGTTTTGTTGAAACTGCGGGGGTGGTGGCAATTGTGGGATAGTTTGGTTCTGTTGGGTCCCTGCTGGCATAGCTACAAAAGATTGAGGCTGAGGGCTTGGTGCCAGATACATGAATTGACCAGGCTGGGTACCATTGCCAGTCGTCCCACCTGTGGTAACGAATACATTTTTTTTTTTAATTTCCAAGAATATAATTATTTTTCAGTTTGTATGATTTTGCCTAATTGTTTGTTTGTTTGTTTTGTTTGAATGGTTTTATTTCTGCGTTCAAAAAGATACAAATTCATACTCAAATTACAAAAATTCGAACAATAACAAATACAATGAATAACATGTTTACAAAAGTAATTAAAAAGAAGGTCATGTACAATTATATCATACAATAAACATGTATGAAGCATATACAAAAGATAACAAATACATAGTAAACATTTTTCAATAAATTAGAGAGGTAATTTAGAACGCAGGAGACCACCATCGTGAGCGGTTAGGCTGGAGATGGATGGTGGCCTCATAAAAAAAAATTGTATATATACAGTGCATTCCAGAAAGAAAAAAAAAGAATCCAGAAAACAAACTGTTGTTGCGAGCAAACTATGAACTCTACATATATAATTCCTTACTATTCATAAAGAAGAAGTAATATGCTTTCAAATGAGACATTACATTAATTCATACATGTACATGCTTCACTGAGTAACATTGTTTTGAAATGGCATGTCGAAATCCATTTATGCCAGATTTTGGTAAAACCAAGAACATGCTAAGGTCACACGCGAACATGACCGAACGTGACCAGAAGGAAACACAACCTTAAAACCCATGAGAAGCTTGTTTTCATGTGCTTCTTTTTAAAGGGCAAGAATTAGATAGATAGACAAAATGAAGTTACGCCCACCGCACACTATTCGATCCGAATTGGAAGAATTTGCAATAGCATTTGATATGCACATCCAAACAGGTAGCATCTTAATGGCTGAGGATCTGTATAGTCCTACATGTATATTTCATTAAATTTGGAGGGATTTCACGTTTCCTTGGAGGAAGAAAATCTAAATCAGCTCAGAATTGTAGTGATGTCAGACTAATAATGCAGTTAATAATAATAATGGGTTCTTGTATAGCGCTCATATCTGTCAGACTCGACACTCCTGGCGCTCCGCAATTATTAACCCAGCTTTAGCATGGCTGCCATTATGGCGCTCTAGCTAGTATTTCAAGGAATTAATTCCTGCCAGGTACCCATTTACATCACCTGGGTCGAGTGTGGCAAATGTAGATTAATGTCTTGCCAAAGGACATTGATGCCACGGCGGGACTCGAACCGCAGACCTTGTGATCCACAGTCCAGTCACGTATCAACTCGACCACGACACATCTACATTCGTCTACGATTTGAAGTCGATTCGACTATTACTCTGACTAGAAGAGTTAAATCCACAAGAATTCAGGTTGTTAGTATCCTTATTATAATTTAGAACCTAAATCAGAAAGAAGATGTTTGTTTAGATTTCCATATCAAATATACCGGTAATTGCCATTTCTTCTAAAATCGGATGGCAGGAGGATCATATAGTGTGCTTTGGGCTTTACCTGCAATGTAGATAGGTCTTGAACACTGTGTATTGGGTACTGTCATCATAGGTACACCTCCCATATTGGCGGCAAAGTAGACCTAGTAAGAGAACAAAAAATCTCAAAGGTGGTGCAGAATACTTTGTTGTATATATATTGTGCAATTGAGAACAATAGCCAGTTTAGGTATCAACATGTAACCAGGTGACTGGTTTTAAAGACTAGCCATATACCCCACCCTGTTGTCACATAAAATGCTGTATTTCACACGATGCTCTTTATGCAAATAGCTTTAACACATGACCCCACACCATTATTTTGTTAATACTAGACATTATTTAAATCCGCTGGACCTGTTCCTTTTATATAATATGCAAAATACCATGAACTCGTGAGCCCGTTCGACTCCTCGCAGTCTGTGTCATGAGTTAGACCAATATACATCTCCTCTTTGCCTCCTGTTTTACAGATAAATTATCATATTTTTTATATTACACTTATTTTGAAGTAAATCATATTATCATGTCATATAACTCTGTGCGGTTGTACTGATGTATGCACAAATTTGTTCTGATTTGTAAATATCCTTGTTTTAGGGGAAGAAATTTGAGTTGAGAAAATAGAACTTTTTCACAACTTAGTGAAGTGTTAAACTGTACGGGTGAATGGTACCCGCGTATATATATTTTTATCTGTCATTTTCAACTTGATGGAAGAAATACTATTACATTGCACATTGTTGATAACTATTAGCTTTCTAACTCAAAAATATGACCTAATCAATATTTTCTAGTTCACAAACCATTATGTTGATTCTAGTTGGTATTTGATATTTTCAAGTTTGGGAAATTAATTACGATTTCCTATATTCAATTTGATGTTTTGAGAGATTCCATCTCAGCAGGATATAACATTTGGACGTACAATGAACCGGGCAGACACTACTAGTCTATGAGTCAGTACTTTCATGTAATATGCATCGAATTATTATGTCGTTTATTCCGTTAGGATCTAACAATACTACGTCAAAAAAATAATCATGTTAATAACTGTTTCGATATACATGTACCAGGGATTGGTGTGAAATTGGTTTACAACTTTATAATCATTAATCTATGATACACAGAGGGTCTGCATAATGAGACTATATACGTTCGAATGGGTCGTAGGGAGTGACCGCATTTCCATCTTGTAGAGTCAAATTAAAACAATGACACCAAAAAAAATCACAAGAAACACAAAAGGAGAGCCATCTTGACAGTATTTGTCAAAACTGTGCAGTCCTGAGGCTACAGTTGACATCAAAAGCTCAATGTTTCTCATTGTTTCTCATTCTGTGTTTTCATTGTTGAACAAGAATATCTTACAGATGCACATATTCGCTAACATTTGAATGGCTACTTACTCTATTTTTGCTTTTTTCCCAATCAGAGCCTTTAACAGTTAAATGGATGTGTCCATCCAAGCGTTAAGGTTAAAAACTTGATCTAAATTAAGAGAATTAATTTTCCTTTAATTTGATATATATTTCAATATATTTTATGGGCGGTTTATAAGAAAAAATTGTGAACGTTAAAGTATTCACTTTATTTTTAGCTGCAAACAGAGGATTTGTCAGAGAACAGCTCCACTCACCATATTTGAGTTTCCTGGATCATCTTTGCACAGTTTGCAGCAACGTCTGCAACACATACATGCCTTGTAGCAGGCCATAGAGGCCGCTGTCACTCCGCAAGCCATCTCCAGAAGGAAGACCAAGATCAAGATAGAATCGACGAGAATGCGTGACCACTGGTCAGAGATAGGGGCATAAAATACATGGGTTAAAATTGAAGGCATCCACTAACATGTTTGTGATATATTTTTTTTCACTTTTTAGCAAAGGCAAAAGTATGTGGTCATTTTGTCGCTAATACCTTTCCAATATAATAACAATTACTATTCAATATAGAGGGTGCTGCACCATGGTGAACAACTCACATATTCTTTCCTCCTGTGTAAATTTTATGTTTTTCTGAGAAGTTCTTCTGAGCTGAGAAGGGAAGGTGTTTTATGAGGATAAATCTAACTTTAATAGTAAATTGCTCTGAAAGAAAGCAGATAAAAGCAGATTCGTGTAACTTTGAACAAAATCAGACAAACAATAAGAAAGTTGTGAATTTTTAAAAGTTACATGTATGTAAGGGAATTTCAAACTGGCCCAATCAGTAATGTAAACTGTGATGTAGTGGTGGACAACTTTCCGATGTCTTCCAACACACATAATAATACAAAGACATAACAGGCTGTGATTGGCTGCCGGAAAGTTGGCTTCTGGCGGCCAATCACAGCCCGTTTTTTTCTGTGGGCTTTGTTCCTTCATTTATTTTGTCTGATTTCGGCTTTCTGTTCATCCTTGCGATTCACTCTGATGAGTGCAAGATGAAAAGCTTAAGTATGTGTATATTAATTGCTATTCTTTACTTTTGTAGTACCAATCATCTATTTAATAATGATAATGATAATAATAATGATCAAAATAATAATGATTATAATAGTAATAATAGTAATGATAATGATAATGATAATAACAGCATTAATGATAATGGTGATGATGATGATAACCGTTTCTTATACAGTGCCTTTCATAGCAGTTACAATGTAACTGTCCGTTTCAATACTTTTTTCATTCAAATTCATCTTTGTGCACTTTAATTTTGGCCTAGGAATCCCGGATTGTGCAAATGTCAAAGTTATTTAGTCATTTGTCATTCAAGTTAGTCAATGGTCAATTAATTTCAATACTTGTCGTCAATTCATTTTCGTCAGATTTCATTGAATTTTATCTCACCTGGCGGTCCCCTGCTGAATGTAATAATCAAATTCGTCTTTGTGAAATCAATTTCAAAACAGTTGCATTCAAATTCATCGCATAGACAAGACCTTATGACGAACAAGTGACAAATTTGAATGACACTTTGACAAAATTGATTGCAAAATGACAAAATTGATTCATTCAATTGTACGTTGGCAGCCAGGACGACAAGCTTGATTTGACTTAGACAAAATTGGATGCCAAATGATGAAATTAATTGGACAGAGTTCGGAAATGAATGACCAAAGACGAAATCGACTATGAGATGTGCAAGAATAGGAAGTGTCGGGACAAAATTGAATGAAAAAAATAAAAATTGAAAGAAAAGAGTGTTAAAATGGACGGGAAAACCTATATTATCATTATTATTGTTACATAACAACACTTACCGATGGGCTCTCGCAGTGGGACCTTGGAAGGGGATGACAAATAAAGCTCTCCCAATAGTTGTCCTCATTTGCAACAAAAATCCCAAACGTTATCATCATCAAGAAAGCGAAAACTGCAGAAATGGTGGACATCACAAGATAGGCTGTCACCTTTACAAAAATCAAAAGGAATTATATAATTATAACAACTTTGATGTACTAGAAGTAAAACATTAGAAATATAGGTAACATCATATTGCACATTTTTATTTCATCTTTGAAATTCTGTTAGCTCTTGCCTTCCTTGAGCTGATACTATTTCATCAGTGATGCTGGAAATTATAATTCAACAGCCTTCAACAATTGGTCACGTGGGTTGCAAATATTCAAGTGATTTAATTGATTAATTCTAATATTTGCCAGCTTAAAACCACATAGCACAATTTGATTGAACTACATGAATAATGATGCAATTTACTTCATAACTGAAGCAATGAAGGATGTCATTGTAGAAAAGTATTATAAATTATTGTATGATTAATAGCATTTAAAGTTACCGTAGTGGGGAGAAATCATGAGATAGTAAAACGGCTAGAATGGGCTACCGGTACTCTGATTTGTTTTAAAAGTATTATACTGTAAATGTTAACGTTAGTTTGCTTATAATGCTCTCATACATAAACAGAGGAAAAATCAATACATGTAGAATGACTAAAAAAATCTAATCTTATTTCAAATCTTGTCCTATCATTACAGTGTTGTTTGCCATGTCTGTATTTGAGAAGGTATATTCACTATACACTGTACCAAGTGTCAATGTTATACAAATATTGACTGGCAGGGTGTGTAATATAACAATTTTTGGACTGCTCAAGGAGGTTATATTTTTCCTGAGGGTTTATATTATTAAAATATGATCACGAGGGAAAATATGATTCTCTTGCGGTCCCCCCAAATGTACATTATACCCCCATCCAGTTAATATCTGTTACCGGTATACTAGATAGCCTTGGTTATAATTTGATATCAAATTAAGGGTAATTGCAATCACCAAGTGTTATGCAACACTTGGTGAGGCCGCCATCAATTTCAAGCCTTACCGCTCACGATGGCGGTCTCCTGCGTTCATTGATTGGATTATATATTATATTATATGTATTATATTATGTTATATTATATGTGAGAGTATGTATAGGTGTATGTGTGTATGTATATGTATGTGTGCATGTGCTATGTATATGTATATATATATATATGTATATGTATACATATGTATGTATATATGTATATTTATCTATAAAAAAAAGTTTAAGCTCACTTCCTTATTTTGTATTCATTATGTATCATGACTATATTGTTTATCTTATGAATTGTTTTGTATATTATCTTTGTAAACACATTTTATATTATGTATTGTATTATTTTGAACGCAGAAATAAAAGCAAACAAACAAACAAACACCTACGTGGATCCTTGTCATTTGACTGGAGGATTGTTGGTCACATGATATTCAATAGATATACTATTGCACGGGTGTGCATTTTTGGTACTATTCGCCGTAGTACTATTCAACGAGCGTGCATTTTTGGTTATATGCAGACTGCGTACCTCTCTGCCCTGCGCGTATCCCATTGTTATATTAGCTGCGTGCATCTGACGCGAAGGCAATCTGAATGTAATCGAGAAGGCTTTGACTCCGACTTTAATTTATCTTTAATATATATAAAGGAGTAAAGCATAATTTGTTGAAAGATTAACATCCTATTAGATCTATTTCGGTGGTGTATAAAACAAATAATGAATGTTTTTCATTCGTTCAATAGTGCGAATATTTTCATTCGTTGAAAGATTAACGTTAATTCTATTCAACTCGGCTGACGCCTCGTTGAATAGAACGTTAATCTTTCAACTCATGAAAATATTCGCATTCGCACTATTGAACTCATAAGCATTCATTATTTGTATACTATTTAATACACAGATTGTTCTAAGAACATATGTGTAATAATTATACATGTCTTTAGCACCGAGCAATGTAACTGTAAAGTACCGTAATATCTATTTGAAAGGAAATGGATAATTATAAAATATTTTTGTACAGGACAGGGCAAATGAGAGAGATGCTCAAAAGGTATGTCACAGTGTTGCCAGTTTGCATCCGATTGATTACACAAGTAAAAAATTCATAAATTACTTATTTTGTCTACAGGCATTTCCTCGGTGATCTGTTTTTCTCATTTTCAAATTCTAAAACCAACTTAGTATCAGGGCGGATTTCCCCTTCAAATAGTTTGCAACAAATTCATAGATAATGTGTTTATTATATTAAAGCTGTAACAATAAATTGCTCCAAAATACAAAAGCCCTACACAACTATTTATAGAGCTCTACCATAAACGTTGATGTACTTCCATAAGAATAATCTGAAGAACCACACCTGTGGGCAATGAATACCGCATTGTCGACAATGGAAATAGAGTTGATTCATCATTTTTTGTACAAAACACATATATAAAACATTATGTTCAACTTAAATAAAGATACTGGATGGTGGTTCAACAATTACTTACAATTTTCTTGCTTTTAGGCTTGAAGAAGTTAGCAACACCAATTAAGCCAGTTGTTATGAAGATCTAGAAAAAGGATTAAATCAGAGCATGAACAAGAAATATTAAGAGGAAAAATTTTAATTAATTGATATCTTTAGAGAACTGTAATGATCAAATATACTTAATATAGCCTTTCCAAATAGTAAGGTTGAGAAACACCTCAAAACATTTATCTTTTGGCGTATTTTGTCTTTGAAATGATTTTAAAATGTCACATAGTAAGTGAGAAATATTGTTTTTTTCTTCCATTTCTTTTATAGTTTCGCTTTGGAAAACGTAAGAGCCATTAATTTTGTTACATAGGTATGTACAACATACTGTAGAATAATGGGCACAAATCCAAAGGAATACAAATATCCCAGATCATGCATACTGTAACACCAGAAACCTTTGTGAGTTGTTAACACTCTATTCATGCTAGGAGACTTTTGCTGATTGGAAAAATTGAGGTAGTAATTAGATCATTTTGCTGCATGGAGCATATGAAAATAACAATATATGCAAAATTGAACCAATTGTGAAAGTAATTAAGTGGCTTATAAATATATATATATAATATATATATTTTTTCTTTTCATTATTTACCGAGTATCTCTGTTGACTTACCAGAAAACCTCCCCAAATGGGAATAGCCAGATATGAAACAAAGGCTTGGAGAATGATGGCTGCAATACCAAGCACTACGCACAGAGCTCCAGCAACAATGTGCATTATGCCTGTCACCTGGCATAAACAAACAAACAACAAAAAGAGACAAATAACAAAAAATGGAGTAGTAAACAAAACAACAACAAAAAACATCAAAAATATGTGGGGAAAGGGCAGTGTCAGGCTAAATGTTCCTGACGATATTATACACCCATAGCTCAACTCGTTATGAATTTTAAGTGGAAGACCGGAGAGTCCGCCGCTTCAGATTCAATAATCTCTATTTTTAGAAGGAAACTACTGTTTCCTACCTTTAAAAGAACAGTCCTGACAAGTGACAGCATTTTGCAAACAATTTTGTTTCCCTAGTAAGGGGGCTATTTATTCAACTTCAACATCCCATACATACATGTACATACATGCGTCCTCCAAGCAGGGACGTGATAGAGAAGGACTGGAATCAAGCCGCTCTCCTTTGACCCCATGCTTCACGCCGCCGAAAAGTTATGCGCTTATCTGCAACTGTTGACCAGGTGGTAAGATAAAAGAGCGCATGAAATTTCAGGATTTTGAATTCCTACATCAGAAAATGGTATCGCAGCAACTGTTCGCTGTCCCTTTCAATGATTTCTCATCCATTGTTGAATGTGTAAAGAGTAGAACAAGCGAACACAAACTTGTGTAATTTCATCCTTTTTTAACTTCAAAATATAAAAACACGCGAAAACACACATTAGCAAACTTAATGTTGTTAAAGATTGTAAATCATGGATTAAATAACGGACATTAAAACATGCACAAATTAGCGCATTATCCTAAAATATTGAGTTTTTGTCAGGATGTAATTTTCTTTTACCAACTCTGGCACACAAATTATAGGAAGGACGGAGTACTAAATTTGAAAATTTGTTTGATGCACTTTTCCCAATACAATCCCCAAATAAAATTTTTGATTTACACTGAAATTTTGCCGGTAATTTAATATTTTGTAACAAATGTAAAACTGGTGCCTGGCTTCCGAAAGTCCCGCAGTGGAAGCGCGGTTCGGAGCATGGAACTTCAAAGCCAAGTGGAATGTTACACATCCCATTGTTACGCTTTAGAACTCACGAATGAGTTTGAATAAATTACAAGAGTTTCACCTCCTTTCTTTCACCTCCCTGCTCCAAGTTATAAGGCCTACATACATGTATACATTTAGTATGGTATTGTAAGTACGTTATGGTCTATGGTGTCATAGGCTTTCAGACAGGTTCATAAATATTTCGATACAAAAGTTGCCTTCATCAATTTTCTGTGAAATTAGCAACATTTAAAATGCCCATAGAAGTAGAATTTTTTATAAAAGCCAAATTGTTTGGGTTGTTACAATGAAATAGGTCTGGAAAATTTGTTATAAACAACATTTTCGAAGTTGGTCTTTCTTTTCAAACTAGAAAAATTTGCATAATTATTATCTCATCGATCATTGCAAACTTTAAATGTAAAATATGATTCATTTTTTATCTCAGTGTTCAATTAAAGTTAATCAACAGATTAAGTGTTTGATATTATAGGAGCAGGCTTTTTTTGCTTATTTAAATTAAAAATTGAATGGTTCCATTGTTTTGACAATTCTCGCTAAATAAATGCAGCAGATTCATCGCTTTAAAGTTAGTGGACTTCATTCATCAGTATTATATTTGTATAATATTACCAACTTTTCAAGACATTGCATTGCATTGAAAAGCTTTTATTTAGTACAAAGAAATACGGTAGTGTAAAGTGTAAGGTAGTACGTTAATGCATCACACCTGAAAGCCCTTGGAGACACAACCACGATATGCGGTGTTGTTGCCATTGACATTGTTCGTGTAGGGAGTCCCAATCCCAACTCCCTGGTTAGAGTTATCTTGTCGAGTCACTTGAGTGGTATTGTTGTAGCTACGGTTCGCCATCTTTCATGCTGTGAAGGCTGTGGTAGATTAGAATTCTCTGTAACAATACATAATTGCATTACACAAAATACACATTCATTTAGCCATTACAATAGAGTTCTAGACCTCTTTAAAAATCCTGTCTGCCAACATACTGAAAATGAAATTGAAACTGAAATTTAAATACAGCCGAGATCTACAGCATTTAATTATTAATTATCCATTCAGAAACTTTTACTGGTAATAATTTCATTATATTCATAGAATTTCTAAATGGAATAATCATAAGCAGTTACAATATTGGTTAATAGTTAGGTCTATAATGAAAAATCGAATCATAATAAGTTTTTAAAGTTGGTAAGATTTGGCCTGTTTTCTACGCCTACGAGCCGAGGCCATTGAACTGCAATTACGCCGAAGCTTTTGCATTTGGCCTTCGCCTTCTCGAGCCGCGCCCTAGCTCGGGGTCGGCGCGGTGCCGACACTACACTACCACTCCAGCAATTAAAGCTTAAGAGAGTCAATACTGCATATGGACCTCTAGCGCTGTACCATGTGCTAATAGGCAGCAATTTCACACGTGAATAGTCAATACACTTATAACACACAAATGCACACAATCATGCCGATAAAACTGTAAGCAAGTTTGACAGTGCAGTGGATCTTGGACTCACGATTTTAATTTTTAAATTATTCTTTCTAACATCGGTGAGTTGAAAAAAATTGTATTTTACTGCTATTTAGGTGTCATCAATTGTCACTAAAGTACCGATTTTGGCGCTAGTGTACTTTCGTATCCATTTTTTTACCCATAACTCCGGCGTGGGAATACCCTACTAAAACATACCCAAAATCAAGTAAATCTTCATCAATTGTTCCAATAAGGGTCATGATTTAAAAGTCCTTATGTTTCTTACCTGATCGTGTCAATTTTCTTATCTATCTTGGAGTTTTTTTCCTAAAAACAAAGACTTATTATAGATCTATACACTTTCTCACAGGATTCACGGCAACCGTCGGTACGGTACTACATAGACCCTACTGCCTACTGGGTAGACTATGCAATTGTATTGTGCAGCAGTTTGCCGTGAATCCCGTGAGAAAGTGTATATTATAAGTCTTTTTTAGGAAGAATACTCCCCCCCAAAATAAGAAAATTGACACGAAAGGGGTAAGAAACATAACGACTTTTAAATCATGACCATTATTTAAAAATTGATGAAGATTTAGTTGATTTTGGAGTATGTTTTAGTAGGGTATCTCCACGCCAGAGTTATGAGTAAAAAAAGGGATACGAAAGTACACTAGCGCCCCGATTTTGAGTGAAATCAGTTTAGTTTTGTACAGTGGTGTTTGAAATGTTGAGATCAATAAAACAGCTAGGTCCAGGCAGGATAGCGATATGCAGCTATGTGTGTACACTAGTATAGCCTAGCGCCTATAGGCCTACAGTACTGAAAGGGGAGAATACACCTGACCAAGAACAAGACTTCAAACAGGATAGTTTAAGTAACACAACAATAACAATAGCTTTATTCTATAAGACTCTTGAACCGAAACCATAGCTGCTGCTAGCCTTTCCCAAAGTCCCTGCATCTTTTTATCTTACTTCTGTACAACAAGTCATATGCAGTCTAATCGCTTTGTGTGCCAACAATAAAAGGTGCTAACTACATGTACTGTACATTATAAACCCTTATAGTACAGCGCTTCTTCATTTCACTCACTAAACTAAATCATGAAAGATCGATTTTTCAATCTTTAAACTCACATTTAATGACGTAACAGAACAGCAGCCAGGCTCCCAAATCGAATTTATCCGAAGCAGGTGATGATAGGTGGTATAGAATATGAAAACCAGGAATTACTAGGTCTACATTACAAGTACAAGTATATAAATATAACAAACTCAATGCAATGTCCGTGTTATTTGTATGGTATACTTAACGTGAAAATAAATACGGTACACTGGATGAACCGTTCTGAATTAATTCTACTTATACTGGTGAAACTTGTTTAGAGCACTGGATATATAATATATGTCCAACTTTCTTTTTCTTCTTCAGTTGGTAAGAGCCACACTTGAAGAAAAACAAAACACAAAAACACACACACACACACAAAGAAACAAACACACAAAACAAATAAAACCACAGAAACAAAAAGAAGAGGGAGAGGGGGAGGAGTGCGAAAACTACAACTGTTCATTGCATGCATGTGCCCCCATCCTTTGGTAAATAGATCTCATCCATCACTGTACATGTATAATGGTTATATGGGATGTGCTTTTAGAATATTTTTTTTTATGAAAAGGAAAGTTTTTTGTATAGAAACATTACTTTCTTTTCAAATGGGGGTGGAAATAGCACGATCCGGGAGTTGTGTAAAAGTATGGCAATTGGGTTTCAAAACGGAAGGGGGAACATATTCAATATTGACAATAATAGTATATCATATAATTGATTTACATGAAATGTGACAACTGAAATACAAAAATAAATAAACACATATTTTAATTGAAAATTTGAGTGTATGGAGCTAGTAATTAAAGCAAAGAATCAAGATAAATGCAGAGGCCAACTATCATAACATATTAAGCATGAATGCTCGAGTCGATAGCAATCGGGAATCATGGGGGGCACATATGAGGCTGTTATAGGAGTATGTAGGAGAATAGAGTGCATGTCACGTTTACACATTTTTCCAGAAAGTATCTGAATAAAAAGTGGGAAGAAAGAAAAGAAAGAAAAGAAGAAAAGAAAAGAAGAAGAAAATTGCAAGTGTGTGCAGGTGAAGTGTTCGATTCGTTTTGTTCAATATGAACTGCATGGTCATCTTAAATTAATTCATATAAACAAACAATTAAAATTAAAATCTAACCATGATAATGTTTCATGCATATTTGGATATTAAATATTTGTACATCAAGACTCGGAATGAATAAAGAGATGCTCTCGAGTGTTTTTCTTTCAAGAAAACATATTTTTCAATATGACTGAAGGGCAAGAATATAAATGCTATGTGAATCATATCAAAATATACCAATTTAAAGTAGTCATATTGATTAAAACAGACATTGCATGTCAAATGAAAGCTCATGATCTAAAGAAAGTGAAACGTGTCATATCCTGTCTCTAAAAAATACATTATGTGACAGTCACTACAATCAGACATTTAACATTGAATCTTGGCATCAGCCCACTAGTTATGTAAACGAAACCGAAATCATATAAAAATTGGGCGGCCTTCGATGATACTAGGTAAGTGAAGCAATGCCACTTCCGGATTCACACAATGTCGTATCAACACTAAAATAGGCTTCAATAGGTTTATTTACAACAAAATAAAATGAATATTGTAAAATTTGTTTGATCAAGAAGCCTCGACTGACCAATATCCGAAACAAACACTGAGCGATGTTTGATTTGATGTGATTTTGTTGGTCAGTGCAAGGGCGTCAATCGGGGGCAGGGGGGACAGGACCCCACGATTTTTCGTAGGGGGACATCATATCAAATGTCCCCATGTTTTGTCAGAAAAGAAGGGGACCACCCATTTTCCGCCCTATTTGGATTTTTTTGTTAGTGCTCACTACCCCGCTTATTCACCGGCTGACTGCATTCGCCGCTAAATATTTTCTCACAAATTGGGACAAAAAAAAATAGTGCTCACTACCCCCGATTATTCACCGGCTGCCCCCTCTATATGCTCAAGCTCGGATCGACGCCCTTGGGTCAGTGTGATTGAGCACGAATGATGACCGTACATAATTATTGTGTTCATTTTCATTGATTTCTTTCGCCAGTTTTAAGTAATAAGCAACATTATCCCTTTTTTTAAATATATAGTTTGTCTTTATCTAATTCAAAGAACATACATGGAAAACAATCAAAACATGCAACAAACTTATACAGCAAAAGCCATATAGACTCCGTCTAGTGGTTCGGAGCTTTTGTTTATGTTTTGGGGACATATATTATGCATAATTATGTTTGATTTGGGAGAGAAAATAATAAACATCGAGTAAAAACAAATCAAGACAGTCCTTGAAAAACACAAGAAAGCTTAGGCATATAATACTGTATTAATTTTCAGGGACCTAGCTCATACAGTGAAACCTGCTTTAGTGACCACCTGTATAGAAAGACCACTAGCTGTCTTTAAAGACCAAGTTTTCTGTTTCCCTTGAAAATCGTTTCTCATTCAGACGTGTACCACCGGAACCTGTACATATATAATGCCCACCTGCCCATAAAGACCACTTTTCTTGTCTCCCTTGAGTGGTCTTTATATACAGGTTTCACTGTATAACTAAGATTATGCATCTTGGTTATCTATTAACCATGCTCTCTACAAAATGTTCCTACCATGGTGTTTGCCTACTACTGACAATGAATAAATGAATACATTTTCTTCACAGCTGGGTTATTAAGGTCATTAACCTCTTGTGCTATTTGAAAGTATTATGCATTTTGTCACATATATAACACTTCCTTTTCATAATGTTGATAAAAGCATATAGTCGACTATTTAGCTCCCATTCTCTGGAGTTTCTTTCCTTTCTTTCTTTCTAATTCCTCCCTTTCTTTCCTTCTCTTCCCTTTTTTCTTCAATCAGGGAGTGTACAGGGAGTGTGATTATACAATAATTTTGGTCAAAATAATGTTCATAACAAATCACTCCCGATTGCAAATTCTTCAATGAAACAACAACAAACACATTATCACTTAAATATCGGGACATGTTTTCAAGATTTATACTCCATCCTCAGTCTGAATTTTACAACAAAATTGAACGTTATAATAATACTCCCAGCTAGTTACAAAAAAGTAAATCTTCCAGGAGCTTTGTTGAAGAAGCTCAGCCGCACAAGCGCTGACAAAGTTCCCATGCAGGAGGCATAAATAGGAACTCCATCATTCTTGTGTCATGCAGATATGAGGATCTTGCATGGCTCGATCTCCAACCTTGATTCACCTCTTTAGCTGCAAACATGATAAAGGAGAAGCCTGACAAGATGTTTTGAACTGATCTCAGGCTATATGTTTTGAACTGATCTATATATATGTTTTGAACTGATCTGTATGTTTTGAACTGATCTATACGTTTTGAACTGATCTATACGTTTTGAACTGATCTATATATGTTTTGAACCGATCTATATATCTACGTTTTGAACTGAGGTTTTGAACTAATCTATATGTTTTGAACAGATCAGATACGTTTTGAACTGATCTATACGTTTTGAACTGATGATCTTTATGTACCAGTCGCTCGAAATGCATGCAGGACAGACATAAGGAAAATGACGTAATGGTATCGAAATAAATTAAATGAATATTCAAATTGAATGGTGTAGCCTATAAATGCACGCTCCTTTTCCTTCTCTGGGAGGACAAGCAGTTTCAATATATCTACATGCAGGAAAAGAATAGGCTGGGGCTGTAGTGTCATTTCAAGAAAGGACAACAACTTCAAGACAGTTCAAAATAATACTGGGAAATAGAAATTAAAAAGATTGATACCGGTTTTCAAACCAATAGGATATGATCGAATGAAATTAAAATATTTAGGATTTGGGCGCAAACGCAATCGGGTACCACTAGAATGTCGGGATTAGCTACAGCTTTTTCATTAAAAAAGAGGCCCTTTTGAAGGATGACCTCCCCCAAGACTCCCTGATTGGCCCCTATTTTCTTTCTTGAGGAATCCATTGACATATTGTGCTTTAGACCCCTTTCCCCAACATCAACAACTACAATTTATTATATTCTATATCTAGCCAAATTGGAGGGGGAAAAATATTATTTTCTATATCTTGCTTTCCCGCTAAAATATCTGAATCAATTGCTAACAAGTGGATTAAGTTTTTAATCACACTTGACTTTATTTGATTTATGGGGGTGTATTGGATCCACTTAGCATATCTCTTTCTGGCTCTTTTTTTTGTTCTCTCTCTCTCTCTCTCTCACCCCACCCCCTCTCTCTCCTTTCACAAATTTCACATCAATCTCTTTCACTGGTGCTATCTCCACAATACTTGTGCCTATCCCGTATGAGCATTTGGACTGAAAAAGTTGTGAATAGTAAATTATGTTTGATGGATAAAACAGTATTACTGTCCTTACTGTACTTTGTACAAGAGGCCTACATTCACTTTGTTTCTCTGTTCATTATAAGTTCATTGTATCAATCAATTAAAACAATAACATTAAAATGTATACTTTTAGTGAGATAAAATCATGGGTATTTTTGACCCACCCCCAAAAAAAACCACACTAGCCGAGTATCGAACTCGATACATGTACTATCCAATTGCCAGGCGATCGCCTATCCACAAGACCAATGTGTCTCACTGCTAATTTCTTTATATTAATACTTTCTGTTGTTGATGGGGTCGGAAAGACGTAACTATGACGTATGATAAATATCATATATTTCCTCTCTTTTATTTGTGGAGGGGTCCTTAAAAAGGATTTTGAAAAGTCAATATCATTGACTAAAAACTATAAACTAAAAAAATATTAAATAAATAAATTTAAATAGGGCAAATGAGTAGCTGGGTATCGAACCCAAAATCTTTGCATTGTGAAGCGATCAGTCTTATCCACCCACAAGACCACAAGACCACTCTGCCTCACTGCTATCATCTGCTTCCCTTCTATTTGTTAACACTCTCTGATGTCAATGACTTCTTTTTACAAAATATGCTGATTTACTGATTTTATGCTTTAGGGATACATGATAATTATTATTTTTATTCCCTAACATGGCATCTTTAGAAATCTTTAGAACTGTATGAATAGCAAGATATATTTCAGTAATCATTTCTGAAAATCATCAACAGAAGAATGAAGTACAAACATTTGTTTAATAAAATGAATAGTCCATAAGATTTGCTGCTTTATATAGAATCCTATACAAAAATTATCACATTCTACAGTTTAAAGGTAAATCCAAACTTTTCGGAAGGTTCCTTTGATTGAAAGCAGAAAAATATGTGAACAGATTGGGGAACGTCTGAGCCGAATTGGGAAAAAAAAATGAAACATATGAACTTAATCACTATACACATGGGGAATTCCAAATTGGGTAATGGTAATATCAGAGTGATGCATCGGCAGCGACGACTTTCTTATGTGGTCTGACAAACAAACTGACTACAGTGCTATTTTCAAACTCTACGACTTCATAAGATTTACTGTCTTTGACTGACCCTATGGCAACATGTTTTAATAGGGGAAATGTACTTGAGAGGAAATGAAGTGTCTAACAACTCAGAGGTTCGTCCCAAAATACATCATAGTCGAATGACCCATTTCACAATTTAAGGTTCAAGATTAAGTGATCTCAGATTAAAAACATTCACAGCTTGTTAATTTTTGTCCAATATCTTTCCCTAATCTGTTACTCTGATTTTTGTTTTGCTTTCACAAAAGTTCTATTGCTCTTCACTGGTATTGTGACTTGTACTCATTATCAATGAAACAAAGTGATTTGCATTATACCTCATATATGCTGCTAAGAAAATTTAGATTTTCTACATATGAACAAAGAGGATATATATCTATAAGATCGTAAAACAATATTCTTAGCACTTTCGTTTAGTCATTTTACCCTCTGTTCACTTTCTTTTTAACTGGCTGTATTGACAGCAGTATAAAATTAACAACAATCTTTTTTTTAAAGTCATCATAATTACATGAAGATGTTCTGATATCAATACAAAAATACATATTAAAAAATATACTGACTTTATAAACATTCCATATCATTTCTATTAATTGATTTTTGATGAAACAATCAAATTCACCATAATAACTATAAAATTTCGCACAGTCATTATTATGAACAAACATATATCATCTGACATTTTATGTAATCTATAGAAAATATACTAAAAACTTGCTTCAAGTCAAAATATCACGAGTTGTATAAAAATGTGGTTAAAGTGTTTAAAAAACCCACAAAAACATAATCACATACATGTAGACACATGCTCAGGAACAAAGCTGCTCAGAGGTACAGTTTCCATTAATTAGCATGTATGTGTTGCATAAATATCGCTTACAAAGGACAAAATGAAACAACAACAAAATAAACTAAATGAATGAAACTGTGTTTCTAATTTATGTTTCCATTAGAATGTATGTGTTGCATGAATATCACTAACAAAGGACAAAATGAAACAACAATAAAATAAACTAACTAGATGTAACTGTTTTTAAAACCTTTCCATTAGGTTGTTATGACCCTGCAACCTTTACCCTCTTAAACCCCAAATCTAATCAGTTCAAATCATTCATCCTTGCCCTGAATGTTTCTAAGCACAGGATTATAATGATAAGCCTCACTTTTCTTCATGTTTAAAATCAATCAAACTCTTATACTTGAGAAACGATTGCATTGAAAATATGTTCATTAACTATAGGGCATCTCCTGCTTGCTTGTCCTTGATTGGTCCCTGATATGACACCATCAAATTTTCTGGCGAAGCGCTCGTATATCCCAGATCCTGAGATGTGATTTAATTTGTGTTTTATTAAAGCTTGAAGCGTGATTGAACTAAAACTTACATGATTGTCATCTGCAAGCTACCTGGTTTCTGGTGATGAATTATAGGCCATACTTGTAATTTTCAATGAATGTCTACTTTAAAGAAGCAAGCTCTTGCAAATTTTATGCAGTACTGAATAAAACAATTAATACATGTATAATTAACTTCAAATTCTTTAAAAAGTTACTTTTTCGATGAGCGCAGTCTGGTCACTGAACTAACCATAAAAAGAAGTAAGCTGCTTCAGGCATGATCTCAAACATTCACTTGATTAAATTTAATAAAATTCCTGTAGTATTTTAAAAACAGAATTTCACAAAGTCATGTTGATTTTCAGACGAAAGCAGCCTGGTCACTGAACTGATCATTTGAGACTTTCACTTGAGGATGCTTTTCTTGAGACAACTGACTTATTCAGCTACACCTTCTTCCTCAGTATGGGCTTCAGCAGAATTAGAGGGCGCTGTTGGCTGCTGGATCTGTTCCTCAGTTGGTACAGGCTGCTGAGGGGCTGGAGCCATCATGGCCTGAGGAAACATTAATGGGGCTTGGATCATCTGGATCTGCCCTCCTGGGCCTCGTACCTGAAAGTACCCAAATTGTTGAGGGCCACTCAGCTGTTGGACCATTCCTGCTGGTTGTGAATGTGATGCCTGTTGCTGGGTTAGAGCAACACCTTGAGGCTGCATCTGCCCCATGGCTTGGACCTGGACAAAGCCAGCTTGTCCTGTTGGAAGGCCACTGAACTGTTGAGACATTCCTGCTGTTTGAGGTTGTGATGCAGATTCCTGTTCTGTGGATGGCTGGGTTTGAGCAAGAACTTGAGGCTGCATCTGTCCCATGGCTTGGACCTGGACAAAGCCTGCTTGTCCTGGTTGAGGGCCACTCAGCTGCTGGACCATTCCTGATTGCTGAGGTATTAGGAATGGTTGTTGTTGTTGGGAAAGTTGTTGATGTTGTGGGGGTGGCGGCAATTTGGGGATCGTTTGGTTCTGTTGCGCCACTGCTGGCAGAGCCGTGAAAGATTGCTGTTGGGGGCTCGGGGCAAGATACATGAATTGACCTGGTTGAGTAGAAGTGCCAGACGACTCACCTGTGATACAATGGTGCAAATACAAGAGCTACATATATTTTTTACCAAAAAATAAAATTATAAACAGCCACAGACAGGCTTAAAGAAATGGCATTTTTTAAAGGACGTATCCTTGATTTCAAATAAGAGGTAACCACAGATTTAGTTCTCTTACATGTACTGGTATATTATTTCATTGCTTTTAATTTCTTAATACACTATCAATCTATATGTATTTGGTTTTTTTTAATGACTTTTTATGCTTCAAAAGTATATTCAAGGCAAAGATAAAGTAAAACTGAAGGCATCAAAGGCAAAATTGACAGTGTTTTAGGAACTTAGAGCGATTTAGGAAAAGCAACACTTTCTTACAAAAATGAAAAATAATGTCATGGCCTGAAAACTTTAGAGCTGACTGTTGAAATAGGGTTGATGATTCCAAATGACGGACACCACACTGGCTTTATAATATAATATGCCATGCCACAATATGTGACAAGTTTCTTCTTATAGGTACAAAAGACAGACAAGGTCAATCTACCTGCAAAATAGATGGGTCCAGCAGACTGGTTATTGGGTACTGCCATCATTGGCGTGTCTCCTCTATTGACAGCATAATAGACCTAGGAAATTTTAAGGGAAAAAATAGTAAGAATAGAATTTTCACAACACACCTTGACAAAATCCATCCTTACTTGATAAAATACAAAGCATAACTGCAAAGAGCTAGAGGTGATGAAGTGACAGACAGCTTCTTCTTCTTCCTTTTATTAGAGAGGATATGAGACTGTGCGAGTTTTGCCAATTACCAAAAAAACAAAAACAAAAACAAGACAAATGCGACGGCGTCTCCTATATGCCTCTGCCCTAAATTCAGTATACGAAATTGATGAAATTATTCATGACATATCACGATGAAAACATAAAGTCTAGAATCAAAGGTCAACTGACGACTATGATCTTGAACAACTAGCCCCAAAATATAATTGGATCATTTTCCTATAGTAATACTGTCACCATGTTTGAAGCTCGTAGCTCAAGAAGTTCTAGGCATATTGTGATAACCAGGTAATACCTCCTATTTCTACAATTGACCTCTATGACCCTTGACTTTTGACCTACTAACCTTAAACATACCGAGACTGTCTCCCTATACATATCATCACCAAGTTTGAGGCTAATGCCTCTAACGGTTCTTAAGATATCGCAATAACAAGGATAAAACCTGTAATTACAGAAAATGACCTCATTGACCTTTGACCATTGACCTACTTTCCAAAAATCTAATCAGATTTTCTTGCAATGATGATACATACTATCACCAAGTTTGAACCCAATATCTCTAGTGGTTCTTGAGATATCACGATAGCAAGGCTAATAGTTGGGATTTCAGAAGTTGACCTCTGTGACCTTCGACCTACTAACCGAAAATCTATTCAGATCATCTACCTATGGTGATACATATTATCAACAAGTTTGAGTCTCATATCTCCAGTGGTTCTTGAGATATCGCACTAATGAGGCCAATACCTGGAATTTCAAAAGTTTACCTCTTTGACCTTTGACCTAGTTACTCCATATGCTAATCAGATTGTATTCCAATGGTTATACATACTGTCATCAAGTTTGAAGTTCATAACTTAAGTTGTTTTTGAGATATCGCGATAATGAGAAAGCGGGACGGACGTACAGATGGATGGACCGACAACCCGAAAACATAATGCATCCTGCACCACCTTGGGCGGAGGCATAAAAAAAGGTTTTTGAAGAGCATAATACAGTAGAACCTTATCATAAAAAATATCCTAGATCATGGAAATTTCCTTGCTATATTGGAATCCTATTTTATCAGAGGTAAACATAAATTTATATATAGAAACAAAGAGCTGGGCTAAGCAAATTAACTTTAATAATAAGAATAATAATATTGGATATTTTGAAAGCGCACATATCCAAAGTGCAAGGCGCTCCAAAATAACCCTCCTCCCCTGTAGCTAGGTTACTGACTTTCACCCTTATAGCATTCAAGGAATTCCTTCCTGCCGGTACTCATTTAGGACCTGGGTAGAGAGTGGCAAATGTAGATTAATGTCTTGCAAAAGGAGGCTAATGCCATGCCCGGGGCTCAAACCCACAACCTTTGCATTTCCTGTCAAGTATTTAAACCACTCGATGACACCTCTATTTTATTGTAAGGAGAATTTGACAGTGGTCTCTATAATGAGGTTCCACTGTGCTAGCCTAGATGTCAGAATGTGATTCGTTGCACCACTCACTATATTCGAGTTTCCTGGATCGTCCCTGCACAGTCTGCACAATTTGGACAGACTGCACATTCTGCACATCTCCAAGCCGTCTCGGCAACACTGACATGCCTTGTAACAGGCCACACTGGCTGCTACCACACCGCAAAGTGTCTCCAGTACGAAGATCAAGATTAATGCGGCGTTCACCACGGTACGTGACCACTGAAAGAATAAATGATTGAATGAATCTAATAATAATAATAATAATAAGAAGAAGAAGAATGACAATAATAACAATAACAACAATACCACTACTATTACTTCTAATAATAATAAAAATAGTAATAATAATAATAAACTATACTTATAGAATCACAAATATGTCGCTATGCGCTGTAATGGAGAGAAAGAAAAGAAAGGGAACAGAGAGAAGAATGAGATACACTCAGCAAACTTCCTTAAGTCCCCAATTAACATTAAAATTGCTTCTAAAAATATATGTTCTAAGATGTGCTTTAAAATTGTCAACAATATCACAATATTTGATATTTATTACAAATTCTAGAAAAACATGAAGCATATTTACAAGGTATTAACAAATTAATAGAGATAAATCAATCATACAACATTTGTGTTCAAGTCAATTAATGATATTGGTAGCGAAATGAACAGTGACGTTGAATATCTCCTCACATTGTTCTACAGAAATTAAAAATACTTGGTACAGTAATAGTAATTTGGTATTCCATCAATGATTTCTGATGAAATCTAGTACAAATGCTGGGAAGAAACTTCAAATTTCACGGGAGGCTGTCGATGCCACATCTCGAGGCACACATGTAGCAATAACTGCAATACCATAGTCCAAAAGGATTACACAACCTGGCATTGGTTTAACACATAAGAGCCTCATGTGCTACTAACAATACTGGCTCTGAAAATACAGCTGTACAGTCCGTATAACAACAAATTATACACATCTTTGGAAGCTTTTAATACCCTGGTGCTCAGTCAACATTGGCAGACAAATATGAATAGCTTATCATTATATAGAAAACAATTTACTTTTCATTATGAAATAAATTTCAAGGTCACTTTGGATATGACCTCTTATTTAGGAGTTACCAAAGTTGGACATACTTTTTTTATATGCACTATACACTATATGCACAATGTTCCCCGCCCCCTTGCAAGATTTTTTTTAACAAGAAAGGCACATGAAATATTAGGTAACAATTTTTTCTTTCTTTTTCTTTTTTGCTGGTCAAACATTTTTTTACAAAAAGAAAAAAAAGAAAAGAAAAAAAAAAGGCATCTGAAATAGCTGAGAACTCCCTTTAAATCATGATTGACAGAGAAAAATTCTTTTTATATTGTGCCCCCCCCCCTCCCCCACACACATATTCCTGGGTCTGCCACTGACTCAAACACAATGCTGTATGTTTGTCTATTCTAATGCTATACTTACCGATGGGCTCTCACAGATGGATCTCATAAGGGGATGACAAATATATCTTGTATATCTTTCTTCATTAGCAATGAAAATCCCAAATGCTACAACCATCAGGAAAGCAAAAACTGCAGAAATGGTGGACATCACCAGGTAGTACTTGACCTATAGATACAAAAATCAAGAGGAATGCTTTACATAGATACAAATTCTTCAAGAAGGAATAAGTTTTGAGGCTACTTCTGATTCTGAATAATCTTGAATAACAAGAAACCTTTGCACACCCATACACATTTATCAGTAATTTCACCAAATCTGGTGTCAGCAAATTATGATGCAATACACATGGACACTGACTACTATGTGACTTTGAAGTCTAAAGGTTAGAGGTTACCTTCCAGTACTGACCTGCATGAAACTTATTCAATGTTTTGAATTCTGATGTAATGAACATGGTCTCCAGTAAAGTAAAAACACACATGAGCTCTCCATGAAATAATTACTTATTCAGTAGGAAACTAGGAATGCAACTCTGTATGTAATTTACATAAGAAGTGGTTTAGAATAGTGTGGTCTGGAAAACGTAGGAAGAATCAAAATCTTGTTTTGTTGAAGAATCAAAACAAATACATGGAAAGTTTTAATTCACAGTAAAGGGCAAAAATGTCCCGTGATATAATGTTTTAATTGAAAGCTGGAGATTTTTCATCCCAAAGAAATAATTTGCAGAGAAGAAGATCCCCCACTTTATTTACCACCAAGTTTTTGAACATTTTTTTATATAAATGAACTATCAAGATTTCAATTCTTGACCAAAAATGCTAGCTTCACTATCGAATTGATGTAATTACTCTACAGAAAGTGACTATAATGTAGCTTTAATGCTTGTAGAAATCCTGCCAGCATTGAAAAACAGAATATAGAGTCTACACCATGTCATTTATCATTTGCGAAGAGGAAGCTTTATCATATGAAAACAGATAACTTACAATTTTCTTGCTCATAGGATTGAAGTAATTAGCAACACCTATTGACCCAGTTATTATGAAGATCTGTAAAAAAAAAAAATGAAAGTGAAAACAATCAGAGAAATATGAAAATAATCAGCTGTTGAGATTCAGTTTTATTGAAATCTTGAGATGAAAATGACTTCAGTGAGAAAGTGAGAAAGTGAGAATCCAGGAATTTCTTGGGAGAATCAAAACCAAGTTGCGTTTAACATTAGCACACAAACTTCCACAACTGAGGTGAGTGTCTTGCTTCAACCTCATAATATAAGTTTGAGTTCTGGTAATGATAGAAAATAAATTCTCACAGAATCCAACAAAACTTGTAACACTGAATGTTCAAGATTACAAATAAATGACATGTGCCAAACGATTTTGGTAGAAAATGTATAGGGGCTGAATAATGAGCATAGAAAGATAATGAAATCAAGGTAAGTAGGCCCGACACAATGTGCTTAACACAGGTCACTATGTGCAAATGAGAGTCGTGGTGTTTATTGAAGATGATTTCCAGGAAGTTTTTGTGAGTTTATTTTTTATTTTAATGGTTTATTCAATCTAGTAATCTACTGCAGGATAAACAATCCAGAATGAATTATAGCCATGTTCTCTCGACATACGATTCCCATACCAGAGCTCAAGATTAGCTTTAAAGCCTGTCTGCACTAGTGTGGCCAGGAGGTATTAGATCTCCCAGCGTGGTCACTGACAGGTGGTTATCTCATCAACTCAGCTCTCAATTAACATAAGAAAAAGGGGATCATGGGGGACCAACGGGTACCGCTGAGGCATTGTTTGCTATAAAGAGGGAGCAAGTAGCTTCAAGTAGTGCGGTGGGGCTTTAAAGTGTACCAATCAGCTGAAAAATAATTTGTGGATAGCTAGAATGTACAAAAACGACGGTTAAGGATTATGAAGAAAATACAGGATAACATTAAAGGTCAAGACCAATTTAGGTTGAAGTATTGCCATCTAAACCTCTGAAGGCAATATTTAAACAATATTTGAATGGATATTTTGCACCCAAAACCCTTGAACCGCAATTTGACCACTACCGGTCTACATCTTTAAACCCTGTGTGTATACATGGGGCTTGCACAGAACCCAAGTCGGACATGGGTTCCATGTAAGCCCTATTCTATGCAAGTGCGTACACATGCATTAACTAGTCTACTGAACAAGACGTTTTACTGTTAAACTGCAATATCTCATTGTAGAAGTAATATTTGAAGCTCATATTTTGAATACAGTATAGCCACATGGAACCCCTTACATCAAAAGCAAAACATGGTTTGGTGATTGGTACACTTGAATGAATAAGATATTGAATTAAGTGGGAAACAAGGGTATATCACACAAACTGATAAGCATAATCTATTTCACAAGTCGGCATGACAAGTGAAATTTTCTCAAAGCAAATGCACTATACACTTGTATCCCATTCAAGCCATTCAATACCATCAATATTATTTGTATGAAAACTAGTAAGCCTACCTCAATTTTCACTATTATATCCTTATTTTTGTATGTATATAGTATTAACTTGCACATTAAACGCAGAGAGAAAAACATATTTCGCCCATTATATACCCAGCATTAGAAAGGGTTGCATGCACACATGAATTGTCTTAGCCTTTGTATTTTCCAATGCATATTCATGTTTTATGCTATTACGCTTTCCAAAAATTGATAAGATATTGAAACATGGTCATCCAGGTACCTTTTTACAAACCATGACAAAGTGTTTTGAAATTGCAGTTATTTGGGTACTTTTGTCTAAAGTATGAGATATGATACCGCTTTTTCAGGTCAGTGCAAACCCTTCATACTAATGGGCAATTCTGTGCAATTTTTCTTGTAAGACATAAAACATTTATCCAAAAATGTCATCCATGAATGAAAAATGTCTTGATATGACCGGTAATTATACGAGAAAGTACCGTCATTCAAAGATTGCTCACTTTTGGATGAAATATTTGGAAAACAGAACAAATGTCTTACAGGACACGTTGCACAGAATCGTCCGAAGGCCAAATAACAAAAATGAAGTGTTTCTCGTCCCCGCCCTCGTCCTTGTTTTTACTATTTACTATTCAGAAAGAAAGAAAAAAGACCTGTGATATACATTTTGTTTAAATAGCTTCTAAAGTGATACAAATCACTTTTTTGGTCATGCATTGCATCAGTATACTCACATAGCACAATATCTGTGAATAGATAGGTGAGGCCAGCTATAATTAGCATGGTAGCCATCTTGAAAAAAAATTGAAAAAAAATTGCAAAATAGTAAATAGTAATGCCCTGCCTCCTCCTTTTTTTTTAAAGTCCGGACGAGAAACACATTATTTTTTGTTATTTGGTCTAATAAAAATTCATTTTACATCATATTACTCTTTGGATTATCTGTGTTGACTCACCAGTAACCCTCCCCAGACAGGAATGCCTAGGTACGAGACAAAGGCTTGAAGAATGATGGCTGCAATACCAAACACTATACACAGAGCTCCAGCAACAATGTGCAATACACCTGTCACCTGGCATATTAAGACAAAACATTATTGATAACACACAATGGAATTGAAAGAAATGAACAAAAGAAAAAGAAAAACAAATAAAATATTTAAAAAAAAAAAAAAATTAAAGGAAAAGGAAAGGCAAGATCTGAGTTCATAGCTACCAGTATGTACATATGTTCTAAATTGTTAACATTGAATATTTGGCCAAAGTCACTTGCAAATTGGTCATATTATATGAGTGAGTCTGTGCTCCTATACTAGGATAAGAAAACAGTGAGGAAAGATACATGTAGTCCACATGGTATTAATCTCATTTAAACTGAAGAGGGGGTTCGTGGAGTTTAATCCCATTTAAAGGGTGATCCAACCACAAATTCATTTGTGTGGAGGCAGAAATGTAAGAGAAACAGAATGACAAAAGGTTGAAGTAAATCAGATAAATAATATAGAAGTTATGAATGTTTGAAATATGTGATCCCTAAATATATGCGAATCTAAAGTTGGCAATTTGAACAGTGGATTGTTTGCCATACTAAAATAGCCTTCTTGCTTGGGGCATTATTCAAAATGGAGTGCATTATTATAGGTCCTCCAAAAAGAAAAAGATCCTTAGACAATATTTTTTGAAAAATTGACATTGGGGTCATTTAGTCAGTTGGAAACATAGGAGATGTCAGGCACTAGTTTATATCACAGTGACACTATAAATTTATCCAATTTGAAATTCTCTTCTATTCTGTGATAACATTCAAAAATTCATATTATCTTTCTTACCGTTTGTGTGATTTCATTCACACTTTTACCAATCTGCTTCTTTTAGAGCAAATTGCTATTAAAGCATGTCTGCAACTCTGCACTAGTTTGGCCAGGAGGGATTAGACCTCCCAGCATGGTCACTAACAGGTGTTATCTCATCAACTCAGCTCTCAATTAACATAAGAAAATGAGGATCATGGGGGACCAATGGGCACCGCTTAGGCATTGTTTTCTATATAGAGGGAGCAAGTAGCTGCAAGTAGTGCAGTGGGGCTTTAAGACTGAATTTCCCTTTAAAAGAATGCAATATAAACATGTGTACATCATGTACATCTTTGTTTCACCATTTGCATTTGCACAATGTTGCATGTGACCTACCTTGCATCTTCACAGACAAACAAAACAAAAGGAAAATCTAACAAAATCAAAATGTCAAAATGCCCCCTAAGAAGGGGAACAGTTAAAAAATATATATACCCCAAATCATAAAAAGAATAAGCACCAATGATATTTGTCTCTGTTAAGAATAAATGAAGCATTATCATGCATATATTACGTGAATGCTTTGTGAGACACAACCACGATAGGCTGTGTTGTTGCCATCATCCGAACTTTCATGCTGAGTGTCGGAGCTGCGGTTCGCCATCTTCCACGCTGAGAAATCTGCATAAAAGAAAGAAAAACAAACATTGGTAGTTATTATTGCTCATTCCAATTTTTGTTTTCCTTGTAAAAATACAATGCTATGAAAGTTTTGTCTAGTGTTTTAGGCTTCATCTTACCGGTAATATTCAAATTAGAAAATTTAAGCATTTCATATGTTAAAACACAGGCATCAAATATATAAATTTCGCGATAGGAGTTATCTTGATCATGATATACCTCTGACTATGGCTTACTACCATTCAGTTTGCGGATTTTACTGTTTCCAAAGATACCGAAGGAGCAACTTTTTATCAAGATCTATTGATGTTTTATTTTCATACTAATGTTAAATTTTGGAGTCCATGTATGGTAACATTACTAAAAATGTAATTTCCATTTTGAATGACTAGATATTTAGTATATACTGGAATGATTTTCCTATCTAATACTTTCTCTCTTTTGTTGTTGTTATGGTTTGTTTTGTTTTTTTAACTTTTTTTGTCTATGGTTTTGTTTGTTATCATATTTATTTCCAAGTACCCTTTACATTGTAATGACCTGAATTCAAAATGTATACCGGTAATTTTGTTCATGACAGTGTGGAGATAAACATAAAGAACCAGTTTAATTCAGTCAGTGGGGAAAGCCTTATATGAAACATTACATATTTTCATTAAACATTCATAAATATCCTAAAAGAAGGATAAACCCCCTGTCTATAAAAGTGAAAGTATAGAAAGACAGCTGGAGGATTTCTAAAAGTGTGTATGGTCCATTTTTGCCAGCCATAGTCTACCTGCAACAAATGACATGTGATGGTTCTGCACATCAACTAAAAAATCATCAGAGATGACAGGGTCCGCAGCATCATAACTCATTATTATGGATGTTGTCCTTGATCTTAACAAAGAGGGCTTTGTGAAATGCATAGCGGACAAATTGCTTACTACAATACCAGCCCTGATTTAGTCAAGAATGAAGTTAGACTCATGATGATTTCAAGAAACCTAGTCCATGGGCATGGCTTTAGCTTATAATATAGCCATGGACTAGGTTTCTTTTTCAAACTATGACATGATAACTGATATAGGCTTATACTATAAATTTTTATAATGCTAATATTAGTTATACTAATTACTATATTGTAAGCCTATATCAATTATCATGTCATTGTTTAAACCTAAATTTATATATTTTCGTGTTGGTTATAATACGCACAACCAGCCGGCCCCTCACGGTGTATTGTTCCTATTATTGAATTATTAAATCAACGGTCACCATATTTTTTTGAAAGAGGAGCTGAATTGGTATGATCGGATTTAATCTAAATTTCACACATTTTGGGGTCTAAAATTACCTTCATAGCAATTTTAGGTCCTAAAAGGGCACTAGAAATGTCATAAATAAGAATAAGAGCAATAACCATGCACTTTGAAGGCATTTGCGGTCTTAAACAAGAACTCAATTGTCCCTTGAACTTAATAGTAATACCCTGAAAACCCAATGGTCTGAACTCTACTTCCTTGAAATTTACCAAAATTTAGACCTGTACAGGGTTTGTAAACTAATAAGCCAGTTTGTAAGTTTGTAAATAGCTTCGGTATGTATGACCCCAAAATATCCACAGATCTTTTTACACGATGGATACGTCCCACTTGTGGCTTGTGCATTTTAGAATATTAAATCACTGCCGATGTGATGGAGGTGCTTCATGAATACCTCTTGAGAAGAATACTTCCACCTGTGTATCAGATAAATGTACTGTTTAATTGGTGCATAAATGAATACTGATTACATCATGTAACTTTCATGAGCACGATACCAGGGGCCCGTTTCTCGAAACCGTCATAAGTCTAACTTCTTGACTAAATCAGCATTAGTAAGCTACTTGTCCGCTAGGTGTTTCACGAAGCCCTCTTTGCCAAGATCAAAGACAACATCCTGACTAAGTAGTTATGACGCCTCTGCCATCGTCATATCTCTGTCATAACTTTTTAGTCGATGGGAAGTACCATCACATGTCATTTATTGGGTAGACTATGGCTGGCAAAAAAGGACATGAAATCCTTCAGCTATAATCTTTCTACACATTCTCTTAATCAGGGAGTTATCGTTTTTTATATTTGAAAATCTTATGAAAAAATGGCCTTTTCCACTTAACTAAACTGATTATACGCATTTATTTCCACATTGTAAAATCCTCGAAGGTATGGGTAATCTGCCACGGCAGGCAAGCCATAGTCAGAAGTCTATTCTCTACTTTTCAGACCCATATTAATTTCGAGATAAATTCTATCTTCAAATATGTGAACTGAATAGTTTAAAACATGTGTTTTAACGTTTGGAATGTTGACATTTTGTCATTTCAATATTGTGCCGAGTCAGCACAATACTGCTGATGCCTAAAACATTGGACAAAACTTTCATAACATCGTATTTTTATTTTACTAAGATTAAGAATGATATAAGGGTGAAGTTTTATAAACTATCAAATGAAAATATCCGGGGGGTACCCATCTCAAAAACAAAACTGATTCACTGGTCATGAAATGAAATACTCACAATTATATTTTACAAGTGATTCTATGGTATAATCTACACAAATTTTGAAGTTTATTGCATCTCTTATTCCCTGCATTATTTTCAATATTTTTTTATTCCTAATTCATTTAATAAATTGCAGTTTTCTTAAAGGCATTACAAAGTTTTGGTATGGGGTCATGAATTTCGTTCAAATGAACATATTGGAAGCATTTGCGATTTTACAATATTTAATGATCGTTGTCGCGGTTGAAATCGAGTCTAAAGTGATGAAATTGTAAATAATAAACTCTTTATGTTGTATAGCGCCCTCTCAAGACTGATATTACTTAATCTTACTATTCCCATTTGGAAATTATATATCGGAACTGCATATTCTGAGATTTTCATGGTCGCAGCTACCATGGAATGGCCTTAGGCGTTATTTGAAATATTTGAAATTTACCGGGAGCACCGGTAAATTTTGATTATTCAATTTGCTCGAAAGCAGAAGTGTTTTAGGGGCTAAATTTTTTTTGTGCTAATAATACATCCACAGGGGCATCCAAATATATCAAAAATTTAAAGAATTACTAGAAGTCTATCCATCCAATTTCAAAATTTCCCAAAACTTTGCATTACCTTTAAAATTACTTTTTTTTTTAATCCGGTGGAATTGCGACTAAGGCTATATCTGACTTGGCTCCTCTTCTCGCCGATAGTATCGATTTCACGAGATGTCTAGCTAGTAAGCTCTTCGTGAAACGACATCTCCGTAGTTGGCGGATAAAGTTATGACTGTCTTGTCGTTGGTTTCGAGAAACGGGCCCCAGTATTCGTCTTGATAGGTTTTATTATATCCTGCATCAAGAATTTGTTGGCTTTTGATTGGTTGAGAACTCGTCACATGACCAGAAATATTTGAACTATTTTTAGAAAGTACTAGGTCTATATGAGAGTACTATTTGGGAGTACTATTTGGGAGTTGAAAAAAAATGTTTTTTTTTTTTTTAATTGTTTTTTTTTTCTTCAAATCTTAATTTAATGAAAACAAAATATTCTAAAATAAATTTTTGATGCAGGATATAAAACAAATATACCATGCCTTCTATTCGAGGTACTGGTTAAAACTATGGGCCTCGGTGACTCAAAAAGTACCATTTGCTTCGGGGCTGCGCCCCTCAGCAAATAGTACTATTGGATCGAGTCACCTCTTGCGCATAGTTTTAACCAGAACCTCTCAAGACAGTGTATATTTGTATAGAGTGGTGAAGTGTGACGTCATCAAAAATATATTTTGGGAATTTCTCAATTTTTTCTTCATTTTCCGAAAGAGCACCAAAAATAATGTCCAAATGTCGAAAAGCAATTGAATATGTAAAGTATTTACTGAGATATGACCATCTGAATAAAAAGATTGCCTATGGGAACTCAGTGTTATATTGCTCTGGCTCCTAATGTTATGAGCCAGAGCAATATAACACTGAGTTCCCATAGGCAATCTTTTTATTCAGATGGTCATATCTCGGCAAATACTTTACATATTCAATTGCTTTTCATTATTTGGTGCTCTTTCGGAAAATGAAGAAAAAATTGAGAAATTCCAAAAATAGATTTTTATGACGTCACAGCTTCGGTACTCTATACTATTTGGGAACAAGCTAGTACAAATGACCTTTACCTGCCCATGCGCAGATATTATTTACGAACTGGCATTTGGGGTAATTCCCCGACGCCGGAACTCCTCGCGATCGCCTCTGTCTCTGACTCTGGATTGGGTTTTGACACTCTGCTCTCAACCTTTTTTAAAACTCGCATTATAAGATATTATAGAAGAACTTTACCTCAAGAAATGGATCTATCTACATCAGTTGATGAAGTGTGCCATAAAACTATGAAAATAATTGTTGAATTTCCGATTTTCCCCGTCTGCATGTCTTTGAGCTTTGACTGGTAGGCACTTTTGAGGCGACTTTGACGTGAGCGGAAGTGAATTCACAGTAAAGGTCACGAAGCCTGATAAATATTCATGAGGCAAATCTAGAACTTTACGAAATGAATATTAATCGCGTACTGACCAATCATAGACAAAGAAATCGTGAAAAATCTTCACACATACACTCATAGCCTACACCTCACTCTACGTTCGCCTCATCTCACTGTACGTTCGCCTCATTTTTCTCTCTGGGTTCTCTTTAGTAAATACAACATGACTTTGTCTTTGTTTGCAACATTGAATTGTTTTGATTTCTATAGTCTAGATCAATAGGCCTATAGGAATATAATTATTGTGCCAAATATCATGTTAGCACCTAAATACAGAAGTCATTAAGAGAAATGAAACATAAATGTTTTAATTAATTCACTATAATATAGGCCTACGCCTCACTCTACGTTCGCCTCACCTCACTGTACGTTCGCCTCATTTTCTCTCTGGGTTAATCTCTTTAGTAATCCAACATGATCGACTTTGTCTTTGTTTGCAACATTGAATTGTTTTGAATTCTATATTCCAAAGAAGAATCTGTTCACTCTTGCAAAATAAAATGATCCATTTACATAAATTCAACGTAGATCTAAAATTAATGTTTTAATTTAGTATATATATGATACCTATACACCTCACTTTGCGTTCGCCTCACCTCACGGTACATTCGCCACATATTCTCTCCACTACTATCTAACTTGATCTAATTGTTATTTGCATTTAATTGTTTTTGAATTCTATATCCCCAAGTACCACTTGAATTAAATTATTGTACGTTATATAATGTTGCTAGGCCTACACCTATAATCTATAATACACCTCACTCTACGTTCGCCTCACTGTACGTTCGCCTCATTTTCTCTCCGGGTTCTCTTTAGTAAATCCAACATGACTTTGTCTTTGTTTGCAACATTGAATTGTTTTGATTTCTATATTCCAAAGAAGAATTTGTTCACTCTTGCAAAATTAATGATCCATTTAGATAAATTTAACGTAGATCTAAAATTAATGTTTTAATTCAGTATCTATACACCTGCACTTTGCGTTCACCTCACCTCACGGTACATTCGCCACATATTCTCTCTACTAAATCCAACTTGATCTAATTGTTATTTGCATTTAATTGTGTTTGAATTCTATATCCCCAAGTATCACTTGAATTAAATTATTGTACGTTATATAATGTTGCTAGGCCTACACCTATAATCTATAATACACCTCACTCTACGTTCGCCTCACCTCACTCTACGTTCGCCACATAATTATCTCTATATACATACATAAATCCAACATGACTTTGTTTGCATTTAATTGTTTTGAATTCTATAGTCTAGATTAATAGGCCTATATAATTTATATGAATATAATTATTGTGCCAAATCTCATGTAAGAACCTAAATCCAAAAGTCATTAAGAGAAATGAAACATAAATGTTTTAATTCACTATATAGTCCTACACCTCACTCTACGTTCGCCTCACCTCACTGTATGTATACGTTCGCCACATATTATTCTCTCTTTAGTAAATCCAACTTGACTTTGCCAGTTTCCATTTGATTATTTAAAATTCTATATTCTAAACTATTAATTTCATTAAATTCGTACTGCGCATAATCTGTTCACTCTTGCAAAAATAAAATGTCACATTAAGAGAAATTCAACGTTAATGTTTTAATTCAGTAGGCCTATGATATATCCACAACTCACTCTACTTTCGCGTCTCACCTCATTGTACGTTCGCCACATAATTCTCTCTGTAGGCTATACATAAATAAATCCAACATGACTTTGTTTGCATTTAATTCTTTTGAATTCTATAGTCTAGATTAATAGGCCTATAGGAATATAATTATTGTGCCAAATCTCATGTTAGAACTTAAATACAAAAGTCATCAAGAGAAATGAAACATAAATGTTTTAATTCACTATATTATATCTACACCTCACTCTACGTTCGCCACATATATTATTCTCTCTTAAGTATAAATCCAACTTGACTTTAATTGTTTGCATTGAATTATTTAACAAAATTATATAGCGAGCGTAAATGGTGTGGGGTCCAGGGGCGGAGCCCCCGGAAGCTCAGGGGTTATAGGCATTTAATTACGATCAGATAAGCATATTTAGATACCTTATTAGTGACACTGGCAGGTTACTCATTCTTTCTTTCTCTCTTTTTGTTATTCTCTTTAACATAGTACTTTTTCAAAAAAGTGAGGGAAGGCTCGAGCCCCTGAGCCCCGCTGCTCTGCAGGCCTTGACATGAAGGCTTCTAAATAAGCATATTTTTGGCATGACTGTAAATTTGGGGATATGTAATTTTCCAACAAACGCATAAAAAAGTATAATTTACAAAAAACAAATGAGAAAAAAATCCCGCAAAATCATTTCATTTCAGCAACATTTGTAAATCACTGGTATCGAATTAGAAATGAACCCCGTTTGAAGCCCCCATCAGTACGCCAGTGTTCAGGGCTCATGTCGCCCCCGTTCCACACCTTGTTGGCGGGGAAAATCTCAACTGATCCCCCACCTTTCTTCTTCCTCTTTGTCCTTTCCCTTTCTCTCCTCTTTCCCTTCCCTTCCCTTCCTTCTCTCTCTTTTAAATTTGCTGGGGGGGGGCAGGGGCTTTCGGTCCCCCGATCCACACGTTGTTGGCCGAAATGATCGCAACTGATCTCCCCTTCTTATCATGTCGCCATTATAAAATCCTCCATTGATAAATATAGGGGCATGCGGAATGTTTAGGAAATTTAATTCCAGTTTACTCTCCTTTCTTTGAATGGAATATAAATTTTATGTGATTTAATTCAGGTTTTATTATTTCTTATTTTCTTTTTGGTTAAAAATAAAAACAATTTTTACTCCTTTACTGCTGATTTTTTCGGGGCCTGTTTTTGTTTGGTGGGGGTGAGGCGAAAATGCGTTTTGCCCCATTTTTCGTTTGGGGCGATTCTCCCCACACACACACACACTTCCGGCGCCCCTTGCAGGATGTGCCCCTCAAAAGTTGAAGAATTTTTAGGAATTGAGGCTCGATTTGGTGCATACTTTTGCCAAATTAAAAGAAAAACAAAGTTATTAAGTTCAACTAACAAGAACAAGCTCAATTTTCTCTATCTTATTTTTTTCTTTTCCTCTCCCCTACCCTCCCTTACGTCATACATATTTACATTTTATAGTTCTCTTCCTCCTGGCCTTCCTCCTTTTCTTCCCCTTCCTTCCCTTCCTTTTCTTTTCTTCTCCTTTTTCCTTTTCTTTTCCTTCTCCTTTTCCTCTTTTTCCTTCTCTTCCGCTTCCTTTTTTTGAAAATGATAGGGGCGGCCCTGACCCCCTGTGGCGCCGCCCCTGGCTGCGACCTAATATACAGATGGACTTTCATTTGTTTTATTAATTTATTGTGATTGTCTACGTCAATGCCGTGTCAATAACATTCCATACATGTTTCTCCACTTTGAACTTATGATCGGTCCACCGCCAATTAGCCGTGAGAAAGACAGTGATTTGACCACTTAAATCACTTGATCATGGAATATCGATGTTCAGTGAACCGTGTGTTATATTTTGGAAAACTTGTTGATAGTACATAATTATTTGTATGTGCCTTGAGCATCTCTAGGGATGGATATGTTGCGCTTCATAAATATGGTTATGATTATTATTATTATTAATAGAGGTTATATTTTGATTGATTGTTTAAGATTTAGAATCCTGTTTTACCCATTTTCATCATCTTATTCTTTAGTTACACTGGACGGGCTTATAAAGATAATGGCATTCTAGTTGTTACATGGGCGTGCGAAAACGTGCACATTTTGTTCATATCTCACAAATCATATAGTTCTCAACATTTCTGCTCATCATCGGCAGTGTTTTGATTCAAGAAAATACTCTTACAAAGCACACCAGCCAAAAAAGCCAGGAGATGGAAACTTCTCCTTTGCTAATGACAGAACCTGCTTTAAAGATACTATGTCCCTTTTGCAGCCAACATCAAATTCTGTAGAACTTTGCAGGAATTATGAATATGTCATGTATGTCCTATCTGTGAAATTTAAACGTTAGCAGTGTCCTAATATTCAAATTATGCAAGGAAACCCGTTTACTTGCTAGACTTCACTGTCAGACACTATTGAGTGACTGACTGGCTTTTTCATCTTTGGTAATAACATACATAAAATGAGCTGTAAAGGGTACATGAGCATTTGTCTACATCAATAACCCACTTCTTGTAATGGCCAAAATTAAACTGATTGAATCTTTGCGCAGCATAAAACGTACGACCATTCGGTACAATGGTCTGAAAATCAGACTATTACTTACTGGCTCTATAGCTCCTAAGTCGATTCGACAACTAATAGTCGTTATTTTCCCACTTAAAGACATTTTCAAGCCCCCTTTTTTAGGGAAGTTCTAAATTAGTATTGTCTTTCAAATGCCGTTGGAATTTAACCTTTTCATTTTTTTGGCCTGCAAATGGGACATAGTACCTTTAATATGCAACTGTTAATGTGACATTTTATTTTTGCAAGAGTGAACAGATTATGCACAATACGAATTTAATGAAATTAATAGTTTGGAATATAGAATTTTAAATAATCAAATGGAAACTGGCAAAGTCAAGTTGGATTTACTAAAGAGAGAATAATATGTGGCGAACGTACAGTGAGGTGAGGCGAACGTAGAGTGAGGTGTAGGCCTATATAGTGAATTAAAACATTTATGTTTCATTTCTCTTAATGACTTTTGGATTTAGGTTCTTACATGAGATTTGGCACAATAATTATATTCCTATATATAGGCCTATTAATCTAGACTATAGAATTCAAAACAATTAAATGCAAACAAAGTCATGTTGGATTTATGTATGTATATAGAGATAATTATGTGGCGAACGTAGAGTGAGGTGAGGCGAACGTAGAGTGAGGTGTATTATAGATTATAGGTGTAGGCCTAGCAACATTATATAACGTACAATAATTTAATTCAAGTGATACTTGGGGATATAGAATTCAAACACAATTAAATGCAAATAACAATTAGATCAAGTTGGATTTAGTAGAGAGAATATGTGGCGAATGTACCGTGAGGTGAGGCGAACGCAAAGTGAGGTGTATAGATACTGAATTAAAACATTAATTTTAGATCTACGTTAAATTTATCTAAATGGATCATTTTATTTTGCAAGAGTGAACAGATTCTTCTTTGGAATATAGAAATCAAAACAATTCAATGTTGCAAACAAAGACAAAGTCATGTTGGATTTACTAAAGAGAACCCAGAGAGAAAATGAGGCGAACGTACAGTGAGGTGAGGCGAACGTAGAGTGAGGTGTATTATAGATTATAGGTGTAGGCCTAGCAACATTATATAACGTACAATAATTTAATTCAAGTGGTACTTGGGGATATAGAATTCAAAAACAATTAAATGCAAATAACAATTAGATCAAGTTAGATAGTAGTAGAGAGAATATGTGGCGAATGTACCGTGAGGTGAGGCGAACGCAAAGTGATCGGTGTATAGGTATCATATATATACTAAATTAAAACATTAATTTTAGATCTACGTTGAATTTATGTAAATGGATCATTTTATTTTGCAAGAGTGAACAGATTCTTCTTTGGAATATAGAATTCAAAACAATTCAATGTTGCAAACAAAGACAAAGTCGATCATGTTGGATTACTAAAGAGAACCCAGAGAGAAAATGAGGCGAACGTACAGTGAGGTGAGGCGAACGTAGAGTGAGGCGTAGGCTATATTATAGTGAATTAATTAAAACATTTATGTTTCATTTCTCTTAATGACTTCTGTATTTAGGTGCTAACATGAGATTTGGCACTATAATTATATTCATATATAGGCCTATTAATCTAGACTATAGAATTCAAAACAATTAAATGCAAACAAAGTCAGTGTTGGATTTATGTAGAGAGAATTATGTGGCGAACGTACAGTGAGGTGAGGCGAACGTAGAGTGAGGCGTAGGCCTATATTATAGTGAATTAATTAAAACATTTATGTTTCATTTCTCTTAATGACTTCTGTATTTAGGTGCTAACATGAGATTTGGCACTATAATTATATTCATATATAGGCCTATTAATCTAGACTATAGAATTCAAAACAATTAAATGCAAACAAAGTCAGTGTTGGATTTATGTAGAGAGAATTATGTGGCGAACGTACAGTGAGGTGAGGCGAACGTACCAACGTAGAGTGAGGCGTAGGCCTATATTATAGTGAATTAATTAAAACATTTATGTTTCATTTCTCTTAATGACTTCTGTATTTAGGTGCTAACATGAGATTTGGCACAATAATTATATTCCTATAGGCCTATTAATCTACACTATAGAAATCAAAACAATTCAATGTTGCAAACAAAGACAAAGTCATGTTGTATTTACTAAAGAGAACCCAGAGAGAAAAATGAGGCGAACGTACAGTGAGATGAGGCGAACGTAGAGTGAGGTGTAGGCTATGAGTGTATATGTGAAGATTTTTCACGATTTCTTTGTCTGTGATTGGTCAGTACGCGATTAATATTCATTTCGTAAAGTTCTAGATTTGCCTCATGAATATTTATCAGGCTTCGTGACCTTTACTGTGAATTCACTTCCGCTCACGTCAAAGTCGCCTCAAAAGTGCCTACCGCTTTGACTTTGGTGCTTACCACACTGGTTGATTTCATGGTGTTCTTGATATACAAAATCAAAAGTGAAAAAGATTTATGCACCACACAGCAACAAAAGCTTAGAATTGATTAATACAAAATGGCCGGTAATAGCCTAATAGGCCTATATCATAGAGATATATATTTAATAAGGCTTAGTATATATATCTCTATGGCCTATATATACAGATGGATCTAAGGTTTCGGAGAAGGGCCAATGCTCTGCTGCTTTTTATATCTCACACTGTTCTATACACCAATGTAAAAGATTAACGAATTTTACCTCTTCGTATAGAGCCGAGTTGGCTGCCATTGTTCTTGCCCTTCAAATTTAAGACAATGGATCGAAGAAACAAATATCTATTCCGGATATCTATACAGGCGCAGTCATTTTTAGTGACTCTTTAAGTGCTCTCATGGCCTTGTAACATTTCAATGACGAAACTTTTGTCATAGAAATATTTACAATAACGACGGCCCGATTAAAATATAGAGGAATCGAAATCTCTTTAATTGGAATGGATTCTAGGACACTGTGGGATAGTTGGAAATGAAAAGGCAGATTTCTATGCAAAAAACTGCTGTAATTAACTCAGAAAATATTGAAATGCATAACAAATTGACGTTGCATGTTTAAATAGACAATTTTAATTTTGTACAATTCAAAGTTACTTTGACAAGAAAGGTGGAATGATACCCAATCGGCATTAAAAATCCTTCAGCCAAACGTTATCGCACAATATTCTTGTAAATTGGGAAGAAAAACTGAAAATATTCTTAGGCATGCAACTACGCCTTGGAGTGTCTGCACTCAACAATGACCTCTTACGTTTAGGCATCCACCCCACAGGTTTCTGTGACAGCTGTCCAACAATAGAAACGGTCAAAGATTTTTTGATAGAATGTCCAAAGTATATGATAGTAAGCTCATGTTAATGTCAAAAGTTAATATTTCCAAGGAAGAGGACATTATGATATTGCTCGTTTCGTTTTAAGAACGAAGCGATTTGTATAAAGATTAAATATACAAAACCAGAATTAAACCAAAGTCAATTTAAGCTGAATAGAGTAGAAATATATGTATTTTGTATATAACATTGTATAGGTCTTTTAGCGTATCGATTATTTGAAGTTTGGTTTTAGGCCTATCTCTTATTTAGGCCCCTTTTAATAAAAAATAATGAAAAGCCATGCCCTATATAAATAATCTCATGTACTAATGTCTAATTCACTTCGCTCGCTACGCTCTACCTGATCGTTAACACTCCACTTTGAAAAACGTTCCACGGGGCCTGCATGCAACATGTAAGAGTGGTGGTGATGCAGATTTTTCTTCTGCCCCCAAACGTTTTTGCTCATTACGCCACTGCCCCTGAAAGGTGAGCCCCCTGGAATGTTTGCCCCCCCCCCAAAAAAAAAATCCCAAACTGCTACCGGCGCGCCTGTTCCACAGGCATATAGATGCATGTCATCTCCTAGAGTTATCTTATGAAGCGTTGACTTTTATTATATGGAAATTATATACTGCATACATTTGAAACCTCTTTATAGAGAGATGGGTAGGCAACTAAGGATTTAGATAAAGACAATGGGGAGCAGGGGTGGATCCAGCCGGCGGCAAGGGAGGGGGCCTAAAAAGGGGCCCACTTCGTGCGAAAATTTGAAAATCGTGCCGGTCGATTTTTCGCTCAGTGGGGTAGCAAAAAAAAATTTTGGCACCCGAAAATTTTTCCCTCCGGAAGGGTAATTTTTCTCCACCACCACCCCCTTGGGCGCCAGGGGTAGTGAGCACAATTTTTTTTTTTTGGCACCCGAAAATTTTTTTTCCCTACGGGATGGATTATTTTTTTTTCACCGCCACCCCCCCTTGGGCGCCAGGAGGGCCCAACTTCTTTTTTTCCAAAAGGGTGTTTTACCTGTTTTTTTCTAGGGAGGGGCCCGGGCCCCTGATCCGCCACTGATGGGGAGATAGGAATAGAGACAAAGAGAGAAAGAAAGGACAAGAGAGAGAGAGAGAGAGAGAGAGAGAGAGGGGGAGAGGAAAAGGGAGAAAGAGACAATGTGGGCACCCAAATATATCAGTTTCAGTTTACCGATTCATATTTCATTTCACATGTTCATGTTTTAAAAATTTTCACAAGATTATATTCATATATTGCTCCTAGTTATTCTTTAAAACTAGCATGCCCCCGACAAACTAGTTAGGTAATGAAGGTTTAAGATATGTCAATCACAATCTCCTTGGTCTAGTGTTTAAGGCATTGGCGTCCTAAGCCAGTGACCAGTGACCAGTGACCCGGGTTGGATTCCCGTCAGAGACAGTTGAAAAAAAAAATCCAAAATGGGAGGACAGCAATGGGGAACTTTGATTTAAGCTCCAAAACCATTATTCTCTCAATTCCCTTCAGATTATATGTATATATACACTATACTTATGTTTATATATAGTTATATAGCAAATGTAGATCATTTCTACATATGGATTAAGAATTATTATTATTGTTCCAATTCATTTTTTTTAATACGATTTTTTTTTCTGCGAAAAAATTAAAGTTAAAAACAGGACACCAACAACACTCTTTCCTAAAATGCATGTGAAATAACTCCAGACAATTCAAAAACGTAAAAAAAGTGAATTAAACTAATCACTATTATTCATTAAAACATTTGTCCAGCGAATTCCTCATTACGTTTCTCAAGCATGATCAATGAACAATTTACTAGGACTAGTGAGTACCAAAAGTTATACAGTACATTTCAGAAATTATTGAATTATACTTGCCCGTGAATAATCTTGTTTTGGACACCCTTAAAGGGCCTCTGCCATCCAAATACAAGTTTATTCCTGGTGGTGTGTAGTCCTGCATACATCTCAAATGTACAAATACAAATTTGAGGAATGCGGTTAAACCCATGACTTTCATGGCAAAATGGTAAATATGATATATTTTCTTCTTCTTCTCCTATTTTTGTTTTCTTGTTTGAAAAACATTCTGAACTCTTTTGGGCAAAGTTTATTAGTCTGATGTACCTTTTATCATAAATTCGTCTTTTTCACTTTTTCGAATTTCAATAATATTCTCAGGGTGGAACGGAAACCCCTCCCATACCTGCATATATGCAACGTATTATCTATAATTTTTTTTTCTCAAAAATTAAGGACTTTTATGCGACATCATAACCCGCCTGGAGCAGTTTCAATTTCAAAATGTTCTCAGGATGGGAGGGGGAACCCCCCCCCCCTCTATACACCCACCCCGTTATATATATACATGTTTTATTGATAATTAATTTTTGAAAATCAAGAAATTGTATTCATCATATTAACATATGCCTGGTGAAGGTTAAATTTCACAATTTCGCAGCTACGTGGGAGGGGAACCCCCTCCTATATACACCCACAATGGAGGCAAACAATTACAAAATGATATTGCGCGCATTTTAATATACGTTTATCCCGGTGGCCGGGGTCACTTAATGTGACTTCCGGATCGACCGCATGACCGTTACCAAAATCGTGGGAAAAGGGTTAAATTTCAAGCAATATGTCCGCGGACAAAATATTCCGCGAAATATATAATATAGAAAATAGGGGCGCACAGCTAGGTGTCCTCGAAATTGATAAATAGGTATCAGGAAAAGGGAAAAGAGAAAACCGGGAAGAAAAATTCTCGGAGCCGAGTCTTGTCCTTGAAATATGGTAAAATAGGGGTAAATTTACGAAAGTGTCCTTACAATCTTATAAATAGGGGTATTCCAAAGTACGATTTTGTCCTTGTTTTGACGTAAAAAAGGGGTTAAAATTCACAAAATGTCCTTGAAATTGACCGCAAAAGGGGGTTATTTGCATTTGTGGTATAACGGTCATACGTGTCACCCTCTGTGGGGAAGTGACCCCACCGCGGGACGTTTATGACCTAGAAATTCAAGCATTCGATCTCTCTCTTAATTTCCCCCGCTCTTTTTCTTAATTCACTCTTCTCCTTCCTCTCTTAATCTTTCCTTTCTCCCCTTTTCTCCCTTCTTTCCCCTTTTCTTTTCTCTCTTTTTCTTCTTTATACCTGTTGTTTGCGCCGCCAATAGGAGGGGGGAGGGTGCTGCACGCGATTTAAATAGGCCTAACCTTGACTTTCGGCTTTCCATATTTCAGAATGAGCTCTGAGCGAACGATCGTCTATTTTTCTCATTTAAGCCACAAGTTTTTGTGAATTATGGTTATCATGATTAAATTTAAACTGCTTCTTGAAGGTTTAGGATCGAGTTCCACTTTCTGATGGTTTTGTGTAAGTTCATTGCTCTTATTTTGATCATATAGATCTAGATCTAGTCAACAGTTAAGACAGAATTTAATACGTTTTGTGTGCAAATTTTCATAAGCGTTTTTGTGTAGTTTTGACATCTACAGCATGCAGCATACACTACACAATTCACTGAGCTGTGTCTACATAAATTACAGAATGTTTTGTAGTTTGGGAAGCGTCGTTAGAACGGTCAGATATTTTGGAAGTTTAGCTTTTACACTTAAAATTACCTCAGCTAGTTTGTGTAAAAAAGTATTGAGTGAATATTCTTATATTGTTGTATCAGTCAATTTGAGGGTTTTTCTAACAGTTTTGGTTCTAATAATAATATAAATAGTAGTTGCAAATTCGCTGCGATGAAGCACTGATGAAGCGAACACGGAAGAGCTCCTCTTCACACACATACCAGCACACGTAGTTGTTTCGCAATAGGCTTCTATATATGGCTATGCATGTTAACTCATGTGCTAACAGAACCCGGAAGTGCATAAAGTTGTGCGACACTGACCAATTTCGAGTTAATTTTGAGATCTTTCCGGGACCCTATACCTGATTTAATTTTGAGAGTTAGGATAAGTTGTTCAGCTGCCTGATTTGTGCAAGTTTCGTGGCTCATAAATTATTTTTGAGGTTGTTACAGTTGAGTTGTTGAAACGGCTGTCTGACCGAATACTGGATATTGACCGAATACCAGGCGCGTTACAGAGTTAATTTTGCTGAAACCTGGGGGGTGTTTTACAAAGATCCTAAGTTGAACTTATCTTTTAAGTTGGACTTAAATATTATGGAGAGCCATTTGTAGCCTTAAAATAAAATATATTCAAAAGCAAAAACTCAAGTATTATAGACTTTTTATAAATTCCACATCAAGAACATGGAATATCCTTGATAATCGAAAATATGAATGATTTGAATCAACATTTTATGCCTTTTAAAAAATATTTTCATAGATGCTGACGGCTTTCCATAATTTTTAAGTCCAACTTAGAGAAGTTAAACTTAGGATCTTTGTGAAACACCCCCCTGAACTTGAAGTTATGAATATGAGCACAACATTTCCATGATTCTGTTTCTAGTGGTGAACTGGTGATGCCTGTATGTCTATTTGCAATCTATCGAATTATCTTTGCAGTTATAGGATACAAGCGACAGAGATTCATGGGTGACAATCTGATCACGTCAGATAGCTGTAGATCTAGATAGCTTGGATTCGTTGACATTGGAAGTGCACAAGTCTGTACCTGTAAGTTCATTTTGTTGAATAGACATGTAAAAACATGATATAATTAAATATAAGTCTACATAATTTCAAACATGGAAACTGCCTTTGTAAGAATGTTATATATTATTAACCGTATCAGACATCATTCTGAGCAGGGCAATTTTCAAATGTTATTGCCCTCGAAGTTTAATTGATAAGCCAACAAAACTACGGGTGAAAAAAATATTGACTGCTCAGCATAGTCAATGGAATTTTGTGTGTAATTTGCCGGTCAATAATAATACACAGTTAACCAATGAACAAATATTATTGCCCGATCAGAAAAGTTGATGGCAAAATGCATGTTAAACTAGCGGGCAATAATGTAGAGCCAACATCCGGGTATTTTGTAATTTTCATTGCGCATCTACATGTATTACGCGTATGAGAACCTGAGCACTTCCACTTTGCACGCATTCTATTGTGACGTAATAATCACACCCAAGCCAATTAGGCACACTGTTAACTGTTTGCAGTGTATCAAAAATTTTGTCAAGCACTGGATGCACAGTGCTGGTTTGACGATGTTTTTGCAACTTTTCATGCTAGGAAACCCTGTGCAGTGTAGGCTACTGTATTTTACATAATTTCAGATATTAAAAGTTTCTTGTTTGCTCTAGATGTCTGATGTGGTTAATAATAGTAATATTGACTGCCTTTAGGGCAATACGACTTGTCATATATCGCCCTCAGTAAGTAAGGCTTGAATAAAGACTAAGAATACAACCTTTCAACTCAATTGTCTTCAAGATTACTCTCTTTCTGTTGTGAGGTTAGCTACTGGATAGGAGTGTGGGTTAGAGCATCCCGAGTCCAACATAGGGAGGGGGGGGGCTGCATGTCTCGGGCCTCTCGGCCCCCCTGGATCCACCACTGGCTACCCCCTCCCTACTAGTATTAGACCTAGTCCTAGACTACAGTGTAGTAATAGTATTTAGCCTGAATTGAACTTGTTGTAATGTTAGTTCTGAACATAGAGCCTTAGAGGCTTTAAAGTTAGTCCTACTTCTATTCCTAATCCAGTCCACTAGCTGGCCACAGCCATACCGATGCACAGAGTGCACTGTACACATTTTAAATTTCATTTTGGAAATAATCAAGAGTAGATGTAGATCTAATTGCACTCGCCATTGGCACTGTTTTGGCAGTCAGGTGTCTTCTACTCTGAACAGGAATTGGTTAGCATTACATGTTTAAAGACAGTGATGGTTTTACTGAGATTATTTTTTGGGTATCTCCTGGAATCCCTTGTAACTGAATCATTACAGTCCCGAGGCTGAGGCTGAGCTATGGCGGGTGACGTCAGCATCACTGATATTATGTTGAAAAGCGCCACCTTTAGGCTGAAAGAAAAAGTAGAATATAAATTTTTTAAAGAGTGAAATTTTTTTTCCAAGAGGAACGTATATTTTCGAAAGAAGAATGAATAACAAGTATGGAGTGCCATACATATATTTTTTTAAAAGAGGAAAATGTATTTTCTCGTAAAAATATAGTAAAATATATCTTTTAAGAGTGAAATGAATATTTTTAAAGAGTGAAATGAATATTTTTAAAGAGTGAAATGAATATTTTTAAAGAGTGAAATTAATATTTTTAAAGAGTGAAAATTAATATTTTCAAAGAGTGAAAATGTGAAATGAATATTTTCAAAGAGTGAAATTAATATTTTTAAAGAGTGAAATTAATATTTTCAAAGAGTGAAATGAATATTTTTAAAGAGTGAAATGAATATTTTAAAGAGTGAAATGAATATTTTTAAAGAGTGAAATTAATATTTTCAAAGAGTGAAATGAATATTTTGAAAGAGTGAAATGAATATTTTTAAAGAGTGAAATTAATATTTTGAAAAAGTGAAATGAATATTTTAAAGAGTGAAATGAATATTTTTAAAGAGTGAAATGAATATTTTAAAGAGTGAAATGAATATATTTAAAGAGTGAAATTAATATTTTCAAAGAGTGAAATTAATATTTTCAAAGAGTGAAATGAATATTTTAAAGAGTGAAATTAATATTTTGAAAGAGTGAAATGAATATTTTTAAAGAGTGAAATTAATATTTTGAAAAAGTGAAATTAATATTTTGAAAGAGTGAAATTAATATTTTTAAAGAGTGAAATGAAATTTATTTTTAAAGTGAAATATAAAAAAAAGTGGAGAGGAATTTATTTCAGAAGGAGGATTTTTTTATTTATTATTGTTGAATAATTTTATTGTTTCCCTAAATGCGTGCCATATGCATATCATGCCATACTTGGGAAGGAAATATAGAATCTGAGTTAACATGTCATGATTCGAAAAAAACAAAGAAAAAATGGCTATGCTCTCTCAGATGTTTACAGTGCAAACATAATCATATAATATTTACACAAACATGACACAAATCTGCCCCTAATATGCCATACTTTAATAACAAAAGTGGCAATACAGTAAGCCCCTTGACTTGCAGGGGTGGGCCTGGCCTGATATATATGACGTTGCTGAAATCACGCCCGTAGTGCAGTGGCCTGCGACTTGAGCGCTGTTTTGCTGATATGCTAGGCGTGGCGGGCGTGCAGTGCGCATGGTGCTGCAAACGCTCACAAAATGACCCTGGGTAACCCTAACGCATCTCACGCTCGGTTTTATATTTGTAACATAGAAAACAATACTTCAACTTGATGGAATTGAAGTGCTTATAAATGAATATAAAATAATTAAAACCTTTATAATCTTTAATTGTTATCATTTTTAGGCCTGGGCGTGAGATTTCTTAAGCTCTAATTTAACCACAAAAAAATGACCTTTTTTTAAACCTGTTTTTTAATAATAATAATAATAATAGTTCGTCCTTATATAGCGCATTTCAGGACCTCTCAATGCGCTTTACAGATATATATTATTACCCCGGTCATCGGATCCATGCTTAATCGCACACAATGTGTGCACATTCTCCACTCCCTGGGGAGCATTCCAGCCAGTCGCCATTTTACAGGCGGCACTTGCTAATCAAACCACATTAACTTTCGCATCCTACCGGGTACCCATTTAACACCTGGGTGGAGAGTGGCAAATGTAGATCAATGTCTTGCCAAAGGACATTAGTGCCGCGGTGGGACTTGAACCGCGGGCCTTGTGATCCACAGTCCGGTGACATATCCACTCGGGGTTCGCACGAACCCTGCGAACTCCTAGTCCTTAGATTTAGATAATAATAAATACATGTGTACATGTATAAAAATTGAAATAAAACAAAAATCGAATGTACAAATTCAAAACATAATAAAATACTGACTGGGAAACCAAAGCACGTCCTACCCTTAACAAAACAGAACATAACATACACGCCTTAAATTTCAATATTTTTAGGGCAAGCCGGCAAGGCCACTTTTCTGTCGGGTACATTCCTATATTACAGCACAAATACATGTAGGAAGAATTGGAAAGGGCACAAAAAATTTCCAAGGCCAATGAGAGGGGCATTGAGGCCAATCAAAAGGGCATCCAAGGCCATGGCCTTGGTGGCCTTGGATTAATTTAAGCCCTGTTGTTTACATTTGCAAACCGAAGATTTGGAATTATCTAGATTCGCTAGTACAGTTGTATAATAGATTTAAATGACTGAATTGTGGGGAAAGTATTCACAGATGCAATATGGCAGTTGATATATATTGAAATCCCCTCCTACCCATCCCCTCCTACCCATCCCCGTCGTTCGTTTACAACAGTTTCCTTTCTGTCTTGGGACAGACTAAGGTTTCCACTTGTTGAGTTGAATGCCCAGGCTACTACAGTGTGAGTCAAAAAAAAGTTTACACCTAGAAAATTGCTAATTATTTTTTAAATCATTTATGAACAGTAAATTATTATACATTTTATGAAAGAGTGTTTCATCCCAAATCATTTGGTATCATTTTTGCGTGGTATGTAGTCACGCTTGGATGAACAGGAGAAATTGTTTAAGAGAGTGCAAAAATCGACTTGCGCCAAAGTGATGCCTATGTGATGTTTGAATAAAACAATTGGGATTTGGGTATTAATTCGGTCTTTGCAGATTGAAATAACATCCCTAACAAAATTAATCATGCCACATACTTACGTCATACTTACGCCATACTTACGTATTGTTCACGCCATGTAACCTGACTGACTTGCATCAGGTACCTGCTCAATGTCACCAGACTGTGAAATACACACTCACACAGCCTATGCCTTTGATACAGGTTATCTGTCCCTTCTACATGATAGTCTGATGACTCTGATGGAACGAAGCAATTTTGTGCAAAGGGAATCTGGGAAAGACTGATTTCTAGATCATTTTCTTCGACACACCGCATATGTTTTGGCATCGTGTCACAACCGGATTCATGAAAGAGACATCGTAAACGCCTTTTTGTTTCTTTATAACACGTTCCGGAACAGACCTCTCATGTCACTTGTTGCCTAGCTGTTACTTTCATTGGAACTGTGCAAGATTATGTGTGAATCTTTTTAACTCTGCTACAATTGCATAAATATTTCTGAGGAGAGGACTCAAGGACTCCTTTCACGACTCATTTTGTATATAGCAGGATCCAAGTAAACAGTGATAATGATACTTTTAACACATTACCTCATTTACCTGTAAGTTTTTGTTGATCCAAGCAATAGTAAGAAATGAAATATAAGCCAATCGTAATAGAATGACATACAATCTTTAAGAAACCCTGATCCTGAGTATCTCTCATAATTAATTTCAATAAATGTTATCATCAATGAAATATGTTTTCCTGTGTTTGATTGGTTAGCTCTAGTTGTATGTATTTTCCTCTGGTGTCGTTTTTTGGACCATGTAACCTGACTGACTTGCATCATCAGGTACCTGTACTGCTCAGTGTCACCAGACTGTGAAATACACACTCACATAGCCTATGCCTTTGATACAGGTTATCTGTCCCTTCTACATGATAGTCTGATGACTATGATGGAACGAAGCAATTTTGTGCAAAGGGAATCTGGGAAAGACTGATTTCTAGATCATTTTCTTCAACACACCGCATGTTTTGGCATCGTGTCACAACCGGATTCATGAAAAAGACATCGTAAACGCCTTTTTAATTCCTTATAACGCGTTCCGGAACAGACCTCTCATGTCACTTGTTGCCTAGCTGTTACTTTCATTGGAACTGTGCAAGATTATGTGTGAATCTTTTTAACTCTGCTACAATTGCATAAATATTTCTGAGGAGAGGACTCAAGGACTCCTTTCACGACTCATTTTGTATATAGCAGGATCCAAGTAAACAGTGTTAATGATACTTTTAACACATTACCTGTAAGTTTTTGTTGATCCAAGCAATAGTAAGAAATGAAATATAAGTCAATCGTAATAGAATGACAGACAATCTTTAAGAAACCCTGATCCTGAGTAACTCTCATAATTTATTTCAATAAATGTTATCATCAATGAGAGAGTGATGCAATTTAGTCTATAACTTAGCAAGTGCAATTTATTTGGCTTTGGAAGATTATTATCTCCCTAAAAGCAATGAAATTCTATCTATGTAAACTTGACAATCAATTATAGACCGTTTTGGTTGTTTTCATATTTGTAGAATTTTTTTCTTCTGTTAATGCACTTGACTTCAATAGAGATTTTTATATCCATGGAAGTCTAGGGCATATTTTATCATTTCAAGGATTATGCTGGCGAATTGGAATAATAGAATTATAGTAATGCAGTTGTATTAAAAAAAAAAAGTTCTGAAGAATAGTTTACATCATCCTTATCATATACATGTTTTCCCGACCAGTCGACCGAGTCGAGTGCATAATAAGGTCTTTCATATCTGTACAAATATCAGATAAATTAGCACATTCTATTCTAATACATGCACGTAAATATCCTCGGTAAAATGTATCATCCCAGTATATCTACTGACAGCGCACAAGAGCAACAAAATAAATAAATACATACATTTTTAGGAAGAGAAGTATAGGAAAATGTCGGTCTCATGATTCGTTGATCTAGTGAACCCTCAAAATAGTTGTCAGATGACACACAAGACCGACATTGTCAGTCCTGTAGTCTGTAATCCTTTCAATGAACATTGAAGAGGCTGTTTTTCCATTATTATTTTTTTTTTAAGTTTTAAGTCTGATGGTGCCAAGAGCTTTTGCTTATTTCATGATTATATCCAAACATAAACAAAGCATACTTTTCGCACACCTGTACTTCTTTGACTTTGTGCTATATCATAAAATGTTGTGTACAAAATATATAGGAATTTCATTACGTTTTCTAATGATACGAAGAGTCAATTTTACGAATGAAAATTATTTGTAAAATATAGATGAATTTCCTTTTAATCCTTTCCATTTCTGTTCCTTTTTTGTTACCATTGTTTACCATTGTTTAATGCTATAATTTGAAATGATCTTGCACAAAATTTTGAATTTCTTCAAAAAACGAGTATATAGTTGTTATCAATTTACTTATTCATTTGATTATGCTAATTGTGTGCACATGCACACTGTTGATGAAACAGAGATCATTGATAAACACCAAGCATGCTACATGCAGGTATATATATAGTTTCTGGCCTTCATTTGTGAGTGTTCGGAATGTTTGGACTCTGATTGGAACTTGGGACCTCTCGTACCCCAAACAAGAATCTTTCCTCATTCGTTTACCATTGTTCAAGATCTTGTACACAATTTGCAACTTTCTCAAAAATATTGAGCATACTTGACTCATGCTCTATGCAGTGATATAAATTGATCACCACATACGTTTATAAGGCGCAGTGAGAGTAAAAAAAGTTTCTGAAAATTGAATTTGTCAAGAATTTTTAGGATAAATGTCCCAGGCAATCCTTGAACTGCCATACGGTGTAACCCATGTTTGTGATTATGTCTCGTATATGTATCTCTATTTATATGTTGACATTTCTCCTCAGACTGGATACCATTCACAATGGCAAAGAGGCGGAAAACCGGAGAGATGACCGAACCCCAGAGTGATGACACACCAAGTAAAAGGTACAGACATAGATGCTGCTTATAATCCAATCCAATCCAAAAGATATTTGATATAGCGCCTTTTCCTTACAAAGCGCTGCACACACACCGCTCCACAATGTTTGGGCCACTTAAAAATCAAAAGTTAGTCACTTCTCAGAGATCATTCAAGTATATGTAGGCTGGTAATAAAGTCATTTCTAGCAGAATAGATGTGACTTGAGTAATTTCTTGAACTGGTCAACAGATGAGGCCATCTGCACAGCAGTAGGTACATGTAGCTGGTTCCACAGTTTTGCAGACATGTTTATCATAAGTCCACTGTGATACATGTATAATTGTTAACAATTGGCACTGGTCACAGAATGCCTGAATGACTGAGTGAGATCATATATTTCTTCGCGGAGGATTAGCGCTAGCACACACACGGTCAATGTTATTTCCGGGTTCCATATGTAATGTCAGGCTCGTTCACATTTACCCATTAAATTTGTTCAGTCTGTCCTATAAGTTCACATATTATTTAGTCTGTCATCCCTCTTGACTCCCAGTACAAACAAATAACACAATAATACACTTCAATTATTGTGGGATAGCCTGACAACGACTAGAGCCTGACAACGACTACTGAGAGCCGGCCGTTTATTCAGTATGAATGTTTAACAAACATTTCTTCGTTTCCTTCAGGAAACCGGACCGACCATGGTCCAGGATAAAAAAACAGAGGTAAAACTCAACGAGAATAAAAACTCTGGAAAACCTTAATAAAACACAGTCATGACGTAACATAACATGACAGTCATGTCGTAACATAACATGACACAACGCACTTTCATTGTAAACACAGTCATGTCGTAACATAACATGACACAACGCACTTTCATTGTAAATAAAAGTTGTCTGTTGAAAGTTCAAGCTAGAATGATTCAATTACACACTAATTGGTGCCACGCCCTCGTCTCCGTGGCAGAATTAGCTCGCACACCTGTACGAGCTGCCTATGCAAATTACATTCCATCGGGGCACGGCCCCGAACCCAACATAAGTATGCATTCATTAACGATACAAACAACATTTGCCTGCTATACAATCGTACCGCAGACAAATAATATTATTATTTCTTAAAGAAAATAAATCGGATTAAAAATATGCAATAAAAATATTTTTACACTTGCTAACATTTTTTTTCTTCATATTACACGATAATTAAAAACAGTAAGGATTTTTACTCTCACTTTGAAAGACGAACATGGAGAATTATTGATCAATTTTCGGGGCTGTCGGACCCTTCTTCCCGCTCCAGCGCTTTTCAGGGCCAATTTAAACCATGACACTTGACTGTGTGAGAAACGTCCCGTCTTAGTGTCGGTAATGCGTTGATCCAGCGCAGCTAATTCTCACATTATGAAGCAAAAAAAAATTACACAAACACAATCTCATTTTTAGCAGCCAGTCAATTCACAAGCATATCTTCTTTTCTTTTTTTCTGAAGTAAATGAAGAGAAAAAATATATTACAAAGAAAGTGGGAAAGACATAAAATCACACAAGCATCAACTTTATCACCTTCACTGTTTCATACTTAAAATTCAACCAACCACGAAAATAAATACTATATAAAATGATTTTTATTTTAAAAAATTCATGCATTTTCCCCCTTACTTTTCTTTAAAGATGTTTAAAGAAGCATACATACATACATTTTGATATTTATATTGCACCTTTACATAAACATGCTCAAAGCGCTTTACATTAATAAATTAAACAGAATAACTATTTTGCTCTCCAAGCGCATACACTGTAAATTTGTTGTGTAAAGCTGTGTAAAGCATTTATGTGTTATTGATGCATTACATAATATGTACATGTAAATGTATTCTGTCATACATGTAGTTAATAAGTTTTCACGATGGTCGCTTTAATAGCACAACCTGTCTATAAAGACCGCTTTTCACGTTTCCCTTGAGCGGTCTTTATAGACAGGTTTGACTGTATATAAATATATATGTATATATGTATATATATGATGATGATGATGATGATCCACAGCACTTGTTTGGCGCCATTTATCTGTTTCAACATTCAAGAGAAAGCCCCTTGAAGGGATCGTATTCTATATCCTAAGAGAACGACATTGCAGTTAAAAAGTAGAATCCTTCTCAGTCTAAAACATAAATTAATGGTTTAGTTCAAATATTTCATATTCTATTTAATTGAAACCATTACTAATCTGACTAAGTTTATTTGAAGTATTGAAATAGTCATTAAATCCAAGAATACTACCAGCTCACATACTGGTGTATTATGGAAATGAAGAAATGTTAACTCTGTTAAATAATGATTTCTCATACCGGTGACATGAAATATAAAGCAGGAAGGAATTGAAAATTGACTCAGATATTTTGTTAGATTATTCACTTAGTGAATTATTTTGTTTGATTATTCACTTAGTGAAATTTGTGATATCCAACGAATAGAAGGCTTGATTAGCTGTGTAGTATAACTTAATGTATAAAATGCTTTAATTCTGTGCTTTTTATATTCTAGCGGTCAAACATCGAGTCAAACACATGGATTCAATGACATTATCATCATCAATGTAGCAAACGCTATATTAAGGAAGCTTGGTAATGGGCTGGGTGTCCAGATTCCTGATATCAACCGGGCATTAGATACGAATTGGGCTGGAGGTAGAAAGACAAGTAATGGTAACGTGATGATGCTTCAGAACTGGGCAGAGACAGTCAAACCATCCAAGCGACTTCCAATTCTTAGAGCTGCTCTTAAAAAGGCGGGCTTACTAGAGTTGGAAGAGACATGTTTCACAAGCAGCCGCAGCGACTTTTTGCTGATGTTGATGATGTTGTAATTTTACTATGTCATGATTACATTTAATCAACACAGTTTCCTATCCTACCTATACATATTCTAAATACAGAAGTATGAGCTCAGTGGCCAATGACGATTTCGACGACATCTTGAAGGATATAGCCAAGGCCCTATACAGAAATTCAGACATCAATGATCTCGGAAAAGCCTTGGGATTTGGGCCCGCAGATATTGGTCGCAAGATTGAAGAAAACGCCAATCAAGGAGTGAATTATATGGGAACATTGGATTTGCTCAGGATGTGGCAAAATAGACAAACACCTTCGACGGAAAAGGCGGCATTGAGGTCGGTACTATTAAAAGCTCGATTTGATAACCTGGCAGACCAATATCTAAGCACTCCCATACCCGGTAAGAGATTCTTTGTATACAGTGGTTCAATGATGCGTTTCATACTGAAAAAAAATTTGAATTACAATAAAACAAACTTTATTTTCACTACCCAAAAGTTTCAAAGCAGATCATGGACATGAAAGTGGGGCGGCATAACGTCAAATTTAAGCCCAATTGTGCATCTTGTGATAAAAGCAGTTAAAGCACCAACTTTGGCACACAGGTAGTCGAACACTTTCTAAGCAAAACTCGATGTTGAGACACCTCAAATTTGGCCTGTGTGCATTTTTCAAAATGACTCCTTCAGGGTACCTTTTCGTGTATGCTTTAATTCATACATCATGAAAAATAAATGGCGCATTGCTCTGTTAATCTACCGCTGTGCCAAATTTGGTGCTTTAATCACAAAAATGCACAATTGAATCGCTATGCCACCCCGCTTTTAGCGATGTCCAAAGCGAGCAATACATTTGTTGGTACATATGTTTATTCATAGCAGTAGACAGAAGAGCGCCATTCCTGGCTTAAGAAAATTAATTTGCCTAAAAACAAGAAATATGCACGTCATGATATTAAATTTGAAGAAAAAAAAAAATATTTACTTGGAATGATTTTTTGTTCGTACCGAATGAAAAGTAAACGAGTGTAGTGTTGTCAGGGCTGGTTGTGGTTTAAAAAAAATAAACAACAGCACGAAAATATCAAAGTTCAAATGAATCATTTTCGTGAAGCAGAGATACAAGAGAATTATTACATCAAGTACATGATAATAAGATATTCAAACCTTTCCACAATATTGGAAATTGTTGAGGAAATCTATGAAGTACTCATTAAAAGTTACATCCTTTTTATTTTTTTAATAACATCAGCAGAATCTGCAAAATTCACTGTACAACAAACAGAAGACTGTTCCAAAAATAAAGGTGAAAAATCTATCTTATATTAAAAGAGGAAAACATTTTCTCTTTGTATCTGAGTACCTTCTTTAAAGCTCAAACTGTTCTCAGGGCGGTCCAAAGAGCGCTACGTTTGATTGCACATGCAATTATTCAAAAAGATACTGGCTTTAAAAAAATCAACCTGTCTATCATCGAGTTAACATACAAGAATTGTATGAGGTAATAATGATAATATTACACAAATTATCTTTGATCCAATCTAGCTTTTATTTTAATACTAAAGATAGTGAATGCGCAATTTGTGGACCAGGCACTTCCGGAACTATTGTCATGCAATGTTTTTTCATGCCAATGTTCATCTTATTGGGTTAGAACTAGTAGAAATGTTAATTCAAAAGTAAACAACTGTTTAAACATTTGGTGTGATTTCAAACACGCACACACACGCACACACATTTTTTTTTTTTGGGGGGGGGTTCATGTTTTTTCCTCCAAATAAACAACAAAAAACATCAGTAACCATTTCGTGAACATAACTATGCATCATATACATTGATGTTCCATTACAGAAAGGAAATTACATATACATAACAATTTACATCACATAATTATGAACCATGTACGAATCATGAAAATTTGAGGTTTTTAGCTAAGATAAAAAGAAAAAACAAACAAAACAACAAAACAAAAACACCCACTACCCCTTAAAAGGCAAGTCCACTCCAAAAATACCTTACTTTCAATAGAAGCAGAATAATCAGACAAACCAATCAAAAAAAGTTTGAGCAAAATCGGATAACTAATAAAAAAGTTATGAATTTTTAATGACATGAAAAACTTTGAAAATCACTACACAAATTGGCAACTCACTCATGATTCTGTGGCGTACGGTCCTCACTATCCACTAATTATTTTCTTTATATTTATAATATAAATTTCCTATTTTCACCCTAAGAATCTTATTTCTTCACACCAGCATCCAAGTTAGATTGTTAGTAATATGTTTTTGTGTGGATGCAATAATATAGAATAATTTTTTCAGTTAAATCATGAAAAATGTGAATTTTGATAAACTATTTATATAAAAATCAATGATTATGAATATACAATATTCAGAAAATAGTATCAATTCTTCAAAGTTCATAAAAGATTTTGTGAAATGTCATGCATGCAATATGATACAAATCATATAACCTGGGCAAAAAGGCATCGGGAAATCAAGTTTTGGGGGATAAAAAGGGAAATTAATGGGATAAAAATATATAAAGCAATTGATAAATATTGTGAGGCAATGCTGTCACAAACTGATAACCACATTGGCAATCTGTGTAGTGATTTTCTAAGTTCCATATTTTTTCATACTTTAAAAAATGTCATTACTTCCTTATTGTATCCCCCGGCAGTATGCCGGTGGGGTACTTTGGATTCAGCAGCGTTACGCCGCCGCCGCATCCGCCGCGTCATATTCTTGTGTGCGCTCTAACTGCCACATTCCTTGACGGATTTTTTTCAAATTTTGTATGGAGGTGTATCTTGGTATAATCTACACACCTATAACTTTTGGTAATGCTGCCCTCAGTGTTCCGTCTTCTATAGGGTAAAAGGCCATATTTTTGTGGATGGTTTGTGTGCGCTCTATAGGCCACATTTCTCAAGGGATTTTGTTCAAATTTTTAACGAAGGTGTATCTTGGTATAATCTAGAGGCCTATAGATTTTGGTGATGCTGCCTCTAGTGTTCCGTCTTTTATAGGGTCAAAGGTCATATTTTGATAGATGTCTTATGTGCACTCTAGTGTGCGCTCTAACTGCCACATTCCTTGACGGATTTTTTCAAATTTTGTATGGAGGTGTATCGTATAATCTACACACCTATAACTTTTGGTGATGCTGCCCTCAGTGTTCCGTCTTCTATAGGGTAAAAGGCCATATTTTTGTGGATGGTTTGTGTGCGCTTTATAGGCCACATTTCTCAAGGGATTTTGTTCAAATTTTGAACGAAGGTGTATCTTGGTACGATCTACAAGCCTATAGATTTTGCTGATGCTGCCTCCAGTGTTCCATCTTTTATAGGGTCAAAGGTCATATTTTGATAGATATCTTGTGTGCACTCTAGTGTGTGGTCTAACTACATCATTTCTTAACAGATTTCTTTCAAATTGAGTATGGAAGTGTATGTTGGTAAAATCTACGCACCTATAGCTTTTGGTGATGCTGCCACGAGTGTCCCGTGTTTTATAGGGTCAAAGGTCATATTTTGGTGGGTGTCTAGTGTGCGCTCTGCAGGTCATATTTCATGACGGATTTCTTTCAAATTTGGAAAGGAGATGTATCTTGGTACAATCTACACATCTACACTTTTGGGCGATGCTGCCCTCATTGTTCCGTCTTTTATATGGTCAAAGGTCATATGTCTTTTATGCGCTCTAACTGCCACATTTCTTGACGGATTTCTTTCAAATGTTGTATGGAGGTGTGTCTTAGTACAATGTACACATCTTTAGTGTTTGGTGATTCTGCCACCTGTGTTTCATCTGTTATAGGGTCAAAGGTCATATTTTGGTGGCTGTCTTTTGTGCGCTCTAACTGCCACATTTCTTAAAGATTTCTTTCAAATTTTCTACAGAGATGCATTATACTCTAATCTACACACATATTGGTTTGGTGATGCTGCTCCTATCCTAGTCTTGACAATAGTCCGAGTCACTAGTGGCGATCTCTACATCATCCTTTTGTTTCAGGGAGGGGAGGGATCTTTGTCCCTCCTTCGAACATTAGGATGACACAAAATTGCTGCCACTGCCGGGGGATACATTCGCATTGCGCGGCAATACAGATTGCGATATTTCTAGTTAGTTATCTTTTTGATCTGTTTTTCTTCTTTTTCTGCATTTCTTAAAAGCAAATTATTTTTGGAGTGGACTTAACCTTTAAAAGAAATATGATCTTAATTTTGTGCTTAGATGATGGCCGGGATCATGATGATTTTTTGATTGAAGATAAGATTCAAAATCTGTTAAAAATAGTGGGTAACAGTAACGTATGTTTTTGGTCAATAACTTTGTAGTGACCAAATGTCACGATTTTTAACTTTTGTTTAAATTGTGTCTTATTTTTGCATGTGTAATAACGGTTTACAAGCTTTATGCATTTATTTGTACATGTTTGATAAGTATTGCTTTTCCATTTTCAAAATGGCGACTAGGGAGACTTAATTTCCCTTGTGTGGTACTTTTTCAACCGGTTCTGTCTCGTTCGTTAATACATTCTATTGTGACGTAGATTTTCATTGTTACGTACAGCGCGTATACTAACATATAGCCTTACTAGCTAGAGTTTGGATCAGACCAAAAATGTAGTGAAGTTGCACATTCATTCTCAACTCGACGTTACTGTAACGTATGGGATCAAATTCCTTGGATTTGCATATATATATGGATTAACAGTAATTAAGGAGGAATCTCCGTCTACAAAACATGGAAATAGAACATAATTATGTGAGACGTTAGAAGACAATTATACTCATAACTATCCAGGAGCGTACCTTTTAAAGTAGAAAGTATTTTTTACCTTATTTAGATATGAATTGGACAAGATCATGTACATTCTATTTAACATTTACCGCAGGATTTGCTTAATAATAGAATAAGGCCCCAAACCCCACTTTTTGACCTAATAGGTTGACATTCTAGCATCGACCCGAGTAACCCTTCCTTGGGGCAGTGACATCGGGGCACAATGTCAATCTATTACTCACTGTGAGAGCCACTATTTAGGAAATAAATGATTTCTCAGCCCCTGATCATGATCCGCTCGCAAATTCAAATTGAGATTTGGGAAGTAAGTTAAACGTTCATTGATAATACATTTCTGTGATTCATGTGTTTTGTTGTTGTTGTTGTTGATACTGCTGTTGATGTTGTTTTACGTTTAAACACTAGTGTAAATTTAGCCACTTTAGAGACAACATTCTTCACAATCTAATTACAGGTCAGGTTGGTGATCACATACCGTCAATGACAGAGGAGGAAATCAAGCGGGTTACTGAAGATGTCAAACGCTATTTGACAATTCACCTCTGTCAGATTCAAGCCGATCCACTAAATAGCGAGCTTCTACTTAAATTTGAACGGATCTTCACCAATCTAACGTTGATGGAAGAAGACAAAGGTACCAAGCGCAAGACACCGCTTCTATACGACGACCTCCTCAGGACCAAAGTCAACGGAATATATCCTAAACGCTTGTTGGTGGAAGGTGAAGGTGGTGTGGGGAAGACCACTCTTTGCGCCAAGATCGCTTGGGATTGGATCCACGGAAAAGGATACCAAGATTTCAAACTTGTTCTTGTCGTCCTCCTTCGCGAGGCAAAGGACAAGACTGTTGGAGAGATAGTCAAGTCGTTTCTTTCTGACAACAATCCAGTCACAGCCAAGCAGCTAGACAAGTACATCCTCTCAAATCCAAACGACATCTTTCTTGCCCTTGACGGCCTGGATGAGTTTGCTGTCGATCTTAACAGCAATCAGCAAATCGCCCTGATCACACTCAATCGGCTGTTCAAATCAGGCACAGTACTAATCACATCACGGCAATGGAGATCAGATGAGATTAGGAAGAATGCCTATCTCAGAAAGGTGTTTGCTTTCATTGCTGTAGAAGGTTTCTCTGCTGAAAACCTCTCTTCTTACGTCACCAAGTTCTTTCATCCAGACACATCATCCTCTGAAGATCTGAACCGATTCATATCAATCAACGATGTGATCAGAGAGAACATGGCCCCCTACCCCATATACACAGCCATGCTGTGCATCATGTGGAAAGAGTTTGATGGAGAGCGCCGAGAGGCAATGTCCAAGCTGCAAACATTCTCCCAGCTATTTGATGAGATGGTTCACTTTTTGGTTGATCATTACCTCTCCAAGGTCAGTGTGACCTCAGCCGATGCTAATGGTGATTTGAATGACATTCGTTCCAATATACGATATCATCTAACTTGCATCGGTTTGGTTACCTTTCACGGACTTCTCGAGAGACGGTTGGTATTCACAGAGGACGAGTTTCAGAGCTTTCCAGAGTCCATCGATGTAGGCTGTAAAGTTGGTGTACTCACCGCAGAGAAGAAAATTCTTCTGAGGCGAGACAGAAGAAATAATCCAAATCCAGTAGTCCAATCGGTGCAGTTTCCCCATAAGCTCTTCCAGGAGTATCTATCTGGAATGTATCTTGCATCTCTTTATAACTCAAACTGTAATGAGTATGACAGGTTGATAGCGAATATCATACCGAAAGCAGGGGAATACCAGTACCTACTGTACTTCACCTCGGCTCAGAAGAAGGAGGTCGGCTTGGATATCGTATATCGTCTCATAGCCGCGGAAAGAGAGGGTATTGATAACTTCATCGTAGATGTAGCATACGAGAGCCAAGACCAAGCAGTGGCCAAAGCAGTGGCGGATCATCTCTCTAAGTCAGACAAGACACTGAACATCACTAAGAAGATGCAGGCACACACAGTATCAGGACATGTTTTCATCATGAATCATCGTGTAGTGGTAAGAAAAGTAACATTGAATTGTAGCAACGTTTACATTTCATCTTTGAATGATCTCTTTGAGTCATAAAGTTTCTATTTGATTTCAATTTCATTCTCTCAGACTTAGGATGACGTTGTTTAGTTTGAACACTTGACTGTATACATACACCCTGTATATGAACGATGCTTTGAACCCCGACATGCACTAATAAGGCAATGCATTCTGTACAAACTTCTTTTCACCCAAATGTACAGTTAAAAAGAATTGAGCTTGATGGAATAAATAATATTTAATCATGGGGCATGTTTAAAACCACTTCTATGGATCTAGCATGGGTACAACTCTGATCATAATTTTTAATATGAATACTGCAATGTACACGAAACACATGTACTGTTATTATTAACAATAGTTAATGAGTATTAGGACTTTAATATGTTAATAGGAGTTGTGATTTATTGTCATTGCAGCACAACCCGTCTTGCCTGTATTTACAATGAAAATTTGAATATCACGAATCCCATTTGGATTTGCACATGCATACTGTTCAAACCAGTATGATAAAATGCTAACTTAAATTATGAGATAACGTACAGAACCCAGAAAATGTTATATATGGTGGGATCAGAACAATTCCTTTAAAATGCATAATGTTATTAGATTATTTGATGTTTATATTGATATATAGATTATGAAAACAGAATAAGACACAAACGGAAAATGGGGGGAAAACATCAGTATCAATTAAGGTGATTAATCAGGACAATATGGTATTATTTTGATGAGTTTATGTTTCTAGCCTCACTATGTTATTTGTGTACATGTACCTTGTAGGATCACCTGTTTATTGAGAAGTCATGTGGTCGGACGGCTTCAGAGGACCTGGCTGAATTCATCTGCTCATCACGATCACTGAGATCTGTGACAATCGCTAGTACTATGCATGATGTCTTCTACTCGGTGCTTGCGAATAAAGCAGTCGAAGTGGATTCCAAGGTCAGTGTAAATCTGTGTATTATCCATGTTGTCGTATTTTTAATAAACCATTCTTTAAAATAAAATGGATGCCATATTCAATCAGGAAAATAACTTCCCGGATGTCATAATATTGAATTTAATTAGGAGAACACTGGGAATCAGAGATTTATTTTTATAAAAATAAATGTAAAATATTTATGTTTGATGTTATATTTCATGATTTAATCCAGAGAGTTTCCAAATAAATAATTTTTTACATCTTCAATCACTCTAATCTAAATGACCAAATTCTCACCTTGTTTAAAGATAAAGTTGAGTTCTGGTCATGCGATTGCATTGTGAAAGAAACGTTGTGGAATCGATCAGAAAAGGTTGATCATCTAGCATAAAAGTATTGGTGTGTACTGCAAGGTTCTGGAATCATCAAAATGATAAGAAATTTGGCCCAGTCTTAATGGTAAAGTTACAAGCACTGTACACAGAAAGATGTATATGGGACTACCCTATATCTATCCAGTCCGGATAGATATGATAATTTACCAAATATATCAATTAATAGGCGGTTTCCCGGCAAAATTTGTATCATCACGTATTGGTAAAAACATATTCTTTCACATGATTGGTAATAAGAGCTTCCATTTCATTTTTTGAGAGGGGGGCGTTTCCAAAACTGGTCTATACCTTTAATAGAAATCTAAAATTTGTGAATGGAAAAGAAGAAGACAAAAAAAAGATATCAATATTCGGAATGTTTTTTGTTTCTCCCTGATCAGCATATATTAGAGAGCCAGCGGAATTACCATACCTTAATCCCCGGGAAAAAAGACCCCCCTGCTCTCTGACAATCCTGGATCATCCGCCACTATATTACATTTTCGTTGTGAAGACATAGTGTCACATTGAATGGTGTTTAATGTTCGATAATATTGATTCGATCACTCAAAACTTATATCCTCACCTCGCTCTCTCACAATTCGATTCATGTCATAAAGTACCTATTTGTCCTCGACAGTAATGTGTTTGAGTACTGGTTTGTGTCAAAGGCATCGTTTAACAATGTTAAATCTGAGATGCATGGCCCTACGTGTTATCAGTGTCTGTGATATGGTGTAATATTGAAGCCCTCAAAAAATTGCGCTCCAAAATGATCATGAAGTGCCTCAAAAAAGTAAAAATCTTTGAGTGACCGGTTTTTCCATACTCGTTTTCCCCAATAGACTGTAGTGTTATCATAAATATCTTGATAATCAGACAGGCGATCGGCTTGTAAAAGTCACAGGGTTCCTGACTGACCTAAAGGTTTATAATAATTAATTATCATTGCAGCATGAGCTAAATCCAGGATTTTATTTCAGAATCTGAGACAAAGACCACGTTTACAGTGAGAAAAGGGCCAGGGCCGCGGCCTACTTGGCCCCGCAATTTTGTGCGTTTACAGTGGCAGGCTCGGCCGCGGCCCCGCAATTTTGTGCGTTTACAGTGCCAGGCTCGGCCGCGGCCTAAATTGTAACCTTTCAATATTTTGTCGTAGTGGCGCTCTATTGTTACATGCATGCATGCAGCACAGTACGGCGTGATTATCCTATGACGTAATGATCCTTTCACGTCCGGGGCCCTGGCCCTGCGTGCGTTTACAGTGAGAAAAGCCGGGCCGCGGCTGAGGCCCGGCCGCGGCCGAGACTACCTCCAGAGCAGGGCCAAATGCGCGGCCAGTTTGGCCTCGCATTTGGCCTTTTGCGCGTTTACAGTGCTAGGCCTTTTTGCTCACTGTAACAGGGGTCAAAGTTACCCAATCCCTTTAAGCCTTTAGATCATACCCACTGCTCCCACAGTCAAGAGGTCAATATGATCTAGATGATACGATCACGATATCTCATTTGTAACTCTTCAGTGACTCCCATCATCAAAAAACCGCCATGCCTCATCATATTTAAATATTTAAAAAAATCTATCTTTTATATTTAAAAGTACTTAAATTGGGCAGCTGTTTGAGCGACATGTCCAAGGAGTTCCAGTACACAGGACCAGTATAAATCAAAGTTTTTTTTCTTAGTAAAGTTCTCGGTTTGTGTAAGTGAAAAAAGGAAGACTGCCGGGTTGGATAATTATGAAGTTGTTGATTCTTTTGGAATGTCGACGTGATGGCATGAGGAAGTTCATTAGAATTTAATTGAAACATAAAACAGCCTAAAAAGAAATTGTACAAGTCATGAACTTTCAATATTTTATTTTCTAAAAATAAACTATTAGTGTGGCTTAACCTATTAGTGTGGCAGATTATTTGTATCATGCGTTATTGAAGTATCAATAATTTGTCCAACTGGTAATTAAACGAATTTCCCCATGCAAGTATGCCATAGTTAAGATAAGGCAAGATAAGCGTCGAGTACAAACTTTTCAAAATATACTCAGGAAACGACATTTTTAATTTATTGATTATTCCAATGTTCCTTGATAGTGTTTTGCTTAAATTTAAGTTGTGTTCTTTCCAAGAAAGTTTATTGTCAATGATAAAACCAAGGAATTTTGACGTATCAACTAAGTTTATAACTGTTTTATTAATGTAAACACTGCCAGGCAATCCCGAAATAAATTTGCTGAAGAGCATACATTGAGTTTTATTTATATTCAAGGAAAGTTTGTTAGCACAAATCCACTCTTCAACAAGTTTCAGTTCAAGATTAACGGTTTCAAGTAGTGCATTGGGGTTTTTGTGTGAGAAAAACACAGAAGAATCATCAGCAAATAATATATACGACAAAGCATTGGATGAGTTTTGAAAGTCATTCATATACAATATAACTAAAAGAGGCCTCAGAAGGGATCCTTGTAGAACTCCGCAAATTAACTGTTGAAAGGCCGAGTCTACTCCATTTATGGATACGTATTGTTTCCTACCCCTGAGGTAGCTTTCGAACTACTCCAAGGCCCTTCCACGTATACCATAGTGTGAAAGTTTGTATAGTAGAATTTGATGGTCAATTGTGTCAAAGGCCTTGGAGAGGTCCAGAAACATCCCAAGGGTATGACAGTGATCATCAATTGCAGAAGCAACATGATTAATGAAATGTAAAATAGCATGAACAGTCAAATGTTTTTGTCTGAAGCCACACTTTGAGTCGGAGAATGTATTATTACTCACTAAAAAAGCTACTGTGCGATCATAGATGAGTTTTTCTAACACTTAAGAGATGGAAGACAAGAGAGATATGGGCCTGTAATTTCATGAATCTAAGGGGTCACCCTTTTTAAAAATCGGAACAACTTTTGCAAGTTTCATGAAGTTTCAAGACTTGTACAGTATCATTACAAAATAAATGTGGATGTATTGAGATTTTTTGTTCATAGTGGCAACAATATTAACATAACTTTAAACAGATTGTTGAATCTCGAATATAATTTTAATAAAACAAATCAAATCTCTTCGTTGCCGTCTGTAGTATTTCTGTTTCTCAGTGGAAACTGCAAAATGTTCCACGTCGGTTTGTTGTCACACTTTGTGATACTTTGTGTACTCATTTCACTGTCCGAATTATTACACCGTTAGGAGGAAACAGCTTGGGAATTTTGAACGTGTCAGAAGATGAAAGTGGTAAATCATTTTTCTTTCATAAAACAAAAACAGACTAAAGGTTTTCAGATTGATAGGGAATAATATTTACCATATTTTTCTTCATTTAATTTGACAATACGGAGGGCTATGGAAGTGCTGATGGAGTGACGGCTATTTTCAATGTGAATTGCTGATGAACATTAAATTATAACGTACAAAATAAAACAAATCAAATCTCTTCGTTGCCGTCTGTAGTATTTCTGTTTCTCAGTGGAAACTGCAAAATGTTCCACGTCGGTTTGTTGTCACACTTTGTGATACGTAAAATTAGAGTTTCAAGTGATATTTCAATCAAATGTTTAAAAATGTATTGCCTTTGTAAAGGAATGATGATGGCAACTGTATCATGTTGTAATGTTGAATGAAGGTATATTTAAGTAGTGTAATGTCAGAAATTGTTTATCCAACATAATGTTACTATCATATCATACTGAGGCTCTGAACTTCCATTATTTGGACCCCCCATCCCTCAGTCCGATGTGCAAATGCGGAAGGGCTACCGGGATTACCAAATCAATCATGTGCCGGGGTGGGAGGGACCTCCTTCCTGACAATCCTGGAGCCGGCCACGATAAAATATTTCGTCATAAATTATAGTGACCAGGTTTTCACTGAACAAAAGCACATGTTTTTTCTTCAAAAAAAGTGTGATTGAAGACAGCTTGATACTGTTATGCCTCCTTTTTTTATTTGCTTTTGTTCCGTAAAACTTTAGATCTTGAGCAAACTCCTTCATTCATCTTCAATACACACTGCTTCTACAGCCAACAGGTCGATTATGATCAAGAAAATATTCACGATGTCTCATTGTATCTGTAATATCGCTTAATACCTCTTAACATATTCCTCTGTTCCCCATTTGCTGTTATTCATGCCACAATCTTGATTGAATCAGTCAAAAACTATTATTCACATCCATCATTACATAACAGTCATATATAATCACCATTATCAATCTCAAAAGAATACAGGAACTATTCAATTCAATTCCGTTTATTTGGCATCATGAAGAAATTACAAATTATGAATACAGAATACATAATATGCCAGGACCTCTAAGAAGCAACTTGTGCTTGTAAATAAGGCCCCTGTTATAAATAGGTGAACACAATATTAACCTAAATTGCCAAATAAATAAAACTTACAAGGTTTATATATGTATAGGTAGTATAAAAAAAGGCCAAACATTAACTATAACAGGTATCTACAAGATTTTGAAAGTAGTGCTAATTTCATGCGTCAAGACTTGTACATCATTACAAAATAGATGTGGATGTATTGAGATTTTTTGTTAATTGTGGCAACAATATTAACATAGCTTTAAACAGATTTTTGTTGAATCTCGAATATAATTTGATTAGGTTGATATTATTATTCATTCAACATAATGTGACTATCATAACAGATTGAGACTCTTGACATCCGGTCTTTGGATCTCAGTGAACGTCCCTCTGCATCACGTGATTTCGCTCAGTTCATCTGTCAGATGCCTCATCTGAAGAACCTGACACTCGGTGGGGTAGACGACTGGCACGATGTCTGGCTACACGATGACTTCTACTCAACATCTTCGTCGATGGCATCGTCTACAAAGGTATTGATCTGATCATATATTTTAGGACTGCGAGCAAATCACTATGCGGTTTGTTATACTGGAAGTGTACTCATTTCACTGTCCGAATTATTACACTGTTAGGAGGAAACAGCTTGGGAATTTTGAACGTGTCAGAAGATGAAAGTGGAAAATCATTTTTCTTTCATAAAACAAAAACAGACTACCGTATTTGCCGGCGATAAGGCCGAACCGCCGCATAGGCCGCACCCCCAACTTTGACATTTTGTAGAGGAAAAAAAAAAAAAAGGTAAAAAAAAACAAATGGACCAAACAAAATAAGTGTAATTTTCTTGTAGAACACTATTTTTTTCTACAAACTGATACCAAACTCATCAATATTCTTATAAATTTACAGGAAGTTTACCTAAAAAATGATCGTAATTTAGCAAATCTTCATCGATTTTAAGCTAGTACTGTATCGCAGGCAGATTTGGTATCCTACATACATGTATAATACCCTACCACGATGTGCGGTGTAATACGGAATTGCGACTTTGGCTAGATGCGCAGTTGCGTTCTTGGTAGCTCCGTAACGGTCCCTTCTTTTAGCAATGCAATGGCACGGACTTAAATCTAGATCTACCGGTAGAATTTGTTAAAAATAGGTAATGAAGTTTATTCACGAGATCGACAAAACTTCATGTCAACAATGCAAGATGAAATAGTCGGTAAGATGTGTGGAGTTAATCTAGAAATGTCCTGTACCATTACTGGTATAGATCTAGTCATTGTACCGTTTGGAGTCCCATATGTACGAAATTACGTGCTGTTTTAACAGCCGATTTTTAACTGTTGTTGTGGATTGGCCGCACCCCGACTTTTTGATATTTTCGGAAGAGAAAATACTGCGGCCTTTACGCCGGCAAATACGGTAAAGGTTTTCAGATTGATAGGGAATAATATTTACCATATTTTCTTCATTTAATTTGACAATACGGAGGGCTATGGAAGTGCTGATGGAGTGACGGCTATTTTCAATGTGAATTGCTGATAAACATTAAATTATAACGTACAAAATAAAACAAATCAAATCTCTTCGTTGCCGTCTGTAGTATTTCTGTTTCTCAGTGGAAACTGCAAAATGTTCCACGTCGGTTTGTTGTCACACTTTGTGATACGTAAAATTAGAGTTTCAAGTGATATTTCAATCAAATGTTTAAAAATGTATTGCCTTTGTAAAGGAATGATGATGGCAACTGTATCATGTTGTAATGTTGAATGAAGGTATATTTAAGTAGTGTAATGTCAGAAATTGTTTATCCAACATAATGTTACTATCATATCATACTGAGGCTCTGAACTTCCATTATTTGGACCCCCCCTCCCTCAGTCCGATGTGAAAATGCGGAAGGGCTACCGGGATTACCAAATAAATCATGTGCCGGGGAACCTCCTTTCTGACAATCCTGGAGCCGGCCACGATAAAATATTTCGTCATGAATTATAGTGACCAGGTGTTCACTGAACAAAAACACATGTTTTTCTTCAAAAAAAGTGTGATTGAAGACAGCTTGATACTGTTATGCCTCCTTTTTAGCTCATCCGGCCCGAAGGGCCCGATGAGCTTATGCCATGGCGTGGCGTCCGTCGTCCGTCCGTCCACAGTTTTCAAAATGCTACTTCTTCGTTATTTTTCAACCGATTTTGATTCTGATTGTTTCATATGATAGGGCTAGGAGGGGGATTTAAAACTTCAACACAGAATCGTGAAAATCATTATCTATGCTTATTTATGCAAATTTATTCGAAATCACAAAAAATGCTTCTTCTCCTTCATTTCTCGACCGATTTTGATTTGGTTTACTTTATCTGGTAGAGCTAACTTTGGTACACTAAACTTCTACACAGAATTTTTAAATTGTTCTCCATTAATTAATTATGGTAATTTATGCAAATTTATTCCAAAATAACAAAAATTGCTTCTTCTCCCTCATTTCTTGACCGATTTTGATTTGGTTTGCCTTATCTGGTAGAGCTAAATTTGGAACACTAAACTTCTACACAGAATTTTGAGATTTTGCTCCATTGATTATTTATGGTACTTTATGCAAATTTATTCCAAAAATAATAAAAAAATCACATTAAATGCTTCTTCTCCTTCATATTGTGACCGATTTTGATTTGATTTGCTTTATATCATAGAGCTAACTTTGGTACTCTATACCTCTACGCAAAATTTTGAAATTTTTCTCCATTAATTAATTATGGTAATTTATGCAAAATTTATTCCAGAAAGAACAAAAATTGCTTCTTCTCCCTCAGTTTTTGACCGATTTTGATTTGGTTTGCTTTATCAGGTAGAGCTAAATTTGGTTTACTAAAATTCTACACAGAATTTTGAGATTTTGCTCCATTGATTAATTATGGTAATTTATTCAAATTTATTCAAAAAATAACAAAAAAAATTCTTCTCCTTCATTTCATTTTTAAAGTTTTGTGCAAAATATTAGGATGATTATTTGCAAATTTGATCCCTCACAGAAAACACTTGATTTGTGGATTAAAAAGAGGAGAAAAGAGAGGTTGAAAATTAAATGTTCAGAACGCATTTTGTTTTCAGCAAAGCGCTACTCCCGGGCACTACTAGCGCAAGGCCAGGATGCGTAATTTTTTTTCCCACTGGAGTTCCGGACCCCAGTATGAATTCATTTGCATACAGCCAATCAGAGCTCATCTTGTCAATAACAAGCTTTTTATACGCGTGCGAAAGATTTTACGGATGCGAAGAAACGGTGCGAAGCTCTTCACACACAGACAGCGTATGCGTGAATTGCCATTTAAATAGGCTTGCAAATGTTTAATTTGTGCTCTAGAATGTCTACCTAAATGTAGCAAATGTATAGATCTACAACTCTAAAAGAAACCAGCTTATGAAATTGCTGTGAAAAAATTATTACTTAGCACTACATTAAAATTACTCTAGCTATCAAAGATAGGCCTTATCGTCATCGAAGCCAATATAGAATAGAATAGAATAGCATAGAATTTATTGACTCTTTCGACCCCCTTCTGGGGTATGAGAGTAGGCCTACAACACATTTACATTTCATGATAATGATACATAAATATTATAAAGAATACAAACATAGCTCAGAGCAGGGAGTAAACTCACAACTCCCTCCATAGCTTAATAATACAAGGAATACAGAATACAACAAAACAACAATACAAATGTATAACTGCGATAAATAGGAATGATCTAACTTAGGCTATGCTAAACATAAATACAATATTACGTACAATATGGCAAGCAGTACATTACAAGTGGAGAATACCACATGAACAAAATAAACACAAACAAAAAAACTACATAATTGTACATGTAGATTTCTAAAGATTTTACGGTTGAGAAATTTATTATAGTATATAGATCTACACCTCTAACGGCTCCATATTGTCAGCTTATGAAATTGCTGTGATATTCATAGTTCTCAGGTAAGAATTCCTGTAATAAAAGAAATAAAAAATATATATATAAGTAAAGCATGATGATTAGTGCTAAGTAATAATTTTTCACAGCAATTTCATAAGCTGATATTATTAGAGGTGTAGATCTATTCATACATTTGCTACTTTTAGGTAGACATTCTAGAGCACAAATGAAACATTTGCAAGCCTAATGCACGCACACCATGTGTTGACATAGACAAGGCGCTGTCTGTGTGTAAAGAGCTTCGCACCGTTTCTTCGTATCCTAAATATTTAGCACGCGTAAAGCTTGTTATTGACAAGATGAACTCTGATTGGCTGTATGCAAATGAGTTCATACTGGGGTCCGGAACTCCAGTGGGAAAAAATTACGCGGCCAGGATAGGCCTAGGCATGGCAATCACACTGCATACCCCTTGCACACACACTTTGGATAAGTAGAACTATGGTAGTAGGGTCCATGGTAGAACAATGCTCACAATTATTGTTTATGCTGGTGGCCCAATCTGGCAAAAATATAACAATTTTATAAATGATAGGAAATATCAAGAAATGATAAATGTACTAGCGAATATAAATTTAGAGAAATGGTGGTCGATTTGTAACAGATTTGTGTTGCTTTCATAAAATTTACGATATTTGTTGTTGCGAGATGCGGATGAGCGCTACGTCATTGACGTTCTGGTTTTATTTACTTTTGTTCCGTAAGACTTTAGATCTTGAGTAAACTCCTTCATTCATCTTCAATACACACTTATCCTACAGCCAACAGGTCGATTATGATCAAGAAAATATTCACGATGTCTCATTGTATCTGTAATATCGCTTAATACCTCTTAACATATTCCTCTGTTCCCCATTTGCTGTTATTCATGCCACAATCTTGATTGAATCAGTCAAAAACTATTATTCACATCCATCATTACATAACAGTCATATATAATCACCATTATCAATCTCAAAAGAATACAGGAACTATTCAATTCAATTCAGTTTATTTGGCATCATGAAGAAATTACAAATTATGAACACAGAATACATAATATGCCAGCACCTCTAAGAAGCAACTTGTGCTTGTAAATAAGGCCCCTGTTATTAATAGGTGAACACAATATTAAACTAAATTGCCAAATAAATAAAACTTACAAGGTTTATATATGTATAGGTAGTATAAAAAAAGACCAAACATTAACTATAACAGGTTTCTACAAGATTTTGAAAGTAGTGCTAATTTCAGGCGTCAAGACTTGTACATCATTACAAAATAGATGTGGATGTATTGAGATTTTTGTTAATTGTGGCAACAATATTAACATAACTTTAAACAGATTTTTGTTGAATCTCGAATATAATTTTATTAGGTTGATATTATTATTCATTCAACATACTGTGACTATCATAACAGATTGAGACTCTTGACATCCGGTTTTTGGATCTCAGTAAACGTCCCTCTGCATCCCGTGATTTCGCTCAGTTCATCTGTCAGATGCCTCATCTGAAGAACCTGACACTCGGTGGGGTACACGACTGGCACAATGTCTGGCTACACGATGACTTCTACTCAACATCTTCATCGATGGCATCGTCTACAAAGGTATTGATCTGATCATATATTTTAGGACTGGGAGCAAATCACTACGCGGTTTGTTATACTGGAAGTGTACTCATTTCTGCTGTCAAACGAAATTGGCCATTTCACTGTCCGAATTATTACACCGTTAGGAGGAAACAGCTTGGGAATTTTGAACGTGTCAGAAGATGAAAGTGGAAAATCATTTTTCTTTCATAAAACAAAAACAGACTAAAGGTTTTCAGATTGATAGGGAATAATATTTACCATATTTTTCTTCATTTAATTTGACAATACGGAGGGCTATGGAAGTGCTGATGGAGTGACGGCTATTTTCAATGTGAATTGCTGATAAACATTAAATTATAACGTACAAAATAAAACAAATCAAATCTCTTCGTTGCCGTCTGTAGTATTTCTGTTTCTCAGTGGAAACTGCAAAATGTTCCACGTCGGTTTGTTGTCACACTTTGTGATACGTAAAATTAGAGTTTCCAAGTGATATTTCAATCAAATGTTTAAAAATGTATTGCCTTTGTAAAGGAATGATGATGGCAACTGTATCATGTTGTAATGTTGAATAAAGGTATATTTAAGTAGTGTAATGTCAGAAATTGTTTATCCAACATAATGTTACTATCATATCATACTGAGGCTCTGAACTTCCATTATTTGGACCCCCCCTCCCTCAGTCCGATGTGCAAATGCGGAAGGGCTAACGGGATTAACAAATCAATCATGTGCCGGGGGGGGGGGACCTCCTTTCTGACAATCCTGGAGCCGGCCACCATAAAATATTTCGTCATAAATTATAGTGACCAGGTTTTCCCTGAACAAAAGCACATGTTTTTTCTTCAAAAAAAGTGTGATTGAAGACAGCTTGATACTGTTATGCCTCCTTTTTTTTTTATTTTGTTCCGTAAGACTTTAGATCTTGAGCAAACTCCTTCATTCATCTTCAATACACACTTATCCTACAGCCAACAGGTCGATTATGATCAAGAAAATATTCACGATGTCTCATTGTATCTGTAATATCGCTTAATACCTCTTAACATATTCCTCTGTTCCCCATTTGCTGTTATTCATGCCACAATCTTGATTGAATCAGTCAAAAACTATTATTCACATCCATCATTACATAACAGTCATATATAATCACCATTATCAATCTCAAAAGAATACAGGAACTATTCAATTCAATTCCGTTTATTTGGCATCATGAAGAAATTACAAATTATGAATACAGAATACATAATATGCCAGCACCTCTAAGAAGCAACTTGTGCTTGTAAATAAGGCCCTGTTATTAATAGGTGAACACAATATTAAACTAAATTGCCAAATAAATAAAACTTACAAGGTTTATATATGTATAGGTAGTATAAAAAAAGACCAAACATTAACTATAACAGGTATCTACAAGATTTTGAAAGTAGTGCTAATTTCAGGCGTCAAGACTTGTACATCATTACAAAATAGATGTGGATGTATTGAGATTTTTTGTTAATTGTGGCAACAATATTAACATAACTTTAAACAGATTTTTTGTTGAATCTCGAATATAATTTGATTAGGTTGATATTATTATTCATTCAACATAATGTGACTATCATAACAGATTGAGACTCTTGACATCCGGTCTTTGGATCTCAGTGAACGTCCCTCTGCATCACGTGATTTCGCTCAGTTCATCTGTCAGATGCCTCATCTGAAGAACCTGACACTCGGTGGGGTACACGACTGGCACAATGTCTCGCTACACGATGACTTCTACTCAACATCTTCGTCGATGGCATCGTCTACAAAGGTATTGATCTGATCATATATTTTAGGACTGCGAGCAAATCACTACGCGGTTTGTTATACTGGAAGTGTACTCATTTCTGTTGTCAAACGAAATTGGCCATTTCACTGTCCGAATTATTACACCGTTAGGAGGAAACAGCTTGGGAATTTTGAACGTGTCAGAAGATGAAAGTGGAAAATCATTTTTCTTTCATAAAACAAAAACAGACTAAAGGTTTTCAGATTGATAGGGAATAATATTTACCATATTTTTCTTCATTTAATTTGACAATACGGAGGGCTATGGAAGTGCTGATGGAGTGACGGCTATTTTCAATGTGAATTGCTGATAAACATTAAATTATAACGTACAAAATAAAACAAATCAAATCTCTTCGTTGCCGTCTGTAGTATTTCTGTTTCTCAGTGGAAACTGCAAAATGTTCCACGTCGGTTTGTTGTCACACTTTGTGATACGTAAAATTAGAGTTTCCAAGTGATATTTCAATCAAATGTTTAAAAAATGTATTGCCTTTGTAAAGGAATGATGATGGCAACTGTATCATGTTGTAATGTTGAATGAAGGTATATTTAAGTAGTGTAATGTCAGAAATTGTTTATCCAACATAATGTTACTATCATATCATACTGAGGCTCTGAACTTCCATTATTTGGACCCCCCCTCCCTCAGTCCGATGTGCAAATGCGGAAGGGCTACCGGGATTACCAAATCAATCATGTGCCATGGGGGACCTCCTTTGTGACAATCCTGGAGCCGGCCACCATAAAATATTTCGTCATAAATTATAGTGACCAGGTTTTCCCTGAACAAAAGCACATGTTTTCTTCAAAAAAGTGTGATTGAAGACAGCTTGATACTGTTATGCCTCCTTTTTTTATTTGCTTTTGTTCCGTAAGACTTTAGATCTTGAGCAAACTCCTTCATTCATCTTCAATACACACTGCTTCTACAGCCAACAGGTCGATTATGATCAAGAAAATATTCACGATGTCTCATTGTATCTGTAATATCGCTTAATACCTCTTAACATATTCCTCTGTTCCCCATTTGCTGTTATTCATGCCACAATCTTGATTGAATCAGTCAAAAAGTATTATTCACATCCATCATTACATAACAGTCATATATAATCACCATTATCAATCTCAAAAGATAAAGGAACTATTCAATTCAATTCCGTTTATTTGGCATCATGAAGAAATTACAAATTATGAATACAGAATACATAATATGCCAGGACTTCTAAGAAGCAACTTGTGCTTGTAAATAAGGCCCCTGTTATTTATAGGTGAACACAATATTAACCTAAATTGCCAAATAAATAAAACTTACAAGGTTTATATATGTATAGGTAGTATAAAAAAAGACCAAACATTAACTATAACAGGTATCTACAAGATTTTGAAAGTAGTGCTAATTTCAGGCGTCAAGACTTGTACATCATTACAAAATAGATGTGGATGTATTGAGATTTTTGTTAATTGTGGCAACAATATTAACATAACTTTAAACAGATTTTTTGTTGAATCTCGAATATAATTTGATTAGGTTGATATTATTATTCATTCAACATAATGTGACTATCATAACAGATTGAGACTCTTGACATCCAGTGTGAGGATCTCAGTGAACGTCCCTCTGCATCACGTGATTTCGCTCAGTTCATCTGTCAGATGCCTCATCTGAAGAACCTGACACTCGGTGGGGTACACGACTGGCACAATGTCTGGCTACACGATGACTTCTACTCAACATCTTCGTCGATGGCATCGTCTACAAAGGTATTGATCTGATCATATATTTTAGGACTGCGAGCAAATCACTACGCGGTTTGTTATACTGGAAGTGTACTCATTTCTGTTGTCAAACGAAATTGGCCATTTCACTGTCCGAATTATTACACCGTTAGGAGGAAACAGCTTGGGAATTTTGAACGTGTCAGAAGATGAAAGTGGAAAATCATTTTTCTTTCATAAAACAAAAACAGACTAAAGGTTTTCAGATTGATAGGGAATAATATTTACCATATTTTTCTTCATTTAATTTGACAATACGGAGGGCTATGGAAGTGCTGATGGAGTGACGGCTATTTTCAATGTGAATTGCTGATAAACATTAAATTATAACGTACAAAATAAAACAAATCAAATCTCTTCGTTGCCGTCTGTAGTATTTCTGTTTCTCAGTGGAAACTGCAAAATGTTCCACGTCGGTTTGTTGTCACACTTTGTGATACGTAAAATTAGAGTTTCCAAGTGATATTTCAATCAAATGTTTAAAAAATGTATTGCCTTTGTAAAGGAATGATGATGGCAACTGTATCATGTTGTAATGTTGAATAAAGGTATATTTAAGTAGTGTAATGTCAGAAATTGTTTATCCAACATAATGTTACTATCATATCATACTGAGGCTCTGAACTTCCATTATTTGGACCCCCCCTCCCTCAGTCCGATGTGCAAATGCGGAAGGGCTAACGGGATTAACAAATCAATCATGTGCCGGGGGGGGGGGACCTCCTTTCTGACAATCCTGGAGCCGGCCACCATAAAATATTTCGTCATAAATTATAGTGACCAGGTTTTCCCTGAACAAAAGCACATGTTTTTTCTTCAAAAAAAGTGTGATTGAAGACAGCTTGATACTGTTATGCCTCCTTTTTATTTTTTTATTTTGTTCCGTAAGACTTTAGATCTTGAGCAAACTCCTTCATTCATCTTCAATACACACTTATCCTACAGCCAACAGGTCGATTATGATCAAGAAAATATTCACGATGTCTCATTGTATCTGTAATATCGCTTAATACCTCTTAACATATTCCTCTGTTCCCCATTTGCTGTTATTCATGCCACAATCTTGATTGAATCAGTCAAAAACTATTATTCACATCCATCATTACATAACAGTCATATATAATCACCATTATCAATCTCAAAAGAATACAGAAACTATTCAATTCAATTCCGTTTATTTGGCATCATGAAGAAATTACAAATTATGAATACAGAATACATAATATGCCAGCACCTCTAAGAAGCAACTTGTGCTTGTAAATAAGGCCCCTGTTATTAATAGGTGAACACAATATTAAACTAAATTGCCAAATAAATAAAACTTACAAGGTTTATATATGTATAGGTAGTATAAAAAAAGACCAAACATTAACTATAACAGGTTTCTACAAGATTTTGAAAGTAGTGCTAATTTCAGGCGTCAAGACTTGTACATCATTACAAAATAGATGTGGATGTATTGAGATTTTTTGTTAATTGTGGCAACAATATTAACATAACTTTAAACAGATCTTTTGTTGAATCTCGAATATAATTTGATTAGGTTGATATTATTATTCATTCAACATAATGTGACTATCATAACAGATTGAGACTCTTGACATCCGGTCTTTGGATCTCAGTGAACGTCCCTCTGTATCACGTGATTTCGCTCAGTTCATCTGTCAGATGCCTCATCTGAAGAACCTGACACTCGGTGGGGTACACGACTCGCACAATGTCTGGCTACACGATGACTTCTACTCAACATCTTCGTCGATGGCATCGTCTACAAAGGTATTGATCTGATCATATATTTTAGGACTGCAAGCAAATCACTACGCGGTTTGTTATACTGGAAGTGTACTCATTTCTGTTGTCAAACGAAATTGGCCATTTCACTGTCCGAATTATTACACCGTTAGGAGGAAACAGCTTGGGAATTTTGAACGTGTCAGAAGATGAAAGTGGAAAATCATTTTTCTTTCATAAAACAAAAACAGACTAAAGGTTTTCAGATTGATAGGGAATAATATTTACCATATTTTTCTTCATTTAATTTGACAATACGGAGGGCTATGGAAGTGCTGTTGGAGTGACGGCTAATGAACATTAAATTATAACGTACAAAATAAAACAAATCAAATCTCTTCGTTGCCGTCTGTAGTATTTCTGTTTCTCAGTGGAAAATGCAAAATGTTCCGCGTCAGTTTGTTGTCACACTTTGTAATACGTATAATTAAAGTTTCCAAGTGATATTTATAAACATTTTCAATCAAATGTTTAAAAAAAACGTATTGCCTTTGTAAAGGAATGCCCCAGTCGAAATAAAATAGTCAAAAACTAAAAAAAAAATATATGAAAAATAGACCAAGAAAATATATTTTCTCACTATTTCGTCTCTCTTAAAATAGATGGAAAATAGTCCAGAAATAGATTAAAAATAGAGAAAAAATAGCAAAAAAATATTTTTAGGTTATATGTTTTGGAACGCTTGAAAAATAGCGAAAAATAGAAAAATATACAGAAAATATATGAAATAAAATAGTCTAAAACTATATATAAAAATATATGAAAAATATATTTTCTCACTATTTCTTCTCTTTAAAAAATAGATGGAAAATAGTCCAGAAATAGATTAAAAATAGAAAAAAAATAGCAAAAAATATATTTTTAGGTTATATGTTTTGGAACGCTAAAAAAATAGCAAAAAAATAGAAAAATATACAGAAAATATATGAAATAAAATAGTCTAAAACTATATAAAAAAATTATGAAATAAAATATATTTTCCCACTATTTTGTTACTCCAAGTAATAGCAAGAAAATAGGAAGGAAATATATGAGAAATATCTTTAAAATATATCCAGACTGCAGTCACCATCACAATACACTCTCTATATCATCATCTATGACCCTCTCACAATCACATCACCCCTAAAAAAGAGCTGACAACACTCACTTAACCTTTCAGATTAGTGGAGACAAATTAAGCTACAGGTATTGAAAGAAATCGTTAAATATATACAGTGTACGATCTGGAACATGAATTTAATGGTATAAACATCAATGAATTTGTACAGCTGATAATGGAAAAAGCATGGACCCTATAAAAGATGCCTGAAAATTTGGCTTATGTTGAGATCTTGTTTTATCCTAGATGGATATAAAAATAAAAAAGGACAATGTAGAAAAGAATATGCATCCTAATATTAAACTTTTTTGGCAAGTACAGTGAAAGGAATTGTAGCACATAATGTATATAAAAAGATAAATAACGATTAACCTTTCGCAAATAATATTTATATAATATACAGCTCGGAAAATAATTATTAGACCACAAAGTATCGGGCGCATAGATATATGAAATCTGTATATTTTGATGGGCTCATTCAGTGGGTTATGAAATCACCACTGGTACTAATGGTGGAATCTTGGATAAGAATTCTAAAAACAGTGGTATACACATATTCTTTTTCGCTAAAAGTGTCCAGATAGCCATTTTCGGACGATTTTGTGGTCCATTAGGTTAAACTAGTGTTTTCCAGCATTTATGTGATGTGAGTCAAATTTTGAAACCCGGAAGGGTCGACTTTTAATCAAGAGTTGTTTTACATTTTTGATAAACGCATTTCAAGTAAATATCAAATGAATGTCAACCCAGTGTTCAGTGAAGAAAGATTCAAAACTTACCTCACTTGACCACAATGTCTGAAAATACTTGTTTGGCCCAATGGACCACATAATTGGCACCAACGTGGCCATGTGGGCACTGTTAATTGGGAAAAACATGTGTACATCTTTGTAATCAGCACATTTTATCCCTGAATCCACCAGAAGGACTATGTAATCCAGTGATTGAATCCACCAAAAGATTAATATTTTTGTACTAATATAAATGTTCTAATTTTGGGCATATATACAGTCAACTCTGACTTATGCAAGGTCAAAACAATGGAAAATAAAGAGAAAAGACTAATATAACACCTTCGACTTAGGCCTGCATTCATCTTATGCAAATTCGACTTAGGCAGAGTTGACTGTATGTGATAGATAGGTTTCTGTAAAATTAAATAAATATACATGAAAATGTATCATACCGGTAAATACCAAACATGACATTCTTTGGCACATAAAAATTATTTTAAAAAACTTTCCAGTATTGTGCATATATATGCATCCCTATACATGTTATGGCAAGCTACTGAAAGGCAAGGAAAATATTTGCACTGAATATAATAAAATAATATAACATTTTATAAACATATATGAAAAGTACATCTATTATAACACACTGGGGCAGAATGCAGCTATTGTTTGGCAGTTGATATACAAAAACATTGATGGACATTATACTTTACCACCCCCTCCATAACAAAAACACTTAAAGATGAAAAAAAATACAAGAGACCTGTCACAGTGGGTCTTTAGCTTACCTGAGCATGCAGCTTTGCAAGCTGGGCACTTTGATCATTTTTCTTCAGTAAATTGAGATACCCTTCACACATTGATGACTCCTACCAAGTTCAGTTACAATAATCTACCAATTATGTTTTTTCAAGAAGACAATAATGTTGATTTGGCTTTTCTTTGCTGCCCCCAATGCACCACCCCCACTTGAACAAATTAAGATCCCCTTACTTTTAAGAGATGACTCCTGCCAAGTTTGGTCAAAATCTACTTTATGCGTTCTGAAGAAGATTGACATGTTTTTTGGCCCTATATTTAATTTCCTCCATCTTTACTCTCAGAGCCTGCTGGAATTCAGCTGATTTGTGTCCGTCCCCCTTTGATCTTCCTGCAATTGTTGAAAGATATAAACAGAACAAAAATATTTAGAAGTATTAGTGATGCTTATCAGAATTGCCAAGATCGAGTAGCGTCACATGTTAGCTCAAACAACACGATGCTCAGAAATAAAATGATAGTACAGTTCACTGGATACTGCCCATAAAAAGCCATAAAAGTAGAGCTTTTGAAAAGTATAATCAACTTCGCATAAGTCAATCTTGACATGCAAAAGTTAAAGTCGCAATTAAAAGTTTTATTTTCAAAATAGGCAATTATTCAACATTCAAAATCTATAACTTACGGGTCCTTGGTCTTTCAAGCAAGTCAACAGAGTACCACTTCTTTTTAGCCTCATCGTACGCCTCCCATCCATCGATCCTCATCCTCCGGCCACCTGCCGAACTTCGCTGCTCAAACCATCCTCTTCACATTATCCAGTGTGACTGTGAACACACACGACGAGTGCATGCATATTCTAGAAAAGAAAAAAAAAGATTATATGATTTAAATCATTTTACAAATTTTACAAAATATATCCTGGAAAAAAGGCATGCATGCACATGATGAACAGGATTCCTACTAGTAATTAGAAATCTATAGTAGGGCCTACAGGCTGGATCTCTAAAACTAAAACTAAAAGAGTCTTAAACTATACTAAAGTCAATCATGACTGATACTGTTAGTCTTACTCTTACTTAGTGATAAGTTTAACCAGTTTACCGAGTCAGTGAGTGATACGGTTACGACATATTATGTACATATTATTCATTATCAATGATATCAAAATATCATAAAATCGTATTTTACTTACAAATTTGATAAACATCAACTCTAAAAATGAGGATTTCTGGAACCTTGTCAAATGTCACTTCTTCATGTTTTTCGTAATGGACGGAAATGAAAATTCAATTTGAAGAACATTCATACATTGTCATCGACAATTTAATGCCAGGCCCAGTTCAAAAACAAAATTAGCTCAGTCAAATGATCAAATCGGCGCTAGTGTACTTTCGTATCCATTTTTTTTACCCATATAACTCCGGCGTGGGAATACCCTACTAAAACATACCCAAAATCAAGTAAATCTTCATCAATTGTTCCAATAAGGGTCATGATTTAAAAGTTCTTATGTTTTTTACCTGATTGTGTCAATTTTGTTATATCTATTTTGGAGTTTTTTTCCTAAAAACAAAGACTTATTAAAATCTAGGCCTAGACCTATAGGTCTACACTTTCTCACGGGATTCACGGCAACCGTCGGTACGGTACTACATACTGCACTGCCTACAGTACTGGGTAGAATATGCAATTGTATTGTGCAGCAGTTTGCCGTGAATCCCGTGAGAAAGTGTATATTATAAGTCTTCGTTTTTTAGGAAGAATACTCCCCCAAAAAAAAAAAAAAAAGAAAATTGACACAAAAGGGGTAAGAAACATAACGACTTTTAAATCATGACCATTATTTGAACAATTGATGAAGATTTAGTTGATTTTGGGGTATGTTTTAGTAGGGCCTCTCCACGCCAGAGTTACAGGTCAAAAAATGGATACGAAAGTACACTAGCGCCGAATTATGAAATGCAGTAAAATTTGCCTATATCTTTATGAAGTCAATATCTTCATTATTTCTCACCCAATGACCCAATTTCAAGTAAATATCATCCCTAGGTAGTTTTTAGTTCCTGTATCCATGGATTTCACATCCAACGACATTTAACGTAGATTCTAAGTTTAAATACTCAGTAGGCCCTACGCCTAACGGCCAACAGTCGTCTCAGAGTGACTCAGAATCATGCACTCACCTTCAATTTATCGTCGCTGTATCTGGCTGGTTTCTTGCTTGCTCGAGATCGGATCACGGGAATATCACTACTGCAAACATTAATCACTTACAACTTAGGGAAAACTAGACCTATATATCTCAAATTCTCAATGACTTTCGGATGATTTAATGAGAATATCGTAACTTGTTAAATCAACGTACGAACTTCCCGCTATTAATTGTAGCTAGCTTATTTGAAATTCGTTGACTATACTGCGCATGCGTTGTTCATCAAGACTTAAACAAAACCACAGATAATTATTTATTTATTATATTTTGGGAATTAAATTCCTTTTTTTTTAAATTTCATAATGATTTCCTTTTTTTCAACATAATGAGCGACACAATTTTTTTTTAGCTGCAATTAATTAAATGATTAATCTGTAGATTTTTAAAGATGAGAACGTTCAACGTACGTAGTGGTAGGCAATGTATTGGAACATCTAGTAGGCTGCGCGCGTCACTACATGAAGGAAATGTCGACGCCCCCTAATGAATATGTATTATGCCTTTGCCTGCACGGCGTATGTACTGTACATGTACCGTACACGCTGTGCACTAGGCTATTTCAGCACGTCTGAACCTGGTCTATATGTATTTCAGTACACTTGTATTGTTTTGAATCATTCATTACATATATACTTGCATCAATTATAAGTTATTGCCTTTCTATATTTGTATTGTATTATTTTGACTTTTGACTATACTTGCATCAATTAAGTAATTGCATTTTACCTCTGAGTCTCCCAAGCTGCATTTTACGTCAGTACGTGTTCCAAAATTTCTATCTTTGGGTGATTATATTATATATATTGTTTTGCCTACACACTTGCATCAATTAAGTAATTGCATTCTATCTGTTCCAAGCTGCATTGTACCTGTTCCAAAATTTCGATCGTTTGGGTGATTATATTGTTTTTCCCTACAAACTTGCATCAATCAAGTTATTGCATTCTACCTGTTCCAAGCTGCATTTTAAGTGTTCCCAAGTTTCCATCCTTTGTATATATTACATGGTTTTGACTATACACACTCGTACTATATATACACTCCCCAGGCGCGGATCCAGGGGGGAGGCCGAGCGGGCCTTGGCCCCCAGCAAAAAAAAAAAAAAAAATAGAAAGAGAGAGAAGGAAAAGAAGGGAAAGAAGGAAGGAGAAAAGAAAAAGGGGAAAAGAAGGAGATCGGGAGAGGGGCCGAAAGGGCCTTGCCTCCCAGGCTGTTGCCTCCTCCCCAAGCAAACAAAATAAAGAGAGAAGGAAGGAAAGGGAAATAAAAAAGGAAAAGAGGAGATAAAGGGAAGGAAAAAGAGGAAGAAAAAGAAGGGGATATCAGTTGCAATTTTCCAAAAAGTTGTGGATCGGGAGGGAAGGCCTTGCCTATCTCCCCCGCCCCCCAAAAAGAGAGAAGGAAGAGAAAGGGAAAGAGGAGAGATAAAAGAGAACGAAAAAGACGAAGAAGAAAAGAAAAGGGTGAAAAGAAGGGAGATCAGTTGCGATTAATTCCGCCAACTACGTGTGGATCGGGGGAGGGGGGAGGAGCCGAAAGGCACTTGCCTCCCCCCTTCCCCCCCCCTTCCCCCAGCAAACCTAAAAGAGAGAGAAGGGAAAGGGAAAATTGCTGAAATGACACAATTTTCCGAGTTTTTTCCTCACTTTATGGTAAATTATATTTTTTTATGCGTTTGTTGGAAAATAACAATTTACAGTCAGAGAAGAAATTTCCGAGTTTTTTCCTCAGTTTTTAGTAAATTATACTTGTTCATGCGTTTGTTGGAAAATAACAAATTCCTAAATTAACAGTCGGGCCAAAAATATGCTTATTTAGAGGCCTACATGTCAGGGCCTGCGGAACTCCCTCGAGCCCCCAACTTTTTTTGAAAAAGTATATTAAAGAAAAATAGAAAGAAAGAATAGTAACCTGCCAGTGTCACAAAATAATGGGGTATAAAAATATGCTCATCTGACCCAGATTAAATGCCTATAATATAACCCCTGAGCTTCTGGGGGCTCTGCCCCCTTTACTCCACCTAGGGGTCTAAGGCGGGCCCCTGGATGCTCATCTAACGGTAATTTAATGCCTAAAACCCCTGAACTTCTTAGGGTTCCGCCCACTGGACCCTACGCTAATTAGTGTCCTGCTAGTGTCACAAAATGTCACAAAAAATGCTCATTTAACCGTAATTAAACGCCTAAAACCCCTGAGCTTCCGGGGGCTTCGCCCCCTGGACCCCTTCGCCAATTAGTGACCTGCGAGTGTCACAAATAAGGTATAAAAATATGTTCATTTGACCGTAATTAAGACCCCGTTCTCACTCACTTTGAAAGTGGTCTTAGTTAGACCGCTCCAGAGGAACGGGTCTTGAGGAACGGTTTGCGAGGGTTCACACTCCGAGCAGTTTTTTAAGGCTCAAACCGCTCCACGAGTCAAAGTGGTCTTGTTGCTATGGCAGCTCAGGTCAGCGGGTAAATTTTTCGCTGAATACTAAGCGTATGTACCGTACTACATGTTTCGCGGCAACGTCACTAGACCACTTCCGTTCAAAGTACGCTTCCGTTCTCACTCGCACGTTAGAGCGCTCCAAACCGCTCTTAATAAGACCCGTTCCTCAAAACCACCTCCCGAGGTGGTCTTCTGGAGCGGTCCAGAAGTCCACTTCCTGGACCACTTTGACCGTTCTCACTCACCTAAGAACCGCTCCTGAGGAACGGGTCTTAGTTAGACCGCTCCAACGAAGTGAATGAGAACGGGGTCTAAGTGCCTAAAACCCCTGAGCTTCCGGGGGCTCCGCCCCCTCGACCCCACCTGGGGCCCTAAGGGGGACCCTGAATACTTATCTGACCGTTATAAAATGCTTAAAACCCCTGAGGTTTTAGGGGCTCCGACCCTGGACCCCACACCAATTATTGTCCTGCCAGTGTCACAAATAAGGTATCAAAATATGCTCATCTAACAGTAATTAAACGCCTAAAACCCCTGAGCTCCCGTCGGCTCTGCCCCCTGGAGCCAACCAATGGACCTAAGGCGGCCCCTGAATATTAATCTGACCGTTATAAAATGCCTAAAACCCCTGAGCTTCTTGGGGCACCGACCCCTGGACCCCACACCAATTATTGTTGCTCATCTGACAGTAATTAAACGTCTACAATCCCTGAGCTTCTGGGGGCTCCGCTAGTGTCAATAAGGTATCACAAAAATGCTCATCTGACCGTAATTAAATGCATAAAACCCCTGTGCTTCCGGGGGCTCTGCCCCCTGGACCCAATCAAGGGCCCAAGGCGGGCCTCTGGATACTCACCTGACTGTTTTTAAATGCCTAAAACCCCTGAGCTTCCGGGGGCTCCACCCCCTCGACCCCACCAGGGGCCCTAGGGCAGCCCTGAATACTTAACTGACCCTTATAAAATGCCCCAAAACCCTGAGCTTCTGGGGGCTCCCCCTCTCCCCTGGACCCCACACCAATGATTGTCCTGCCAGTGTCACAAATAAGGTATCAAAATATGCTCAACTGACAGTAATTAAACGCCTAAAACCCCTGAGCTTCCGGGGGCTCCACCCTGGACACCACGCCAATTAGTGACCTGTGAGTGTCACAAATAAGGTATCTAGATATGCTCATCTGACCGTAATTAAGTGTCTAAAACTCCTAAGCTTCTGGGGGCTCCGCCCCCTCGACCCCACCAGGGGGTCTAAGGCAGGCCTGAATGCTTATCTGACCGTTATAAAATGCCTTAAATCCCTGAGTTTCAGGGGGCTCAACCCCCTGGACCCCACTGCAATGAGTGACCTGCCAGTCATGAATAAGGTATCAAAATATGCTCATCTGGCCGTAATTCCCCTGAGGTTCCAGGGCCTCCGCCCCTTGATCCCCGCCGGCGCTTTGTCCCTAGACCCCACGCCAATTTGCGCTACGCTCTACCTGATCACAAATACTTAAGCGTCCCCCACCCACTTTGAAAAACATTCAGCGGGGCCTGGAGGTAAGAGTGGAGAGATGCAGATTTTTGTCTGCCCCAAAAAAAACGTTTTTGCTCATTACTCCACTGCTGGTCACCATTACGTACCAATATTTGGCTCGCATAATTTCAAATTTGGGCCTCCCCCCCTAAGAAATCCTGGATCCGCGCCTGGCACTCCCTTCAATTAAGTAATTGCATTCTATACCTGTTCCAAGCTGCATTGTACCTGTTCCAAAATTACGATCCTTTGTATATAATTACATGGTTTTGACTATACACACTCGTACTATATACACTCCCTTCAATTAAGTAATTGCATTCTACCTGTTCCAAGCTGCATTGTACCTGTTCCAAAATTACGATCCTTTGTATATAATTACATGGTTTTGACTATACACACTCGTACTATATACACTCCCTTCAATTAAGTAATTGCAATCTACCTGTTCCAAGCTGCATTGTACCTGTTCCAAAATTACGATCCTTTGTATATAATTACATGGTTTTGACTATACACACTCGTACTATATACACTCCCTTCAATTAAGTAATTGCAATCTACCTGTTCCAAGCTGCATTGTACCCTTCCAAATTTCGATCCTTTGTATATAATTACATGGTTTTGACCTTACACACTCGTACTATATACACTCCCTTCAATTAAGTAATTGCAATCTACCTGTTCCAAGCTGCATTGTACCTGTTCCAAAATTACGATCTTTGGGTGATTATATTGTTTTTCCCTACAAACTTGCATCAATCAAGTTATTGCATTCTACCTGTTCCAAGCTGCATTGTACCTGTTCCAAAATTACGATCTTTTGGTGATTATATTGTTTTTCCCTACAAACTTGCATCAATCAAGTTATTGCATTCTACCTGTTCCAAACTGCATTGTACCTGTTCCAACATTTCGATCTTTGGGTGATTATATTGTTTTTCCCTAAACGCTTGCATCAATCAAGTTATTGCATTCTACCTGTTCCAAGCTGCATTGTACCTGTTCCAAAATTACGATCTTTTGGTGATTATATTGTTTTCCCTACAAACTTGCATCAATCAAGTTATTGCATTCTACCTGTTCCAAGCTGCATTGTACCTGTTCCAAAATTACGATCTTTGGGTGATTATATTGTTTTTCCCTACAAACTTGCATCAATCAAGTTATTGCATTCTACCTGTTCCAAGCTGCATTGTACCTGTTCCAAAATTACGATCTTTTGGTGATTATATTGTTTTTCCCTACAAACTTGCATCAATCAAGTTATTGCATTCTACCTGTTCCAAACTGCATTGTACCTGTTCCAACATTTCGATCTTTGGGTGATTATATTGTTTTTCCCTAAACGCTTGCATCAATCAAGTTATTGCATTCTACCTGTTCCAAGCTGCATTGTACCTGTTCCAAAATTACGATCTTTTGGTGATTATATTGTTTTTCCCTACAAACTTGCATCAATCAAGTTATTGCATTCTACCTGTTCCAAGCTGCATTGTACCTGTTCCAACATTTCGATCTTTGGGTGATTATATTGTTTTTCCCTACAAACTTGCATCAATCAAGTTATTGCATTCTACCTGTTCCAAGCTGCATTGTACCTGTTCCAAATTTCGATCTTTTGGTGATTATATTGTTTTTCCCTACAAACTTGCATCAATCAAGTTATTGCATTCTACCTGTTCCAAGCTGCATTGTACCTGTTCCAAAATTTCGATCTTTTGGTGATTATATTGTTTTCCCTACAAACTTGCATCAATCAAGTTATTGCATTCTACCTGTTCCAAGCTACATTGTACCTGTTCCAAAATTTCGATCCTTTGTATTACATGGTTTTGACTACACACTCATACACTCCCATCAATAAAGTAATTGCATTGTACCTGCATGTTCCAAGCTATTCATAATACGAGAAGAGGGTCGATCGATATTCATAAAACGAGGAGAGGGTCGCTATTCATAATACGAGAAGAGGGTCGCTATATTAAAAATACGAGAAGGGTTGCTATTCTTAACACGGAATGAGGGGCGCTATTCATAAAATTGTTTGTCAAAGTAGTTCCTAGATGGCGTAGCCTGTGTTTGTGCGGGGGTGCAGCAGCGTTGCCATCACGGGACTGATCTATCATGTCCCTAACGCTCAGCAAAGGAAGGAAGTGACGGATCGAGAGGAGGTTGTAGTTATATACCATATTCAAGCTTTTCGTAAATATACAATATTGCATGATATATTTCCCATGGAAGTAAGGAAGTTATTTTTTCACGATTTTAAGCCAAATAAGATACGATTTTGTGACCTTTAGGCGTTATGCAAACGGTGGCGTTCCCTACTATTATGTCTTTTAAAATCATATTTTACCTTTTATCTTTGATAAATTTATAGAGACACCCTTATAACCTGGCTTATATATTTGCCCGCTCCTGCGGTGACGAAAAATAAAGTAAAACATCACACATATAATCCTATCGTAATTTGTCCCCCTTAATTGTGGGAAATTTTGCCCCCGACTGATCTTATATTGGCTGCGCCACTGAGACCTTAAGTATAGAACAAGCAGCCCCATGTTATTTTAGAAACTAGTAATTGTTTATACGACAATGATATTTTAGTGGAAGTAGCTTTCACCTACAAATTATATAGCCTTATATAGCCATATCCAGTGCCAAAATAGTCAAAGGACCAGGCCCCCAAAAGCTCTTCAATTTCAATGTTTAACATGTTCAATGGGTAACAGTCGTATTCATATTGTGTTTAATTATAGAGAGTTTAGGAGGGGGTTCGATAGTGTGTATAATAATAATAATAATAATAATATTGGTTTCTTATATAGCGCACGTATCGACCTTGCAAGGTCCTCAAGGCGCTCCAACATTACCCGGCTATGCCAGGCTGCCGATTTCGGCGCTCACAGCATTCAAGGAATTCCTTCCTACCGGTACCCATTTAACACCTGGGTGGAGAGTGGCAAGTGTAGATTAATGTCTTGCCAAAGGACATTAGTGCTGCGGCGGGACTCGAACCGCGGACCCTGTGATCATCAGTCCGACGACTTATCCACTACGCCACAACACCTCTATGTAATTTCTTCGTAATAGTTCGTGTTTTATTTCTGTTTAATTATCTATTTCTGGACCTCTAGGAAAAACAGAGCCATTTTAATATTAATGGCTCTGAATGGAGCATTCCAGCCATTTTAAATTCTTGATTTGTATTATATTTGTAAATTGAATTCTTGTATGTATTTGAATTTTTATACGGAAAATAAAAAACCAAACCAATGTAATATAAAGGATGGGAATTTTGGAACACGCAAAATGCAGCTTGGAACAGGTAAAATGCACTCACTTGATTGATGGGAATGTATAAGTTTGTAAATGTAATTACAAAAAATAGTATACAAAGGATGGAAACTTGGAAACACTTAAAATGCAGCTTGGAACAGGTAGAATGCAATAACTTGATTGATGCAAGTTTGTAGGGAAAAACAATATAATCACCCAAAGATCGACATTTTGGAACAGGTACAATACAGCTTGGAACAGGTAGAATGCAATAACTTGATTGATGCAAGTTTGTAGGGAAAAACAATATAATCACCCAAAGATCGAAATTTTGGAACAGGTACAATACAGCTTGGAACAGGTAGAATGCAATAACTTGATTGATGCAAGCGTTTAGGGAAAAACGATATAATCACCCAAAGATCGAAATGTTGGAACAGGTAAAATGCAGCTTGGAACAGGTAGAATGCAATTACTTAATTGAAGGGAGAGTATATAGTACGAGTGTGTAAGGTCAAAACCATGTAATTATACACAAAGGATCGAAATTTGGAACAGGTACAATGCAGCTTGGAACAGGTAGAATGCAATAACTTGATTGATGCAAGTTTGTCGGGAAAAACAATATAATCACCCAAAGATCGAAATGTTGCAACAGGTACAATGCAGCTTGGAACAGGTAGAATGCAATTACTTAATTGAAGGGAGTGTATATAGTACGAATGTGTAAGGTCAAAACCATGTAATTATATACAAAGGATCGAAATTTGGAACAGGTACAATGCAGCTTGGAACAGGTAGAATGCAATAACTTGATTGATGCAACTTTGTAGGGAAAACAATATAATCACCCAAAGATCGAAATTTTGGAACAGGTACAATGCAGCTTGGAACAGATAGAATGCAATTACTTAATTGATGCAAGTGTGTAGGCAAAACAATATATATAATATAATCACCCAAAGATAGAAATTTTGGAACACGTACTGACGTAAAATGCAGTTTGGGAGACTCAGAGGTAAAATGCAATTACTTAATTGATGCAAGTTTGTCGGGAAAAACAATATAATCACCCAAAGATCGAAATGTTGCCAGGTACAATGCAGCTTGGAACAGGTAGAATGCAATTACTTAATTGAAGGGAGTGTATATAGTACGAATGTGTAAGGTCAAAACCATGTAATTATATACAAAGGATCGAAATTTGGAACAGGTACAATGCAGCTTGGAACAGGTAGAATGCAATAACTTGATTGATGCAAGTTTGTCGGGAAAAACAATATAATCACCCAAAGATCGAAATGTTGGAACAGGTACAATGTAGCTTGGAACAGGTAGAATGCAATTACTTAATTGAAGGGAGTGTATATAGTACGAATGTGTAAGGTCAAAACCATGTAATTATATACAAAGGATCGAAATTTGGAACAGGTACAATGCAGCTTGGAACAGGTAGAATGCAATAACTTGATTGATGCAAGTTTGTCGGGAAAAACAATATAATCACCCAAAGATCGAAATGTTGGAACAGGTACAATGTAGCTTGGAACAGGTAGAATGCAATAACTTGATTGATGCAACTTTGTAGGGAAAACAATATAATCACCCAAAGATCGAAATTTTGGAACAGGTACAATGCAGCTTGGAACAGATAGAATGCAATTACTTAATTGATGCAAGTGTGTAGGCAAAACAATATATATAATATAATCACCCAAAGATAGAAATTTTGGAACACGTACTGACGTAAAATGCAGTTTGGGAGACTCAGAGGTAAAATGCAATTACTTAATTGATGCAAGTTTGTCAGGAAAAACAATATAATCACCCAAAGATCGAAATGTTGCCGCAGGTACAATGCAGCTTGGAACAGGTAGAATGCAATTACTTAATTGAAGGGAGTGTATATAGTACGAATGTTTAAGGTCAAAACCATGTAATTATATACAAAGGATCGAAATTTGGAACAGGTACAATGCAGCTTGGAACAGGTAGAATGCAATAACTTGATTGATGCAAGTTTGTCGGGAAAAACAATATAATCACCCAAAGATCGAAATGTTGGAACAGGTACAATGTAGCTTGGAACAGGTAGAATGCAATTACTTAATTGAAGGGAGTGTATATAGTACGAATGTTTAAGGTCAAAACCATGTAATTATATACAAAGGATCGAAATTTGGAACAGGTACAATGCAGCTTGGAACAGGTAGAATGCAATAACTTGATTGATGCAAGTTTGTCGGGAAAACAATATAATCACCCAAAGATCGAAATGTTGGAACAGGTACAATGTAGCTTGGAACAGGTAGAATGCAATTACTTAATTGAAGGGAGTGTATATAGTACGAATGTGTAAGGTCAAAACCATGTAATTATATACAAAGGATCGAAATTTGGAACAGGTACAATGCAGCTTGGAACAGGTAGAATGCAATAACTTGATTGATGCAAGTTTGTCGGGAAAAACAAAATAATCACCCAAAGATCGAAATGTTGGAACAGGTACAATGTAGCTTGGAACAGGTAGAATGCAATTACTTAATTGAAGGGAGTGTATATAGTACGAATATGTAAGGTCAAAACCATGTAATTATATACAAAGGATCGAAATTTGGAACAGGTACAATGCAGCTTGGAACAGGTAGAATGAAATAACTTGATTGATGCAAGTTTGACGGGAAAAACAAAATAATCACCCAAAGATCGAAATGTTGGAACAGGTACAATGTAGCTTGGAACAGGTAGAATGCAATTACTTAATTGAAGGGAGTGTATATAGTACGAGTGTGTAAGGTCAAAACCATGTAATTATATACAAAGGATCGAAATTTGGAACAGGTACAATGCAGCTTGGAACAGGTAGAATGCAATAACTTGATTGATGCAAGTTTGTCGGAAAAACAATATAATCACCCAAAGATCGAAATGTTGCCGCAGGTACAATGCAGCTTGGAACAGGTAGAATGCAATTACTTAATTGAAGGGAGTGTATATAGTACGAATGTGTAAGGTCAAAACCATGTAATTATATACAAAGGATCGAAATTTGGAACAGGTAGAATGCAATAACTTGATTGATGCAAGTTTGTCGGGAAAACAATATAATCACCCAAAGATCGGAATTTTGGAACAGGTACAATGCAGCTTGGAACAGATAGAATGCAATTACTTAATTGATGCAAGTGTGTAGGCAAAACAATATATATAATATAATCACCCAAAGATAGAAATTTTGGAACATGTACTGACGTAAAATGCAGTTTGGGAGACTCAGAGGTAAAATGCAATTACTTAATTGATGCAAGTATGTAGTCAAAAGTCAAAATAATACAATACAAATATAGAAAGGCAATAACTTATAATTGATGCAAGTATATATGTAATGAATGATTCAAAACAATACAAGTGTACTGAAATACATATAGACCAGGTTCAGACGTGCTGAAATAGCCTAGATAGTGTGCACAGCGTGTACGGTACATGTACAGTACATACGCCGTGCAGGCAAAGGCATAATGCATATTCATTAGGGGGCGTCGACATTTCCTTCATGTAGTGACGTGCGCAGCCTACTAGATGTTCCAATACATTGCCTACCGTACGTAGTACGTACGATCGAGTGTGCGCGCGCATGCAGTTGCAAACTATAAGCTCGATCACATTATATCCGCCTAGATTCGTCTGTACCATTCGCGTCTCGAAATACATCATTTTCTGGCGATTTCATCATGGATGAAAGACTTAAATGAGCTTGCTGATATATCAAATATACCCAGGAAAATGAAGCCAGAATGGAAGAAATCCAAAGCAAAAGAGCGGAGAAACAGTGCAGTGGTGAAGGTGAGTTTGCTTTTTGTGCTCGAGTCAGTCCCGTGTGTGTAATTTGATGTTGGGAATATGATTATATTTCTGTTTCATCTGATTTCACTTTTAATTTTGTTTCATCATGCAATCGTACAATGTATTGAAAATGGGCAGTATTGTATCATGTCAAGATAAAAAACAACTGTATTTCTAAGAATATTTTGTATTGTTTTGGAATCCATAAAAAATAACTATTGCAAGAGTCAAGACTAGAGAAAAAACTTGATTTGATAATGATTAATCTATAATATTATAGACTAATATTATTAATAATATTAATAAGACATACGATGTGACTAAGAAAAGTAAGACATAAGATAGATGTTGGGGACAATGAAATTATCTAAAATAATCATTCATTAGTCTTAGAATCAATAATGGTCAGGGGCACCCTTTGAAATCATAAATGGAGTTAGTCTATATGGAGTCTTTTATTGACACATTTTTCCTAGTGACAATAGACCCTCTACCTAGGCTCTAGTCTAGTCAAAATATAATTTCTATTTGGCGTGGTCATTGTGACAGTGCTACTGCTGGTTAAGTAAACATGACTTAGCCATGATTTTCTTAATTCAAAATAATACTGCCTAGCCATATTGCATTTGGTCTCTATCACCTGAGCTGTTAGCTAGCTATTACAACTTAAATTTGGCATGGTTTTGAAATAGTGTTTTGCTAGATTTATAGTTATGAAACAGCAATAATAATGAATAATGATTGATAACTCTGTCAAAAAAAAAACCTGGAAAGAATTCCTTTCAAAATTCCTTCTTTCATTTGTTGGTATGTCCCGCTACAGCTACAATAGTTGGATAGGCATACATCTAACGTGTGTACTCTGTTTTAACTACACAATCGCTATAGAACGTGACATGACATGGAACACCTGGGTCAGAATCCTCTTTGATTTTCAATCAATCCAAAAGTAAATTCACTCTAACTCTAAGATATTGCTTTTGCTGTATTTTGCTGATTTTAATTTTTACTTTTCATCCAAATTCAGGTTAACGGCCAGCCATTGTATGCCTTCATCCATCACATAGCTTTGAAAAGCAGCAATCCTTGACGAGGGGGACATTGACGACATCTTCCATGCGTTCTATGAGGATTCCAATAAGGAGCGACAAGATGCATTCATAGCAGCTAGCGTACAAAACAGACATGTTAAAAACTCTTGCTCGCACGCAGTAGCCATCAACATTGAAGAGAAAAATCCTGCAGCTACTGCTATGCATGGACCACGCACCTACCTTGAAACTGTCAAGGAGTTTTATGCAGCAATCTGCATATCGGATGCAATGGATGTGTACATACATGTATATGTAGCTTAGTTCTTTGTCACTGCACTCAATGTCATGTGTTCTTGCGATTAGCCCCTGCGATTGCGGCCCCAGCAATCAAGTACGACTATACTCTACAAAGAGGACTGTACTCAATGGAAGAAGAAGAAGAAGGATATGTTAATAGACCAGCTATATGTATATATATCTCTATACTTTCAACTCTTCCTAAATCGGATTTGCATAAGTCGAATAATCGCCTAAGTCGAAGGTGCTGTACTAGTCCTTTCTCTTTATTTTCTATTGTTTTGACCTTGCATTAGGAGAAAAAATTCTTGGTCGAAGCAATTTCTTCAGTCCCAACAGATTTGACTTAGGCAGAGTTAACTATATATATTTATATTTGTTTTGTGCAGACCTTGTAAGTTGTAACAAAAGTTGTTTTCAACATCCATTGAAATATGTCCATGCTTCCTAATGCTTGCCCATTGTCGAGCTTTGTGTATCAGTAATAACTAAGTAGTGTTGTCAAATCAATTATTATGCAGTTTTCTGTTTCTAAAATTAGTTTCACTGGTCCAACGCTGTCTCAAGGGCTGGTGCCGAGTACTCTCGACAGTCACTGTTATGAATTTGTTAAGTAACTTTATTTCAAATTGCTGGCAGCATAGTGAAGGCTCGTCAATAGTTCTGCTACTGTAATTCTGTTGAGTGTAGACACTGCAACCTCTTCTACCTTAGTACCTTACCATCACTTTTTGGCAGACTGCCCTTCTGTCTTTACACATTTGAGAAATAAATGTTTTCAACCTGCATGTTACAAAAATGAGAATAATATAACAAGAGTTTTCTATTACCTTTTAGCCTGGTGAAAGGAAAGTTATGTGATTTTCATATGTTTTTCCATGTTAGTGATGTCACATAATGATTCAATTGTTGTATATACTCAAATTTTTAGTAAACATTGTGAATTGGTGATTGCATAATGTACATTCATTGATATTTTAACAATTCATATAATCATGTGAAAGGATGACTAGGGCTGGCGGTAGGTGCTATGTTTAGGGTTCATTCAACTCTTTGGCTAAATCAGGATTCTCACCCCGTAATCATATAATGGCTATAAAATAGTTAACTAAAGGTACTGTATTTGATAGTTGCTTATATTATAATGGCCATGGAATTTTTATTTAAAGGTTATTGTATCTCTATTCAAAGTTTTTGCTCATTTTAATGTATAACGATGCCTTGGCATATAGTACTGTGCTACCACTGCTGTGCAGTGTTTACTTTATAGTGTACTGATAGACCAATGAATAAATAAAAGGTAACAGTTAACAAATAATTGAAAAGAATACGTATTTTCATTAATTTTGGAAATGGCTGCTGGTCCTGCAAGAAAAGGCACCCGGTTCTCTCAAAAATGTAAGGACATGGAGCCGCTTTTTCAGATATTCGGCTCATAGTCTGCATTGACTTATGGAAAGGCTTGGACATTTGTAACAAATATGTTCTTCTCGACCACCTGCATTTACTTTTGGTTATTTTTCCCATTTCTCAAAGAAAATCTTACTGGAGCCAGTTATAATAGAAAGGGAGTAAAACACTCAATGGTTGAAAAACCAAAGCAAAAAACAGAAAACATAATTTGATTAGTCCAAAAGAAGAGCTCAAAATAGCAGGAATATAGTGCTAAACTTTTAAAGACAAAAAAATATTATAAAACAGGTACACACATGTTAATTGCAAAAATAGCAGGAAAATAATGATAAGTTTTTAAAGATGAAAAAATAGTATAAAATAAAGTGCAATAAATGGGAAAATAGTGATGAACATTTAAAGACGAAAAATAGTATAAAAATAGGTTAACTTTATGTTATGTCAAGTGCAAGCAGGAAAATAGTGAAATATAAGTATAAAATTATGTTAAGTGCAAAAATAGCAGGAAAATAGTGAACAACTTTTAACGACGAAAAATGATATAAAATAGTTTAACTTTATGTTATGTTAAGTGCAAAAATAGCAGAAAATAGTGAAGAACTTTCAAAGACTAAAAAATAGTATAAAAATAGTTTAACTTTATGTTATGTTAAGTGCAAAAAATAGCAGAAAAATAGTGAAGAACTTTCAAAGACTAAAAAATAGTATAAAAATAGGTTAACTTTATGTTATGTTAAGTGCAAAAAATAGCAGGAAAATAGTGAAAAACTTTCAAAGACAAAAAAATAACATAAAAATAAGGGCTACCGGGATTACCAAATCAATCATGTGCGGGGGGACCTCCTTTCTGACAATCCTGGAGCCGCCACCCTAAAATATTTCGTCATAAATTATAGTGACCAGGTTCCCCTGAACAAAAGCATATGTTTTTCCTCAAAAAAAGTGTGAATGAAGACAGATTGATACTGTTATGCCTCCTTTTTATTTTTGCTTTTGTTCCGTAAGACTTTAGATCTTGAGCAAACTCCTTCATTCATCTTCAATACACACTGCTCCTACAGCCAACAGGTCGATTATGATCAAGAAAATATTCACGATGTCTCATTGTATCTGTAATATCGCTTAATACCTCTTAACATATTCCTCTGTTCCCCATTTGCTATTATTCATGCCACAATCTTGATTGAATCAGTCAAAAAGTATTATTCACATCCATCATTACATAACAGTCATATATAACCACCATTATCAATCTCAAAAGATAAAGGAACTATTCAATTCAATTCCGATTATTTGGCATCAAGTAGAAATTACAAATTATGAATACAGAATACATAATATGCCAGGACCTCTAAGAAGCAACTTGTGCTTGTAAATAAGGCCCCTGTTATTTAAAGGTGAACACAATATTAACCTAAATTGCCAAATAAATATAACTTACAAGGTTTATATATGTTTTTTTTTAGGTAGTATAAAAAAAGACCAAACATTAACTATAACAGGTATCTACAAGATTTTGAAAGTAGTGCTAATTTCAGGCATCAAGACTTGTACTTCATTACAAAATAGATGTGGATGTATTGAGATTTTTTGTTCATTGTGGCAACAATATTAACATAACTTTAAACAGATTTGTTGTTGAATCTCGAATATAATTTTATTAGGTTGATAATATTATTCATTCAACATAATGTGACTATCATAACAGATTGAGACTCTTGACATCCGGTTTTGGATCTCAGTAAACGTCCCTCTGCATCACGTGATTTCGCTCAGTTCATCTGTCAGATGCCTCATCTGAAGAACTTGACACTCGGTGGGGTAGACCAATGGCACAATGTCTTGCTACACGATGACTTCTACTCAACATCTTCGTCGATGGCATCGTCTGCAAAGGTATTGATCTGATCATATATTTTAGGACTGCGAGCAAATCACTACGCAGTTTGTTATACTGGAAGTGTACTCATTTGTGTTGTCAAACGAAATTGGCCATTTCACTGTCCGAATTATTACACCGTTAGGAGGAAACAGCTTTGGAAATTTGAACGTGTCAGGAGATGAAAGTGGAAAATCATTTTTCTTTCATAAAGCAAAAACAGACTAAAGGTTTTAAGATTGATAAGGAATAATATTTACCATATTTTTATGCCTCTGCTACAAAGTAGCCGGAGGCATTATGTTTTCTGGTTGTCCGTCCGTCCGTACGTACGTCCCGTTCTCGTGATCGCGTTATCTCAAAAACCGATGGCTGGATTACCGCCAAACTTTGGTCATGTATGTATCTTGCAGAGCTAATGAACTGATTAGATTTTGGGGTCACGAGGTCAAAGGTCAAAGGTCACAGGGCTCATTATGTATGCAAAAATAGCTCGTGATCGCGTTATCTCAAGAACCGATTGATGGATTACCGCCAAACTTGGGTCATGTATGTATCTTGCAGAGCTAATGAACTGATTAGATTTTGGGGTCACGAGGTCAAAGGTCACAGGGCTCATTATGTATGCAAAAATAGCTCGTGATCGTGTTATCTCAAGAACCGATTGATGGATTACCGCCAAACTTGGGTCATGTATGTATCTTGCAGAGCTAATGAACTGGTTAGATTTTGGGGTCACGAGGTCAAAGGTCACAGGGCTCATTATGTATGAAAAATAGCTTGTGATCACGTTATCTCAAGAACCGATTGATGGATTACCGCCAAACTTGGGTCATGTATGTATCTTGCAGAGCCAATGAACTGATTAGATTTGGGGGTCACAAGGTCAAAGGTCACAGGGCTCATTATGTATCCTAAAATAGCTTGTGATCGCGTTATCATTAGAACCAACAGATTGATTACAATCAAACTTGAATTTTAAAACTTGCTTCCATTTTGGTTTGTTAAATTGCTCTATGGCGGAGGCATCATTTTCGACTGCGCGCAGTTGAAATTCCATCTAGTTCTTCATTTAATTTGACAATACGGAGGGCTTTGGAAGTGCTGATGGAGTGACGGCTATTTTCATTGTGATTGCTGATAAACATTAAATTATAACGTACAAAATAAAACAAATCAAATCTCTTCGTTGCCGTCTGTAGTATTTCTGTTTCTCAGTGGAAACTGCAAAATGTTCCACGTCAGTTTGTTGTCACACTTTTGTGTTACGTAAATTTAGAGTTTCCAAGTGATATTTCAATCAAATGTTTAAAAAAAACGTATTGCTTTTGTAAAGGAATGATGATGGCAACTGTATCATGTTGTAATGTTGAATGAAGGTATATTTAAGTAGTGTAATGTCAGAAATTGTTTATCCAACATAATGTTACTATCATATCATACTGAGGCTCTGAACTTCCATTATTTGGACCCCCTCCTTCAGTCCGATGTGCAAATGCGGAAGGGCTACGGGATTACCAAATCAATCATGTGCCGGGGGTACCTCCTTTCTGACAATCCTGGAGCTGGCCACCCTAAAATATTTCGTCATAAATTATAGTGACCAGGGTCTCCCTGAACAAAAGCACATGTTTTTCTTCAAAAAAAGTGTGAATGAAGACAGCTTGATACTGTTATGCCTCATTTTTATTTTTGCCCTGTTCCGTAAGACTTTAGATCTTGAGCAAACTCCTTCATTCATCTTCAATACACACTGCTCCTACAGCCAACAGGTCGATTATGATCAAGAAAATATTCACGATGTCTCATTGTATCTGTAATATCGCTTAATACCTCTTAACATATTCCTCTGTTCCCCATTTGCTGTTATTCATGCCACAATCTTGATTGAATCAGTCAAAAAGTATTATTCACATCCATCATTACATAACAGTCATATATAATCACCATTATCAATCTCAAAACAATACAGGAACTGTTCAATTCAATTCAGTGTATAATGGCATCATAAAGAAATTACAAATCATGAATACAGAATACATAATATGCCAGGACCTCTAAGAAGCAACTTGTGCTTGTAAATAAGGCCCCTATTAAGGTAAACACAATATTAACTGATATTACAAAATAATTTAAACTTACAATGTATAGTTAGTATAGAAAAAGACCAACCATTATTCAACTATAACAGGTATCATCAAGATTCAGAAAGTATTGCTAATTTCAGGTGTGAAGACTTGCTCATAATTACAAAATATATGTGGATGTATTGAGATTTTGTTTTCATTGTGGCAACAATATTAATATGATTTTAAACAGATTGTTGAATCTTGAATATAATTTTATTAGGTTTTTTATTATTATTCATTCAACATAATGTTACTATCATAACAGATTGAGACTCTTGACTTCCGGTCTGAGGATCTCAGAAAACGTCCCTCTGCTTCACGTGATTTTGCTCAGTTCATTCGTAAGATGCCTCATCTGAAGAACTGACACTCGGTGGGGTAGACAAGTGGCACAATGTCTCGCTGCACGATGACTTTTATCAACATCTTCGTCGATGGCATCGTCTGCAAAGGTATTGATCTGATCATATATTTTAGGACTGTGAGCAAATCACTACGCATTTTGTTATACTGGAATTGTACTCATTTCTATTGTCAAACGAAATTGTACGATTCTACTGTCCGAATTATTACACCGTTAAGAGGAAAAAGCTTGGGAAATTCGAACATTTCACGAGAAGGAAGTGGAAATCATTTTTCTTTCATAAAACAAAATCAGACTAAAGGTTTTAGGATTGATAGGGAATAATATTTACCATATTTTTCTCCATTTGATATGACAATACGGAGGGCTATGGAAGTGCTGACGGAGTGACGGCTATTTTCATTGTGAATTGCTGATAAACATTAAATTATAACGTACTAAATAAAACTAATCAACTCCCTTCGTTGCCGTCTGTATTATTTTTGTTTCTCAGTGGAAACTGCATAATGTTCCCTGTCAGTTTGTTTTCACACTTTTGTGTTACGTAAAATTAGAGTTTCCAAGTGATATTTCAATCAAATGTAACAAAAAAACGTATTGCATTTGTAAAGGAATGATGATGGCAACTGTATAATGTTGTAATGTTGAATGAAGGTATATTAAAGTAGTGTAATGTCAGCAATTGTTAATCCAACATAATGTTACTATCATATCATACTGAGACTTCCATTATTTGAATCTCCCCCCACCCCTCCGTCAGTCCGAGGTGCAAATGGGGAAGGGTTAGCGGGATTACCGAATCAATCATGTGCCTGGGGGAACCACCTTTCTGACAATCCTAGAGCCGGCCACCAGAAAAAAAAGTAGTCATAAGATATAGTGACCAGGTTTTCCCAGAACAAAAGCACATGTTTTTCTTCAAAAAAAGTGTGAATGAAGACTAGCTTGCGACTGTTATGCCTCCTTATGTCATTCTCTTTTGTTCCAGAAGACATTAGATCTTGATCAAACTCCTCAATTCATCTGTACACACTGCTCCTACATTCAACAGGTCAATTTTGATCTAGAAAATATTGACGATGTCACATTGTATCCGTAATATCGCTTAATACCTCCTAACATATTCCTCTGTTCCCCATTTGCTGTTATTCATGCCACAATCTTGATTTAATCAGTCAAAAAGTAATATTCACATTCGTCATTACATAACAGTCATATACTATAATCACCATAATCAATCTCAAAAGAATACAGGAACTGTTCAATTCAATTCAGTGTATAATGGCATCATAAAGAAATTACAAATCATAAATACAGAATACATAATATGCCAGGACCTCTAAGAAGCAACTTGTGCTTGTAAATAAGGCCCCTATTAAGGTGAACACAGTATTAAATAAAATTACAAAATAATTTAAACTTACAAGGTATATATATATATGTATAGAAAAACACCAACCATTATTTAACTATAACAGGTATCTTCAAGATTCAGAAAGTAGTGCTAATTTCAGGTGTGAAGACTTGTACATAATTACAAAATATATGTGGATGTATTGAGATTTTGTTTTCATTGTGGCAACAATATTAATATGATTTTAAACAGATTGTTGAATCTTGAATATAATTTTATTAGGTTTTTATTATTATTCATTCAACATAATGTTACTTTCATAACAGATTGAGACTCTTGACTTCCGGTCTGAGGATCTCAGTAAACGTCCCTCTGCATCACGTGATTTAGCTCAGTTCATCTGTAAGATGCCTCATCTGAAGACCCTGACACTCTGTGGGGTAGATAAGTGGCACAATGTCTCGCAACTCTCGCTGCACGATGACTTCTACTCAACGTCTTCATTGATGGCATCATCTGCAAAGGTATTGATTTGATCATATATTTTAGGACTGCGAGCAAATCACTACGCGGTTTGTTATACTGGAAGTGTACTCATTTGTGTCGTCAAACGAAATTGGACGATTCTACTGTCCAAATTATTACACCCTTACGATAAAAAAACAGCTTGGGAAATGTGAACGTTTCAGGAGATGGAAGTGAAAAATTAACTTTCTTTCATTAAACGAAAACAGACTAAAGGTTTTAAGATTGATAGGGAATAATATTTACCATATTTTTCTTCATTTAATATGACAATACAGAGGGCTATGGAAGTGCTGACGGAGTGACGGCTATTTTCATTGTGAATTGCTGATAAACATTAAATTATAACGTACTAACTAAAACAAATCGAATCTCTTCGTTGCCGTCTGTATTATTTCTGTTTCTCAGTGGAAACTGCAAAATATTCCGCGTCAGTTTGTTGTCACAATTTTGTGTTACGTAAAATTAATGTTTCCAAGTGATATTTCAATCAAATGTTTTAAAAAAACATATTGCCTTTGTAAAAGAATGATGATGGCAACTGTAACATGTTGTAATGTTGAATGAAGGTATATTTAAGTAGTGTAATGTCAGCAATTGTTAATCCAACATAATGCTACTATCATATCATACTGAGACTTCCATTATTTGAATTCCCCCCCCCCCTCCTTCAGTCCGACGTGCAAATGCGGAAGGGTTAGCGGGATTAGCAAATCAATCCCTTCCCGGGGCAGCGCGGATCCAGGGGAGGCCGAGCGGGCCTTGGCCCCAGCAAAAAAAAAAATTAAAAAATAAGGAAAAGAAGGTAAAGAAGGAAGAAGAAAAGAAAAGGGGGAAAAGAAGGAGATCGGGGGAGGGGCCGAAAGGGCCTTGCCTCCCAGGCTGTTGCCTCCCCGCCCCAGCAAAAAAATAAGAGAGAAGGAAGGAAAGGGAAAGAAAAAAGGAAAAGAGGAGATAAAGGGAAGGAAAAAAAAGAGGAAGAAGAAAATAAAAGAAGGGGGATATCAGTTGCAATTTTCCCGCCAACAAGTTGTGGATCGGGGGGCCCTTGCCTCTACCCCCGCCCCAAAAGAGAGAAGGAAGGGAAAGGGAAAGAGGAGAGCTAAAAGGAACAAAAGACGAAGAAGAAAAGAAGGGGAGATCAGTTGCGATTAATTCCGCCAACAACGTGTGGATCGGGGGGAGGGGAAGCCTAAAGGCCCTTGCACCCCCACAGCAAACCTAAAAGAGAGAAGGGAAAGGGAAACTTGCTGAAATGACACAATTTTCCGAGTTTTTCCTCACTTTTTAGTAAATTATATTTTTATGCGTTTGTTGGAAAATAACAAATTCCTAAATTTACAGTCAGGCAAGAAATTTCCGAGTTTTTTCCTCACTTTTTAGTAAATTATACTCTTTTGTGCGTTTGTTGGAAAATAACAAATTCCTAAATTTACAGTCATGCAAGAAATTTCCGAGTTTTTTCCTCACTTTTGAGTAAATTATACTTTTTTATGCGGTTGTTGGAAAATAACAAATTCCTAAATTTACAGTCAGGCAAGAAATTCCGAGTTTTTTCCTCACTTTTTAGTAAATTATACTCTTTTATGCGTTTGTTGGAAAATAACAAATTCCTAAATTTACAGTTGGGCAAGAAATTTCCGAGTTTTTTCCTCACTTTTGAGTAAATTATACTTTTGTATGCGGTTGTTGGAAAATAACAAATTCCTAAATTTACAGTCAGGCAAGAAATTCCGAGTTTTTTCCTCACTTTTTAGTAAATTATACTCTTTTATGCGTTTGTTGGAAAATAACAAATTCCTAAATTTACAGTCAAGCAAGAAATTTCCGAGTTTTTTCCTCACTTTTTAGTAAATTATACTTTTTATGCGTTTGTTGGAAAATAACAAATTCCTAAATTTACAGTCAGGCAAGAAATATGCTTATTTAGAGGCCTACATGTCAGGGCCGCGGAACTGCGGGCTCGAGGGCCTCGAGCCCCCCAACTTTTTTATGAAAAAGTATATTAAAGAAAAATAGAAATAAAGAATTTTGACCTGCCAGTGTCACAAAATAATAGGGTATAAAAATATGCTCATCTGACCGATTAAATGCCTATAACCCTGAGATTCCGGGGGCTCTGCCCCCTTGATTCCACCTAGGGGTCTAAGGCGGGCCCCTGGATGCTCATCTAACGGTAATTTAATGCCTAAAACCCTGAGCTTCTGGGGGCTCCGCCCCCTGGACCCGACGCTAATTAGTGTCCTGCTAGTGTCACAAATAAGGTATAAAAATGCTCATCTGACCGTAATTAAACGCCTAAAACCCCTGAGCTTCCGGGGCTCTGCCCCCTGGACCCAACCAAGGGCCCCAAAGCGGGCCCCTGGATACTCACCTGACCGTAATTTAATGCCTAAAACCCCTGAGCTTCTGGGGTCTCCGCCCCCTTGACCCTCGCCAATTAGTGACCTGCGAGTGTCACAAATAAGGTATAAAAATATGTTCATCTGACCGTAATTAAATGCCTAAAACCTGAGCTTCGGGGCTCCGCCTCGACCCCACCAGCGGCCTTAAGGCGGCCCCTGAATACTTATCTGACCGTTATAAAATGCCTAAAACCCCTGAGCTTCTGGGGGCACCGCCCCTGGACCCCACACCAATTATTGTCCTGCCAGTGTCACAAATAAGGTATCAAAATATGCTCATCTGACAGTAATTAAACGCATAAAACCCCTGTGCTTCCGGGGGCTCTGCCCCCTGGACCCAACCAAGGGCCCCAAGATGGGCCCCTGGATACTCACCTGACTGTAATTTAATGCCTAAAACCCTTGAGATTCCGGGGGCTTCGCCCCCTGGACCCCTCGCCAATAATAGTGACCTGCGAGTGTCACAAATAAGGTATCAAAATATGTTCATCTGACCGTAATTAAATGCCTAAAAACCCCTAAGCTTCTGGGGGTCCGCCCCCTCGACCCCACCAGGGGGTCTAAGGTGAGCCCCTGAATGCTTATCTGACCGTTATAAAATGCCTTAAATCCCTGAGTTTCAGGGGGCTTAGCCCCCTGGACCCCACGCCAATGAGTGACCTGCCAGTGTCATGAATAAGGTATCAAAATATGCTTATTATATTATACAGATTTTTTTGTCTGCCCCCCCCCCCAAAAAAAAAAAAAACGCTTTTGCTCATTACGCCACTGCTGGTCACCATTACGTACCAATATTTAGCTCGCATAATTTCGAATTTGGGCCTCCCCCCCTAAGAAATCCTGGATCCGCGCCTGGGGGACCTCATTTCTGACAATCTTGGAGCCAGCCACAATAAAATATGTCGTCATAACTTATAGTGACCAGGTTCTCCCAGAACAACAGCACATGTCTTTCTTTAAAAAAAATTTTGTTTAAGCTTTTGACTGTTCTGTCTCCTTGTTATATTCTCTTTTGTTACGTAAAACTATTTGCTGTTATTCATGCCACAATCTTGATTGAATCAGTCAAAAAGTATTATTCACATTCGTCATTACATAACAGTTATATATAATCACCATTATCAATCTCAAAAGAATACAGGAACTATTCAATTCAATTCAGTTCAACTATTCAATTACAAATCATAAAAACAGAATACATAATATGCCAGGACCTCTAAGAAGCAACTTGTGCTTGTAAATGAGGCCCCTATTAAGGTAAACACAATATTGACTGAAATTGCCGAATAATTTAAACTTACAATATGTATAGTCAGTATAAAAAAAGACCAACCATTAACTACAGCAGGTATCTGAAAGATTCTAAAAGGAGTGCTAATTTCAGGTGTCAAGACCTGCACATCATTATATAATAAATGTGGATGTATTGAAAAAAATTCCATTGTGGCACCAATATTAACATAATTTTAAACAGATTGTTGAATCTTGAATATAATCTTATTAGTTTTTATTTTTATTCATTCAACATAATATGACTAATGTTACAAATGCAGAAGGGATAGCGAGATTACGAATCATATGCCCGGAGAACCCTCCTTTCTGACAATCTTTGAACCGCCACCATAAAATATCGCCGTTAACATAATCAGGGTGTCCAAGTTCTCCCCGGAATGATCTTTTCCTCTTCAAGAGAAGCGATCATTCTGCCTTCTTGTTTTCTTCTCTTTTGTTCTGTAATGAGGTCTCCATTCACGATATCTTCTACTCAACATCTTCGTCGATTGTCATTGTGGCAACAATATTAAGATAATTTTTAATATATTAATAATTCAGGTATTTACATAACAATTGGTTGGCGCATGTCAATATAATGTGCTATAATTAATGTACAAGAAAAAATGTGAATAGAAAATTAAATGTATTTCGGTATAAAAGTGAAACATGGATTTATGTGAGGTTGTTTTATGTCTTTTTAAAATTAATTTGTGTAATTCGAAGAACAAATTAATGAGAGAATTCATAAGAAATAAGAAATTTCCAATATATGTTATGTCATATTGTGTTGAGCATTGAAGACAGATTTAGTGATAGTTCTAAAGACTATATCGAGAAAAGCCTATTTACTTCTCCCTCACTAGGGGAGCAAAATCCCAACAAAAGCACAGGGGAATTATTATCAAGGAATTTAGTAGGGCAACCAAATTTTTTTCCTTGCTGATTAGGCAAAATATCATTAGAAATGCATACAAATTTTAAAAATTATAATGATTATTTACATTACATTAAACATTCAAAAAGTGTAGTCAGACCATTTTTCTAATGATTTTAGTTCCCTGTATGCTCGCAAACCTGACACTTCAAAAATATTACTTTATGCAAATTAACATATGCCTCTTCAAATAAAACTAATATTTTTTTGTATAAAAAGAAACACATTTCTCCAGTATTTTTAACGTTAAAAAATTGTTAAGTATTCCGAAAAAAAATTGGCATTGATTGGACATTCTAAGCCCCCCTTCCCCCTCCCGTCAGACTGGAGTAAAGGTTAAGTCATTGATGTTAAATTATTAATCAGTATTTCCTTACATTTGTGTAAACAACGTTCTCCTCAGAAATGTATTTTTTAATGCTATGTTAATGCATGTTAAGCATGGCCATTTGAAAAAAGTAAATAATTCAATTTGAATCTGAATGGTATTACAGCAGGTCTATTAAAACATACTGTTGAATCTTGAATACATAAGTAGTCAAATGTGTGTAATTTTTTCATCCAATTTTATGTTGTTAATTAACAGATTGAGACTCTGTACATCTGCTCTGATGATCTCAATGGACGCCCCTCTGCATCACGAGATCTCGCTCAGTTCATCTGTAAGATGCATCATTTGAAGAACCTGACAATCGGCGGTCAGTATAACGGTTACTTCTACCCACCATCATCGTCGTTAGCATCATCTGCAAAGGTACTGATTTGATCATATATTTTAGGACCATATAGCTTCAATTTCTATAGAATTATTTTGTGACTTACGGAATCAAATGCTTTCCGAAAGTCAAGGAAAAAACACACCTTTTAGGCGGCAAACTTCAACAATTTTCATGTGGATGTAATCAGAGAAATAAGTTAACACTGCATCAGTACGATGTCCCTCACGGAATCAAGATTGCTGTAGTACAAGCATATTATATTTTACGAATTAAGACTGCAACTGATCGTGTACAGTAACGTTCCATAATTGTCATTATTAAAGGTATAACAGAGATGGGTCTGTAATTACTCTGATCTTTTCATTACCTCCTTTAAACACAGGAGTAACTTTAGTTTCTTGCTATACATTTGGTATTTTCCCCGAATGTACTGTAAACGTAATATTTGCGGTACATTAATTTTCGCGGATTTCGCGCTAAAGTTGGTGTCCGCGAATTTTAGAACTCGCAAAAATATATGCATGACTACTTATGCGTGTTTTGAACGGGCTGAAATGAGTGCAACGCGAATTTAAGAACCCGTGAATATGTTTTGGGGTCGCTCATCGCGAAAAATTAATCACGCGAAAATAACAGCGTTTACAGTAAAGCCAAGTTGAAGCCAAGCCAAGTATGTTTACAGTTGACGGGTGACTGGAAACTATTATAATTGAAATCACCAAGCACAATGACCTCTTGGTTTCATTCAGTTAATATAGATATTACCTTTCAAAAGCAATTTGATATTCAATGTGTGACCTGGGTGGATGGTAGTATATTCCAATTAAGATATGTTTCGTATTAAGAAACTTTAATTCAATCCATAAAGCTTCTATTTCACAACATTCAAGATCAAATATTCGAGAATACAACAGGTGGTCTGCAACATAAACACCACGCCACCCCTACGGTTTCTATTAAATGTTTCTAGGTTGTATCCATTTATACATAATTCTGAGTCGCCAACAGTATCATCTAGGTGTGATTCGGACATGGTAAAAAATATCAATAGGGCCATTCTCTAACAAATCATTTAAGTCACTTATTTTAGGTTTTAGACATTTTAGACATTAAGACATTAGATATTTTGAGTCCTTTGTTCTTTTTTTTGTAACAATTTATCACATTAATTATTTTATAAATCAATCAGATTCAATTATATCAGGAGATTTTAATTGAATAATTTTCTTCTTGCCACGACGAGTTCTCTTTATTCGACGAATGCCAAGGTCAGTTATGTTTTTTCCAAACTTCGAAGGGTAACCCACTGGTACAAGGAATAATGGCGTGGGGGTTCAATTTGTAGAGAAAAGTAGAGTCGTATTGAATACGGTCAATAGCTTCAGTGAAAAGTGTCCTGCTGTTTCCTGGTGAATTTTGGTTTTAGATAGTCACAAATATAAGCCATAAAATATAAAAAAAGAGCAAAGAACTAGAACACAAAAGAGAAGAGCTTGTTGAGGAGCTACCTAATGGCTCACTCAGGAGGAAAAAAAGAAGGAAACGTGTAGGAAAAGATAAACGTTTAATGAATAGGAAGCGAAAAACAAGCTTTCTGTCATAATACTAATAAAAGACTAAAGATTGTGAATAATATGTACCATATTTTTTTCATTCCACATGACAATGCGGAGGGCTATGGAAGTGCTGATGGAGTGACGGCTATTTGTTTTGTAAATTACTGATGAGACTAAATAATTAAAAACCTACAAAATGAAAAAAATTGCATCTCTTCGTCCCCGTTTTTATATCATTTCTGTATCCCATTGGAAATTGCAAAGTGTTCCATGTTCATTTCTTTTCACCATTTTGTATGATGTAAAATTAAATTTTCAAATTAATATGTCGACCAAATGTAAGAATAACGTATTGTTTTGGAAATAAATGAGGATGGCAACTGTGTATTAAACTGTATAATGTCAGCAATTATTTATCAAACATAATGTTACTGTTATATCAGATTGAGACTCTTGACATCCAGTATTTGGATCTAATATTTGCATTCAATATTTTATCATACATTTGAACCAAAGCGAGGTCAGCACAATATAATTTTTTAAATGATATTGATTTAAATTCAATATTTCATGATTATTCAAACATTTATATAACCTATTAAAAATTATTCTTTTTAGGAATTTGGATGTGATAGGAAGATCAGAGATGGGCCTATAATTGCTTATTTCATATGGATTATCTTTTTTATACACCGGATTTACTTTGGCAATATTTTAGAGAGTTAGGACACTCGCCAGATGATAAGGGAATATTGAAAATGTGAGTTAGAGGAGAACCAATTACATATATAATTTTTTTAAGGAGCGATGTTCTTATTCTGTCATGGCCTTGTGCTTTACTACCCTTAAAGGGGAATACCGAAGAAAGAAAAAAATACACCCTTTTCAAGCTTAGTGCATGAAAAACACAACAGCGTTTAGTCTGTCACTGTAGAAGGTTGCATTTAGGAGAATGGCTACTTAGAAAATCGTATTCTAAACCATGTTTGATCGCCAGTTTTGCGAGAATATTGAGGCCCGATTTGATGACGTCATGGGGTGAAGTAAGTGCAAACCCAGAAGTGTCGCTCGTCAGACAGAGCCTATAGCTAACTAGCTCACTGGAGTGATTGTCTCGTCGAAATTAGCTCGATGAGAGCGAAAGATGGAGAGAGAAAATGAAAGAAGTTGAAAATGAAGAAAAACATAAAGAAAGATAACATGAGAAAAACAAAGAAATATAGGAAGAGAAGATGATAGGTCAAAAACAAAGAAATACATAAGGAAAGATAGAAAGAGAAGATGATAAAAGGATAAAAACAAAGAAATACATCAGGAAAGATTATTTCATTGGGGTTAGTAGGGTTGAAAAAAAAGTGATGAGGTTTAGGTTCAGGAAGAAATGTAGAAAAATCTACACCATTATTATCAAGTTTATTGGCAATATTATGACCTATGTTAACAAAAAAGGAGTTAAAAGTATTAGCTACATCATTATTATCAATAGTTGTATCGTTCATTACAAAAATTGTCCTTTAGTAAATGTTGCCTTTTTCCCCAATGATTTTATTTATAATTTCCCAAGTTAATTTAATGTTAGATTTTATTTTATTTACTTGTTCTGAATAATGCATTTTACGAGAAGTTTGAATAACGTCGGTTAATTCATTCCGGTACTTGCTTTATCTATTTAAATTATGAGTTGTTGCGTCACAATCTTATATTGCTTATAAATCTTAAAATCGTCTTAGTCATCCATGACATTTTACCACGTTTAATATTACATTTATTTTTTATCAAAGGAAATTTTTGTCGAAATAAAATTGTAGCTTCTTATTAAAATTATCATATGCAATGGTTACATTTGACTGATTGAATACATCTGATCATTCTTCATGGATTAAATCATTTTTTAAATATTCAATATTCTGGGGTGTTTTTTCCCTATACATTAATAATTTGTTTGAGTTTTCAGTGACCAAGGTGATCTGATATTTCTGAATAAAGTAGGCCACTGGTAATACTTTCATTAAAAGTGTTTGAAAATATAATGTCGATCGAAGTCGAAGAATGGTGATTGATTCTTGTAGGTTTGTTAATATGGGGGTAACAGGCGTTTGAGTACATCACATTAAGAAATTTTTCAGAATTATTGTTATTATCCAATGAAAGATTGATATTAAAATCTCCCATTAAATATGAATACTAATTTTCTTGAGAAAGAGTAGCAAAGCTTTTCTTCAGGTTATTAAATAAATCAATATGACCATTAGGTGGTCGATAAATTAGGCCGACGATAATATTTTTTTCTTTTAAATGCTCATTTCTTTAAAAAAAAAAAATCACTTTCTTCAATACAACTATTTGAAAAAATTTTAAATGGTAAATTTTAATAAATATAAAAGGCTACACCACCACCTCTTCTTCCTTCAGGGTCTTCTCTCACCATTTGATAATTCTTCAACTGAAATAAATCAGCTAAATTAGAGTGTAACCCAGTTTCTGTGATGCCAATAACAGAGAAGGGGAAATTATAAAGAGTATAAAAGAGCGTTTCCAAAGAATCAAAATTTTTATTGAAACTTCTAGAGTTTCTATGAAGTAAACTAAAATTCTGCGTTGTATTGATGATGATGATCCACAGCACTTGTATGGCGCCATTTATCCGTTTCAAACATTCAAAGGCGCCCGCTCCTCCCATAGTCATGGACTACACATTTGCTTGATAAAATGGGTTTTGAGGCCTGACTTATCTACTCTCTGAATTTACATTATTTAATTCAAGAATAGACTGCTGAATTGGGTCAGTATCATTTCTATCTAAAAACATGCTTATATTTTGATACGGACATAATAATGGAAGGGCATAATCGCCATTGCGTACGGTATAAGGTTTCTGTGTGAGAAGATTGATAGTGAAGAAAGGTAAGCAATGAAGGTAAGGATGAGATGGAGTTTGGAATGGTGATGGATGAAAGATCATGGATGGGGTTTACCATATTCTAAAAGACATGGGTAAGCATAAGAGCATCTCAGCCAATAAATTAAGCATACAGAACCAAAACTGTATATAGTGAGCAGCGTATATGCAATTATATACAAATTATATTTCCATCGTTTTTAAATAAATACCTAAACTAGGAGCAAGTTAAAGTGAAAGTAATATACATGTAATTAGGAATAGGAATGCAAATGAAAGTGCTCCTATATGTATATGTAAAGAAAGGTTAAAGGTAAAAACCAGTTTTGGAAACGCCCCCCTCTCAAAAAATGAAATGGAAGCTCTCATTACCAATCGTGTGAAAGAATATGTTTTGACTAATACGTGATGATACAAATTTTGCCAGGAAACCGCCTACTAATTGATATATTTGGTGAATTATTATATCTATTTGGACCAAATAGATATGGCGCACGTGCACGCACATGTCGCGTAGTCCTATATACATCTTTCTGTGTACAGTGCTTGTAACTTTACCATGACTGGGCCAAATTTCTTATCATTTTGATGATTCCAGAACCTTGCAGTACACACCAATACTTATATGGTAGATGATCAACCTTTTCTGATCGATTCCACAACCTTTCTTTCACAATGCAATTGTATGACCAGAACTGGTCTTTATCTTTAACAGTCTCTAATTTTAAAATCCATAGTACACAAGGTTAATAAGGAAATGAAAATAATTCACTTTTGACAAATTTCATTTACATGTACATTAAAAATGCAATTGTATCGACATTAATGTAACGTTACGTAATCAACTATCTCATTAATCAATGTTCCTCTGTCCAACTGCATTCAATCTAATAAATTCAACTCCTTCATTCATCTTTACCCACTGCTCCAACAGCCAACAGGTCATTATGATATTCACGATATCTAATTTTTAACTTTCATGTCACATTATACTTGTTTAACATATTCTACTGCCCCCCATGTGTTATTAGTCATGCCACGGTCCTGATTCGAGCAATCATACATATTGTTCGCCTCTGTCATTACATATCAATAATGTATAAACACTGTTATATCGGTCTTAAAAGAATGCAGTAACTATTAAAAAATCGTGCTAATTTCAGGAGTCAAGACTTGTACATCATAACAAAATAAAATGTGGCTGTGTTGATGTTTTTGGCATTGTGGCAACAATATTAATATGATTTAAAACAAATTGTTGAATCTTGAATATAGTTTTTGTGGGTTTTTAGTGATTATTAATTCAACATAATGTTTCTATCATAACAGATAGAGACTCTTACCATCCCGTCTTTGAATCTCAGTGATGGTCGCTCTGCATCACAAAATCTCGCTCAGTTCATCTGTAAGATGCCTCATTTGAAGAACCTGACACTTGGTGGGGAAAACTTCAGGGACAATGTCTTGCTTCATGATGACTTCTACTCAAGTTCTTCGTTGATGGCATCGTCTGCAAAGGTATTGATCTGATCATAAATTTTAGGACTCTAAGCAAATCACTACAATTTTTTTATATACTGGAAGTGTACACTTTTCTGTATAGTCAATCGCAAGTGGACGATTTTACTGTCCAAATTGGCACAATGTTAAGAGGAAATAGGTAGGAAAAGTTAAACATTTCATGAATAGGAAGCGAAAAACAAGCTCACTGTAATAAACATAAAACAAAAACAGATTTTAGATTCTGATTGACAGTGGATGATATATACCATATTTTTCATTCCATGGGGCAATACGGAGGGCTATGGAATCTGTATTTGAATCTGTATCTCTTTAAACAAAGCTTAAGTTTACTTGACTTGACTGGGTTGAGGTTTTAAATTCTCACAATATAAATGAAGCATTTGAACTTTTTCTTGTAACCTTCACTCGATATTATGGAAGAGACATACCTGTTCAAAATACAAATAGGAACTCAAATTATAGAAAAACACCATGATCTCCATGGATAACAAAATCCCTTTTACGTTCAATTAATAGGAAAAAGCGCTTATTTTACAAACTCAAGTCCAAGCCAACAAAATCAAATGAAAACAAATATAAAACTTATAAAAATACCCTAGTTAGTATCTTACGTTATGCAAAAAAAGATTACTTCTTTAAACAATTTGAATTTTATATAAATGACATTAAAAACACTTGGAAGCTAATTAACCATGCACTTAATAGAAACAGTAATAAGCTGGATATTCAAGAGATTTTAGTCGGAAACACATGCTTTCAAGACCCAGCTGCTATTGCTGAGAGAATCAATGATTACTTTGTAAATATAGGTCAAAATCTTGCACATGCCATCCCCACCTCAAATCATTCATTTCATTTATTTCTTGATCGTCGAAATCCTGAATCTCTTTTTTTTGTCCCGGTAAAAGAGGTAGAGGTTATTGATATTGTTAACAATTTAAAGAGTAAAAAGAGCGCTGGATATGATGGCATTTCAAATATACTACTTGAACATATTATTTCCGAAATAGTCATCCCACTTATTACCCATATATTTAACCTCTCTTTTATATGTGACATACCCTTTTTCATGGAAAGAGCCAAATTAATACCTGTATTTAAAAAAGGTGACTCACGTGAACAGGGAAATTATAGGCCAATTTCTTTACTTACCTCTTTTTCCAAAATATTAGAAAAACTTGTGTATACATGAACTATAAATTTCCTTACACAAAACAATTTACTTTATAGTGATGTTCAATTTGGATTTAGACAGAAACACGCCACAAATCATGCTATGTTAACACTCATAAATATAATTGTTAGTTCAATTGATAACTCTTGTCACACAATTGGTTTATTTCTAGACTTCTCAAAGGCCTTCGACACAATTGACCATTAAGTTTTTAGTAATAGTTTTACTTCGAGAAAAGTTTTTTTTTGCCGATAAAGCTCAAATAAATTTGCATAAATTTTGATTATCAATTACATTGAAATTAATGTGATCTGGTAGAATAGAAGTTATAATATGGTTCAACATTAAAATAGTGGATTCCTACCGTTTTCTCATTTACTTTTTTTTTTAAAGAAGAGAAAAATGTAAACGTTAAAGAAAGCGGAAGCGATGAATGTCATAAAACAAAACAAATATAAGATTGATAGTTAACATAATATTTTTTTTTTTTTTCATTCCACTGGAAAATACGAAGGGCTATGGAAGCGGTAATGGAGTGATTGCTTTTTAAATTTTGAAATGCTGAAACGAGATATTTTAATCTAAACCTTAAAAAATGGAAAATGCAATCTTTCCTTTCCTATTGCCTTTATATTTTGTTTATCCTTGCAAGAGTGAAATCTTCCATGTCAAATTATTTTCACACACATCTGTTGCCATATCATGAAATAATTTTGTGTGAGTTTAGATGTTGCTTTTATAAACTATTTATCCATATTTTAGAACAACAAATTTTTCTATATAATAAATGAGGGTGACAATTGTATTATAATTTAACAGCAATTTTTAGAATCTTAAATATCCTAAAGATGTTTAATGTCAATAGTTCATCCAACTTTATGTATATACATGTACTTTGACAGATTGAGACTATTGTCATCCGGTCTAAGGATTTCAGTAGACGCCCCTCAGAGTCTGCATTACATCATCTCCATCAGTTCATCTTGATGATGCCTCATTTAGAGAACCTGACACTCCCCCGTCAGTATCACGATTAATTCTACTCAACATTAGCGTCCATATCATCATCTTCAAAGGTATTGATTTTATCATATATTCTAGGACTCTAAGCGAATCACTACACGTTTTGTTATACTGGACGCATACACATTTCTATAGTTAAATGAATCAGATGATTTTACTTTCCAAATAAGAACACCGTTTAGAATAAGCAAGTAGGCAAAGTTAAACGTTTAAGGAATAGAAAGCGATAAACGAGCTCTCTGTCATGAACATAAAACAAAAAGCGACTTAAGATTATAGTATTGAAGAATTCAACTTCTCTGAACACTTACGTTATGTATCAATCATGATCTCACATAAATCAATCTGTGTAAAATTTAACGAAGAGTTGACCAATGGCGTGTACGTAAAAATAATACTCCTTTTGGAAATGTGTATATTGTGAATGTTCTAATGTGCCAATTGGAAGATACAAGCTTATGTTATTAAATTAGCAAAATGATAAACTAAAGGTATTTTTTTTATATTTTTCACATTACATGAAGCCTATATTCGCGCTTTTTTGCATTATGATGCTTTATACGTAATACATAACAGATGGTAAAGATGGTTCTGTTTGATGTAAATCTGTGTGACATTCAATCTCTCTTCTTTGTCCTCTGTTTACTGCTCTATGTGATGATTTTGATGTTACGCTGCTTCTATGTTGATGCACACATTCTCTCTCCCCCTCTCTCTCCATCACTTTAGTGTTTAAGATTGAGTAACCAAAAGTACTCGACCTGACCGCTGAGACGGATCAGACGATCATTGCTCACGAAGACGAAATATCGGCTGAAATGAAAAGTGCATAAAAACATCATTATTGGCCTACGCACTCTGAACATGTTTTTGCTATTACAAATACAATTGTAATGCAATTGAGTTATTCATCCATTGAATCACGTCGATATTCATATTCTTTACATCCTTTTTGTGGCTCTTTTTCTTTCATTGAAGAAATTATGATTTTGACTTCCCTTGAAATGTAACTCTCACTAAAATTAAGTAGTTCATTAATTTAATATACAATGTACTTTAAAAGTGTAAATGAGATTAAAATGCGTTCTTATGGAAAAAGAGCCTGCTCAGTTAATCATGGACATTTGACAAATCTTCAGAGTTGGGAGGTCTGTAAAGAAGGTGAAAAAACACACACATGATGAGCGTTACTTGTTTACCGTTTTCTGAGCCAAGTCATCATAAAGTTCTTAGTACCCCATTTCTCTAATACATAGTATTGGACAAGTTCATGCATTTGCTAACTTGCAGGCCTATATTGTTTTGTGCATGATACTTTCAGACAAAAAGGAAGATAAATTTCCTGGAAATCAACACCAACATCCTTCAAAATCCATTTTGAATGTATAGTGTCTTCTTCCTAAAATCCCAATATTTCTTCACTTTGATATTAATGAGCGTGGACACAACTCAATATTAGGATTGTACACTCAGAAACGGTTTCATAATTGAGATGTGTAAAGTGGCGATAATTTCAGCACCAGTTCTAATGTGATTTCATACAAACACAAGAGTTTTACGGTAAACCTTTCTTAGATAAATCCCACAAATAGAAAATTAAGGAAATATCTCGTCATGTATCCTTCATGGCCCTTGTAAAAAGGACAAATGAGATCACTTTTCTTTCACAAATATAACGCTGTATTCTTGTATTCTTGTTTTATCCAATACCTCATGTGTAATGCATGTGTTACGTAAAAGGTTTGTTTGTATTTTATAAAATGTCTATTTGGAAAGTCATTACTACTTTGTCTGATATGTAGGAGTTGGTAAAGTTGTCTGTTGATAATTTGTAAAAAAACGTAGCCAAACGATCGGTGCCCATACAATGGAGTTTACTGAAATTGATTATTTTGTTTACATTGATTAGATTATAAAGAATGACGTGCGTCCTTCATTTACATATAGGTCTATTTTGTTTCGCACGTGACTAACTATATATAGTGGAATCCATTATGTTGCATTTAACCATGATGAATTATTTTATCCTCATTCATGTATTGTAATATAAATTCATAAGAATGCAGTAGGGCAATTCTTAGTGCGGTTATACAATATCATGTAGGCCCTATTAATAAAATGTAAATAATGCAATGTGCCTTAAATGTATCTACTTATGTTTTTTGTATATTGTGTATGCGCCTAATAACTGTACTTTGATGTATTTCAATAAACATGGCTATATTTGCAATTGTTATTTTTTAGAATACAATTATTCTGCATTACCATGTAAAGCGCATAGGGTCTTAACCGGCAGTATTATGCGCTACATAAATATTAAGTTATTTTAATCATTACTGAAGAACAAAGACATGTAATGTTTATTCTCGCACATAATCCATGTACAGTATTATGAAACCCATACTGATCTGATAATTCTATTATTTTGAACTATTTTCGAGTAGTCATGCGTTTTACCACATTAATGAGATCATTTAATTTTATTCTACAACTGTTTCATTAATTTTTAATCAAGTCTAGGATTCAGATGCCTAGGGTTATCACCCCCACACCTCAACCTGTGCATGTGTGTGGTGTGTGTGTGTGTGTGCGTGTGTCTGTCTGTTTTCATTGTAGATCTTTATCCATCAGTTTTCAAATGATTCAGCGCTATTTTAATTCTTTTATGAATTTAGGGATTTTCCTTGCTCCCCTTGTCATTATGATTGTTGAGATGTCGTAGTCGAGTGGTTTAATCATTTGACTGGAAATACAAACATCTCGTGTTCTAGGCTCAGTACGACACTTATGCCCTTGTGCAAGGTGTTAAATGGGTATAACCAGTAACATGCGAGAGTCGATGTGATTGTAACCGTGTGTGCACGCATGTGGACAGCTGACTGGCTGTAATGCTCCCAGAGTGGAGTTGAAATTGTACACTGTAAAGTGCAGGATAGACATTGAAATTGAATCCAATGACCGGGTAATGATATTACTGCAAGTTTAAGCACTTTGGTCGGTTAACTTATACAACGATTTGTTAGAATGATTGTGATTAGTAGTAGTAGTAGTAGTTGTAGTAGTACATGTAGCATCATCATCATTATTATTATTATTACTATTTGCATTGTTATTACTATCATATATTAGCATCATTATCATGATACATGAATATAGATGTATATACTCTCATTGGTGTATAGCTTTGCCATGAATTGAATTTATTTCGGTTACGAATAAGATCTATATGAGATTGCGATATGTTATGCGTGTTTCTCTTGTCTACTCATTTTCATTTTATAGTTATTAGATGTGTCATGAAAAGAAGGGAAAACAATTATTGTAAAGTACTTGATTTAGTCGCGATGTTATACCACAGATTCATAAAAATGTCCTTTTGATGTTTGATGCTGCTGGTGTGATCAGCTGTCCTTACTCCTCACTCCCTCTCTCAACATTTTTGTATGTATTGCCTGCTCATTTTAGTATTTTAGTACCGGTACATATTTTTGGCAGGTCTGGTTAGAATTGAGAATTGTCACCCTACCCATGCCTTTGATCTAAAGATTCTCTTATTTCGCGCCATGATAAAAGGACAGGGAATCACTATTACGTACATCACTCCTGTCTGCGTGGCATAGCTACTGTAAGAGTTAGAATAAGACTCATTCATACTTGTATTTGTTATAGTTACTATTTGTTTCTCTAGTCTCTTCTCTCATATCATTTGCTTATTCACTTACATATTCATTTACTCTATTACTCAACCCAATTCCTTCCTCCATTCATCTCCTCTCCATACCAAGTTTTCCATCTCACCTGGTATGTTCCTTTGTTCTCTTCTCATTCTTTATTCATGGATTTTTGGTATTTCCACTTCTTATTTATCATTGGTTCTCTTCTCCTTTTTCTTTGAATATTTAGTCTTACTCCTAAATCCTATTTTGATATTGGTTTATGATGTATTTCATTTGAATATACTTTGCTTAGAAATGTTCAATATGTTGCTGCATAGCAGCCTATAATAAAACACAGGCAGACCTGCACTGGACTTCATCTGAGTAAGTCGTTTTGATTTAGGGCTCTGTTACTTTTATGTTAGAGAGAGAGAGATTGATTTGAGTTTGGCAGTGGTTTTGGGTGATTGGTGTTTTAAATATAAATTGGGGAGAGGATTATTTTATGTGCATGTGTGTAAACTAATAATTTCTGGAATTAGAGTATGAAACCAACTTGAAAGTTCTATTATGACGTCACCTACTTTGAACAGTTTTAAGCCAGGGGCGATGGGGGCGGTCGCCCCAACAAAAACAAAAAACGCCAAAAAAAAAAAGAGAGAGAGAGAGAGAGAAGAGAAAAAGTAAGAGGACGTAGGAAGAAAAAGGAGCAGACAAAGAAACATTTTAGAAAATTCAGACATATTAATTAAATGAAACGTCAAAGCTTCCGCGCTTTGCGCGGAGGGGGGAACGATTTTTTCACTGGGGTGCTATATATATATATATATATATATATATATATATATATATATATATATATATATATATATACGTATATGTATATATATTCTTCTTCTTCTCCTCCTCCTTCTTTCTTTCTTTTTCTAAGTCATTGTCAAGGTGCATTTTCCTGTCTGGTGCTAATATGTTCGTCTGAGTGATTGATTTTATTTATTTATATTTATTTTATTGATTGCGTTTTATTTCAACAGGGTAGCCCCATCAGTAGTTAAAATACTGTTATACTAGGGGGCCCTGCATAACATAAAAAATACATATAAAGACATATATAGGCCTATACATGAAAACATCATTACATGGTGAATAGTAAACATGATATACCAGAGAGAATACGGATAAATATATTTGATCTTTGTGAAGATTAAATAGTTTATAGAAGTTGTAGCAAGCTGACCTTCCTGTCCAATATCGTTTAACCATAATTTCCATATATCCAAATTATCCCCTTTATCCATGGTTTCCTTGGCAATTTAAGAAATTTAATTTTCTACATCTTCTACCACTTCACAATCACTAAAAGACAGGAACACAATGAATAAAACTTATCTGACCTTTATGAAATAGTACCAGCGTAAACGAGGCTGAGCCTGAACAACATTTGTAACAATATAGTTTATCAAGTTCTCAATTCTCAAATGTTCAGAAAGATTCATTTTATTTCAGCGATGTTTCAGCGTGTAGGTGTTTATCTTTCCATTCAAACAACACTGCATAATTTATTTATAATTCAACAAAATGTTTAAGATGTTACGTCAAAGATTGATGCACAATATTTTGATTATTCAAACTCAGTTGCCCATGGCATGAATCTCGGGAGTTAAGAGTTTGCGAGAGAGTAAGAAAGTGGATGCCTCTCTCCCATATCTTACCACTGAGTTGATGTATTGGCCTTTTATTACATCATGTATTCTTGTAGGCATTTAATCATCTTCGAGCATTCATTTCAGTGGCGGATCCAGGAATTTCTTACCGGGGGTGGGGGCACAAAATCGCATGGGGTGAAATATATGAAAAACGATGGAGCGATGCACCGGCGGCGAGGGAGCGGAGCGACCAAGCGGGGTTGGGTCTGGGAGTGAGAACCCCCTCCCAGAGTAGGAAGCATTTGCGATTTTAGAACCACATTAGGCGCATTTTCAGGCACTGAGTCCTGGAGTAATATGACGTAAAATTGCTTTCTCCTACCCCCTCCAGGAGAAGGGATCCAGGGGCGGATCTAGCTTTTTGCTAAGGGGTTTTGACCCAACGACGATGCGGATTATTGTCCACAAGCCGCGAAGCGGCGAGGCGTTTTGGGGGGCTATTTTGAACCCCCGTAAGTGATTTTTCCTGGCATCTACTAACACAATGGAGACCATAAAAAACAGTGCATGATAACGTCTTTTTAAATCAAGTAACAGTTTAAGGGGATTTCGACCCAATGACGCTGCAGAGCATCGTCCACGAGCCGCGAAGCGGCGATTTTTTTTTTTAATATAGCTATTTTGAACCCCGCGTAAGTTATGTTTCCCTGGCATCTTCTATAACACAATGGAAGTCCGAGCCGCATAGCGGCGAGGCGATTTTTGTTTGTCTATTTTGAACCCCCGTAAGTGATGTTTTCCTGACATCTACTAACACAATGGAGACCATAAAAAGCACTCCATGCAACGTCTTTTTAAATCAACAGTTTAAGGGGGTTGACCCAATGACGATGCGGATACTGTGTGGGTCTGGACACATGATGGCGTTTTTCTATGCACATCACATTTTCACTTGGCAGCCCAAAGGGGTAAACCCCTAACTCCCCGTAGATCCGCCACTTCTCATTATTTTCCTTTCCCCATTTTCTCTCCTCCGTCTTTCCCCCTGTTTTCCTTTTCCGCCTTTTCTCTCCTCTCTCTTCCCCTTTCCTTCCCCTCCTTTTTCTCCTTTCCCTTTTCTCTCCTCCCTCTTTTCTTCTTCTTTCTCTCTTCCCTTTTTTTCTTTTTCCCTCCTTTTCTTTCCCTCCCTTTTCTCCTTTTCTTTTTACGGGGAGGGGGCCAGTGCCCCCTGTGCCCTCTGAATCCGCCACTGCATTTACAGACCAGCAATGATATGAAATGTAGTTTAGTTCTGGAGAAGAAATATTCATCTAGATGTAAGTAAGTTCATAATATCAACCTTTTGGTCGCACTGCTTTGAATAATTTTCCACTGGATATTTCTTCAAGCCCTTCAGTTGGATCTTACAAGAGAAAATCAAAGACCTAATACAGTCTGTGTATTAATTTAAAGCATGGTACAAGCAGAAAAAATATATATACATGATATGAACTTTCACAAGGCTTTGCTCAAAAAGCAAGTACTTCAGCACCCAGCACCCCCGCTTCCCAGGGCCGTGTGGGGTGGGGGACTGAATCCAGACAATTAAGGATTAAGAGTCGAGAACGGTACAACAAATCGTCTTCTTTCTCCAACAATTAAATGAAACGTCAAAGCTTTCGCGCGGGAGGAGGGGGGAAACTGAATTCAGACAAGGATTAAGAGTCGAGAACAGTACAACGAAGCGTCTTCTTTCTCTAATAATTTAATGAAACGTAAAACTGAATTCAGACAAGGATTAAGAGTCGAGAACGGTACAACGAATAACCTTGTTTCTCTAATAATTTAATGAAACGTCCAAGCTTCCGCGCTTCGCGAAGAAGGGGAGGGGGAAACTGAATTCAGACAAGGATTAAGAGTCGAGAACAGTACAACGAATCGTCTTCTTTCTCTAATAATTTGATGAAACGTCAAAGCTTCCGCGCTTCGCGAAGAAGGGGGGGGGGAACCGAATTCAGACAAGGATTAAGAGTCGAGAACAGTTGTACACAGGGCCGTAGCCAGAGTAAAATGTTTGGGGGACACATACATGTAATTGATCGACGTCCTGGGGAGGGGTCTAAGAGGAGGGGTGTCTGATTTTGGAGAGAAAAAAATGTGGGCGGCACGTGCCCCGTGCCCCGTGGCTACGGGCCTGGTTGTACAACGAATCGTCTTCTTTCTCTTATAATTTAATGAAACGTCAAAGCTTCCGCGCTTCGCGAAGGAGGGGGGGGGTGACTGAATTCAGACAAGGATTAAGAGTCGAAAACGGTACAACGAATCGTCTCCTCTAATAATTTAATGAAACGGCTTCCGCGCTTCGCGCGGAGGGGGGGTAACTGAATTCAGACAAAGATAAAGAGTCGAGAACAGTAAGTTGTACAACGAATCGTCTTCTTTCTCTAATAATTTAATGAAACGCAAAGCTTCCGCGCTTCGCGAAGGAGGGGTGACTGAATTCAGACAAGGATTAAGAGTCGAGAACAGTAAGTTGTACAACGAATCGTCTTCTTTCTCTAATAATTTAATGAAACGTCAAAGCTTCCGCGCTTCGCGAAGGAGGGGGGGGGGACGACTGAATTCAGACAAGGACTAAGAGTCGAAAACGGTACAACGAATCGTCTTCTTTCTCTAATAATTTAATGAAACGGCAAAGCTTCCGCGCTTCGCGCGGGAGGGGGGAAACTGAATTCAGACAAGGATTAAGAGTCGAAAACGGTACAACGAATCGTCTCCTTTCTCTAATAATTTAATGAAACGGCAAAGCTTCCGCGCTTCGCGCGGAGGGGGTTGGTTAACTGAATTCAGACAAAGATAAAGAGTCGAGAACAGTAAGTTGTACAACGAATCGTCTTCTTTCTCTAATAATTTAATGAAACGGCAAAGCTTCCGCGCTTCGCGAAGGAGGGGTGACTGAATTCAGACGAGGATTAAGAGTCGAGAACAGTAAGTTGTACAACGAATCGTCTTCTTTCTCTAATAATTTAATGAAACGTCAAAGCTTCCGCGCTTCGCGAAGGAGGGGGGACGACTGAATTCAGACAAGGATTAAGAGTCGAAAACGGTACAACGAATCGTCTTCTTTCTCTAATAATTTAATGAAACGGCAAAGCTTCCGCGCTTCGTGAGAATACCAATTAATTTGTATTATACCAGTGTATATGCTTGTGTATTAATCTATTTTGTTTTTGCTGCTGTTATTTTGTTTTACTCTTACCAAACAGGGCCTCATGGAAGACCACCAAATTGGTGATATGTGCCACCCTGTGTAAATATCAGAAACAAATAAATAAATAAATAAAACAATAATACAATAAAACTCATACTTGTATGACCCTTACAGATCGACACATAATACGTTTTGATCCAACCACTCAGACGACACAAATGAAATGACTGCTTGTCACTGCTATCGATATCTGGAGTTTTCTTTCTCTATAATTTATTTATTTTAAAAAACAATAATAATATGCACTACTGCTACTTTCCAGAGCATAGACAGAAAAAATATCAGGGTCGTTGCATTAGCAGGAATAAGGAGTTTTATAATATCGTTTGATTTTTGAGGACAGGAATTCGATGGAGACAAAGTCTGTGAGGAGCATATCCTCGAACGAAATAGACGAATTTTTCGGTCTATGTTGCTATGTTGGCGTGACCAGTCCCAGGACCATGCAGTACGAACCTTACGGGAGGTTTGTTGATAGGTCTGGGTCAGACAGGTGACTTGCCGGACTTGCTAACTGTTCTTAGAGCTAGCAGACCTTATTACTGCCTATATTTATAAAGCCATAAAGGATTATTCCACTTCTGAACACCAGCAAAAGGAGTGATTATGGAACTTTATATGTCAGTGGATCCAAAATAGAGTGTGCGAGGCTTAGTTTATATTTTGGATGGAACCTTTCTGCAGTTTTACCCTCTGTCAGCTCTGAACCAGACCCGGGAACTCGATCAGAACAGATGGGAATAGAGAATGCTGCGAATGTTCCTGTCTGGGTAAGTAAGTACTTTATACCCATAGAACAATTATATTATCGCAACAGATCTATTATTATATGTCATATTTGAATTTAATGACAATTTCACCATTGTTGCTGCTACCAGCGTGGGCAGAAATATCCGTCTGCTTGGAGGAGTTTTTAAAAACATATTTTGTCTTTTGACGGATTGTGTGAAGTCAGACGTAGTTTCAGCGGAACATATTGTCCTTGGTTGCTTGGTTGGTTGGTTTTATTTACGATCATAAAATACGAAATACAAATATCATAACACATACAGAAACAAAACACTTAAATATTTTACATGGACTATTCTAGACAAAATGAAATAAAACATTAAAATTAAAATGAAGATCGAGGGATCACCCGCTTCCGATTAACCGACAAAGCTCATCTGTTCTTCCTCTGGGTCCCAAAATAACTACAATAAATAAATAAATTAATTAATTAATTCATAATAATAATATGAATAAAAACCATGAAACAGAGTGCGTACATAATTAATGAATGTCATTGAAAGAAATAGACCAGTGTTTTTTCCGGTCTACTGCCTCTGCCGCCAATGGCTGCACGGTATCACTTCTATTGCTACCGCCGCTGACACCAATATGCCGCCGCTGCCACTGCTGTCGCTTTATACCGCCATTGCATGTTGATTTTGATACCAACAGGATTACTTCTTTTCGTATATCAATATGAGGTGTTTATTTCTAACTATTTCCTGACTATAATTGCTCTACTAATCCGACTACCTGTACCACTTCATCGTCTACAGTTTGTTATGCATTGTACGCCTATTTTTACAAATAGTTTTTCTTCTGTAAATCTGTTGCCATCTTTTGCCATGTTAAATGAGTTTTGTTGTACTATATTAGATCGCAAGAGCGAATATACAGAGAGAGAGAGAGAGAGAGAGAGAGTTAAATAATTTAGGTTATTAAACATGCAGATGCAGCAATGTAAAGGTCTATCCACTTATCAAAAAGTTATTCCTTTCTTTTAGGGCAAATATTGTAAAGCATATGCCGATCCCGGTTTGAATATAGTTTACTATAATCCTCTTTTGAAAATGTATACAGATGACAGGGAGTGAATAAAGTTTTAAACCTGATATGAATATATGAACACTCCAGAATTCAACCAAATTATCATCTATAGAAAAATGAGATGGACAAAATGGCAGCAATAATCCACAGATAAACCAAACAACAGAGCAGACTGCAGTCAATTACACACAATTTTAGTACCGTTTGGTTCCAGAAGATTGTGAGAATATGAATTCCTGGAATTCGGTGCGAAAAGTTTTACACGTGTGATTTCAAACTTTTTTTTTTTAAATATGCGTGCCGTTTATATCACTTTTTGAGCATGTGAAGTCTTGATGACATTTTTTCCGTATTTCATGAAATCATGATGTGGTTGCAGTTTTTAATCAAACGAAAGATATTTGGAATCAATTTCCTGGAATATTCGCAGAGTTACTGCAATTAATACACACCATAAAAGTAAATGAGGCGTATTGGGATGAACAGAAATACTTGGATATGTATAACACTTCAACTTCGAAATTGGTTGTGTTTGTTTTGTGTATGTATAGTTTGTTTTGCTTTTCATTGATACATGCTGCATAGTGGTGTTGATACGACGGGGCACCTGACTTGTCCTCGCCATTGAATGGAACACTAGTACTGTTTTAACACTGGCAAAATTTACCAAAATGCCACAATTGAATTTTGACATGTCATTTTCAAATAAATGTTGCTCAGTGAAGCGTGTATGGATTAATGTAATCAATGCATTATTTGAAAGCATATCACTTTCAATTTATGACAAGCAAGGAATCATATCTATAAAGCTCACAGTTCGTTCACAATAACTATTTGATTTAGGGTTTAGTTTTTTTCTGGGACCCACTGTAAATAACAAAATATATATAATTACGACAATCACGGAATGAGAATAGGGACATCATATTAGTCATAGAAGAACAAAAGAATCAAACATGTAACGAATTCTTATTAATATGAAAAAACATAGCATTTCAATAAAGGGGACATGTTTGAAAGTGTCATATTCCGCCTTCAACCTCAAAATTACAAGAGAATTGAACACCGATTTGAACCATATAATATACTCTCTGGTTACCAAGAATATTAAATCATCAGGCTGAAATTCAGATTCGGTTTGTAATTGGTATGTAATGTTCAGTCCATTGAAATGCAATGTGCTTTTCGTTTTCATTGTTTTATTTTGCGTTTCACCTTTTTAGAAATTTGTAATACATGTATATATGATGTCATACATAATTTAATATAATAAAAATCATTCGAAGGGAGTTAAGTAAATGACATATCTTGAGGTGGGGGAAACCTTATTATTTAAATCCTAATTTGTTATGGATGTGAGTATCAAACTCTCCCCAACATAATTTGATTGACATACAAAAACCTGATTTTGACCCATTTGTGGCACATTAAAATTGTTTAGAAACAATAATGTTGACCTAGACCTTCAATTTTGGGGCCACCATAAAGAAAGGAAATTATCGTTGGAAGCAAGATTTTCCGGAATTAAGCTGCTGTGGTTTTGTGGTTGAGTCACCGGCTTTTTGGTGGTTCGAATCTCAGACGCAACTCTTATATCCATCAGTCCACCTAGCATTTGATAACCTGTCAGGTAACTAATATAAGGCACAAGAAAACATAATTATGAGATTGCTTCTGCCAATTGCCTTTGTTTATAAACTACCTTGAGCATAAACATTGTCTTCAACTATATAAAATATTATAATGCTAAATATATTACTCATTGCGGATGTAGTATCGAAAATAATATCGCTAGTGATATTCGTTTGTCTCGCAATGTGGTCCGCCGCTGCAACACTTCGTCAGGTGTGACGAAGTGTTGCAGCGGCGCACGAAACGTCGAGATCTTTTAGATTCCTTTTTTGACCACATTGCGAGACAAACGAATATCACTAGCGATATTATTTTCGATATAATATTATAGTTGGTTGTACAAATCAGGTAGAGTCTTTGCTATTATCATAACCATGGTAAGGGACGAGAATATAGTTATGTTTTTTGGTCTGAAATACATTGTACACGTATTACTTTCACGTGAATAATGTTGATTTGGGCACCCATAACCACCATGGACATGGGCCAGGGCAAGGTAACTGTTTTTGGGTTGACCCGATCGTCCTTGACACATTGGGCTATAACTGTCTGCCTCGGTAAAGCGGTGAGCCTTTTTCTATAGTCCTATATATTCATGGCTACATTTCTGAAATTGCTTGAATTACTTGCCCGTGAATAATGTTGACTTACCGGTAGGCATCTTTCAACCCTTTGGGCCAGGGCAACCTAACTAATTTTGGGTAGCCTTGATTGTCTATGACCCGTTGGGCTAGCTGCCTGCCCGGGTAAAGCCGTCAGGCTATTTCTATAGCCCTATAATTTATATTCATGGAGTACATTTCAGAAATTCTTGAATTACTTGCCCGTGAATAATCTTGTTTTGGACACCCTTAAAGGGCCCCTGCCATCCAAATACAAGTTTATTCCTGTTGGTGTGTAGTCCTGCATACATCTCATATTTTGATATGTAAACTTCTGAATGCGTTTCATAGATTTTTAAATATTTTTTAAAATGTTTTTTTCTTCAAACTTGCTAAGCTTCACCCTAAAAATCCTCCAGATCTCATTCCCCTTGTGACATCATCTGTCAGTCATCAATGAGCTAACTTGAGAAAGTGGTATGTAACTTTGCCAAAGTTGACCACCTGTTACAATACAACAAACAAATATGTCAGACATGTCAGACTAAACAGTCGGCTAAACTAATATTCTACAATAGACAATGTATGTAATTAACCCCAGCTCAGCACACGCTCATAATAGAATTGCATGCTTTCATACATGTACAATACATCATCATTGCCTCTGTCTTCCTGGTGATGCTACAGCATGTCTGACATAGCAACTTTTATGTTGCTATTGTATTACTCGGGGTCATGGCAGGATGCAACGTCCCCTTGAGCCTATAGAAACAGATATGCCTCTCATAGCAGTCAATATAGCCGGAACAAGATAACGACCTTTGACCATTTTCATCGGTGTTTTTCTCCCGTTTTGCTCGCGAACCCATTCATAGTGGCCGTTTTATCGGAGTCACACCGATAGAAAGAGAATTTCATCGCCTATTTCTCTTCTCTTCATCGGCTATTCTATCGGATATTTCTCCTCTGTATACCCTTCATATCGGATGCGTCCGGACGCATCCGATGAAAATCCGAGGCCACTATGAAAGGGGTATAATGACTAGGTCTAATACTAATAGGGAGGGGGTACCCAATGGCGGATCCAGGGGGGCCGAGACAGCCCCCCTCATATTGGCGGCGAAAAAAAGAGGTTTAAAGAAGATAAAGAGAGAAAAGAAAGGGGAAAGAAGAAAGAAAAGGGGAAGAGAAGAAAAAGAGTCGTAGAGAGAGAGAGAGAGAATGAAATACTATAGGTTATACACGTACGAAATGCGCGCAATATCATTTTTGTTTTGCCTCCCTCGTGGCGGATCTAGGGCAGGCGCGTAGCCAGGGGGGGCGGTAGGGGCGGTCGCCCCCCAAAGACGCCGGCCAAAAAAAAAAAAAGAGAGAGAAGAGAAAAAAGTAAGAGGACGTAGGAAGAAAAAGGATTAAGAGTCGAGAACGGTACAACGAATCGTCTTCTTTCTCTAATAATTTAATGAAACGTCAAAGCTTCCGCGCTTCGCGCGGAAGGGGGGGGGGAACTGAATTCAGATAAGGATTAAGAGTCGAGAACGGTACAACGAATCGTATTCTTTCTCTAATAATTGAATGAAACGTCAAAGCTTCCGCGCTTTGCGCGGGAGAGGGGAAACTGAATTCAGACAAGGATTAAGAGTCGAGAACGGTACAACGAATCGTCGTCTTTCTTGAATAATTTAATGAAACGTCAAAGCTTCCGCGCTTTGCGCGGGAGAGGAAACTGAATTCAGACAAGGATTAAGAGTCGAGAACGGTACAACGAATCGTCGTCTTTCTTGAATAATTTAATGAAACGTCAAAGCTCCCGCGCTACGCGCGAAGGAAAGGAACTTAATTCAGACAAGGATTAAGAGTCGAGAACGGTACAACGAATCGTATTCTTTCTCTAATAATTGAATGAAACGTCAAAGCTTCCGCGCTTCGCGCGGGGGAAACTAAATTCAGATAAGGATTAGGAGTCGGGAACGGTACAACGAATCGCCTTCATTCTCTAATAATTTAATGAAACGTCAAAGCTTCCGCGCTTTGCGCGGGAGAGGGGAAACTGAATTCAGACAAGGATTAAGAGTCGAGAACGGTACAACGAATCGTCGTCTTTCTTGAATAATTTAATGAAACGTCAAAGCTCCGCGCTACGCGCGAAGGAAAGGGAACTTAATTCAGACAAGGATTAAGAGTCGAGAACGGTACAACGAATCGTCTTCTTTCTCTAATAATTTAATGAAACGTCAGAGAAACTGAATTCAGACAAGGATTAAGAGTCGAGAACGGTACAACGAATCGTCTTCTATCTCTAATAAATTAATGAAACATCAAAGCTTCCGCGCTTCGCGCGCTCTGTAAGTGATTCGCTTCGCGTGCTCACTACCGCCCCCTTAAAATATAATCCTAGCTACGCGCTTGATCAAGGGGGCTGAAACGGCCGCCCCTCCTTTTGGTGGTGCAAGAAGATAAAAAGAGAGAAAGAGAAAAGAAAGGGGAAATGAGGAAGAGAAAGAAGAAGAGAGAAGAAAAAGAGGAGAGAGGGAGAGAGAATGGAATACTAAGCGGTCGAACATAATTATACGTGCGAAATGTGCTCCAAATATTTTAGTTGCCGAGCGGATTCTTATAGTCCTAGGCCACCCCTGCGCTACAAGATCGTCAGGGTGTTTGATTATTGTTTAAAAGTTTGTAAATTTGAGGAATGGTTAAACCCATGACTTTCATGGCAAAATAGAAAATATGATATATTTTCTTCTTCTTCTCCTATTTTTGTTTTCTTGTTGGAAAAATATTCTGAACTCTTTTGGGCAAAGTTTATTATCTGATGTACCTTTTATCATAAATTCGTCTCTTTCACTTTTTCGAATTTCAATAATATTCTCAGGGTGGAAAGGAAACCCCTCCCACACCCGCCCCATGTGTATATGCAACGTTTTATCTATAAATTTTCTTTCAAAAATTAAGGACTTCTATGCAGCATCATAACACGCCTGAAGAAGTTTCAATTTCAAAATTTTCTCAGAGTAGGAGGAAAACCCCTCCCCCCACACCCACCCTCAGGTGTATAATATATCCAATATGTTTTATCCATACATTTTTTTTCAAAATTAAGAATTTGTATGCATCATAACACGCCTGGAGCAGTTTTAATTTCAATTTTCTCAGGGTGGGAGGAACCCTCCCACACCCACACCCAGGCAGGGGCGGCGGAAAGGGGCACTTATCGCACCTGAAAAGGGGCACTGACCAGAAATGAAAAGGGGCACTTATAATAAAGGAAAATGTGCATTTGTTAGAAAGGAAAAGGGGCACATGTCAAAACAAAAGGGGCGGTTATTAGAGGTGAAAAAGGACACTCATCAAAGATGAAAAGAGCACTTATCAGGAGGGAAGGGGCACTTGTCAAGGTAAAACGAGTATCTCTCAGATTTGAAAAGGGGCAATTATCGGAGGTGAAGGGGGCACTTATCTGAAGTGAGAAGGAGTAACTTCTCGTACCTGAAAAGGGTCATTTACCAGAGATGAAAAGGGGCATTTATGAGAAGGGGAAGGGGCACTTATTAGAAAGAAAAGGGAGCACAAGTGAAAATATAAGGTGCGCTTATCCGAGTTAAAAAGGGGTAGTTATTAAAAGGGGAAGGGGCACTTCTTACAAAGGAAAATAAGAGGCACTTGTCAAAGTAAAAGGGGCACCTCTCAGATTGGAATAGGGCAATTATCAGAGGTGAAGGGGGCACAAGTTATCAAAAGTTAAAAGGGGCACTTACTAGAGATTAAAAGGGCGCTTATGAGAATGGAAAATGGACAATTATTGCAAAGGAAAATGGGAACTTGTCGATGGAAAAGGGGCACGTATCAAAATAAAAGGGGCACTTATCAGAGGTGAAAAGGGGAAGGGGCACGTTATCAAATTGATAGGGGCACTTGTCAAAGTAAAAGGGGCACCTTTTCTATGTAAAAAGGGGCACTTCTTACAAAGTTAAAGACGCACTTTTCCTATTTAAAAAGAGGCACTATTAGGGTACTTGAAAAAGTGGGGGGCTGTGCCCCTGCCCCGGAGCGCCGCCTCTGGTGTATATCCAATATGTTTTATCTATAAATTTTCTTTCAAATTAAGAAGTTTTATGCATCATAACACGCCTGGAGCAGTTTCAATTTCAAAATGTTCTCAGGGTGGGAGGGGGAACAATGGGGGCAAACAATTAATTAAAAAATGATATTGCGCGCATTTTAATATACGTTTATGACCTAGTATTTCATTCTCTCTAGCTCTTTCCCCCACTTTTTTTCTTCTCTCTTTTCCTTCCTCTCTTCTTTCCTTTCCCCCCCTTTCTTCCTTCTTTCCCCTTTCTTTTCTCTCTTTTTCTTCTTTATACCTGTTGTTTGCGCCGCCAATAGCTAGGAGGGGGTGGGGGGGGGGGCGTGCTGCACGCGATTAATTCTAACCTTGACTTTCGGCTTTCCATACTTCAGAAACAATGGCGCGCTGATTGAGCGAACGATCGTCTATTTTCTCAAGCCACAAGTTTTTGTGAATTATGGTTATTAATATCTCATGATTAAATTTAAACTGCTTCTTGAAGGTTTAGGATCGAGTTCCACTTTCTGATGGTTTTTATGTAAGTTCATTGCTCTTATTTTGATCATAGTCAACAGTTAGGTCTTTTTTTAGGACAGAATTTAATACGTTTTGTGAGCAAATTTTCATAAGCGTTTTTGTGTAGTTTTGACATCTACAGCATGCAGCATGCACTATACAGTTCACTGAGCTGTGTCTACATAAATTACAGAATGTTTTGTAGTTTGGGAAGCGTCCTCATAACGGTTAGATATTTTGGAAGTTTAGCTTTTACAATTAAAATTACCTCAGCTAGTTTGTGTAAAAAAGTATTGAGTGAATATTCTTATATTGTTGTATCACTATCAGTCAATTAGAGGGTTTTTCTAACAGTTTTGGTTCTAATATTAGTATTATTAATAATCACTGATAATAATTGAAAGGATTAGGCCCTAGTTAATTTTGCTGAAACCTGAAGTTATGAATATGAGCACAACATTTCCATTAATCTGTTTCTAGTGGTGAACTGGTGATGCCTATATGTCTATTTGCAATCTATCAAATTATTTTTGCAGTTATAAGCGACAGAGATTCATGGGTGACAATCTGATCACGTCAGATAGCTGTGCCTGCAGATCTAGATAGCTTGGATTCATTGGAAGTGCACAAGTCTGTATCTGTAAGTTCATTTTGTTGAATAGACCTGTAAAAACATGATATAATATTATCACTCATATAATTAAATATAAGTCTACATAATTTCAAACATGGAAACTGCCTTTGTAAGAATCAGAATGTTATATATTATTAACCGTATCAGACATCATTCTGAGCAGGGCAATTTTCAAATGTTATTGCCCTCGAAGTTTAATTGATAAGCCAACAAAACTACGGGTGAAAAAAATATTGACTGCTCAGCATACTGCATAGTCAATGGGATTTTGTGTGTAATTTGCCGGTCAATAATAATACACAGTTAACCAACGAACAAATATTATTGCCCGATCAGAAAAGTCGATGGCAAAATGCGTGTTAAACTAGCGGGCAATAATGTAGAGCCAACATCCGGGTTTTTTGTAATTTTCATTGCGCATCTACATGTATCAGGAAGATGTGACAAATGGAGTGCCCGTCCTTTGAAGCCTTCCGTTGCACCGCGTCTTTTTTCCCCCTACCGTAATCCCCTTAATCCCCAACTCAATGGTACAGTGCAGTGGTAGCACTGAAGTCCTCCCTTTCCACCCACAGCCCAGCCCAGCGAGCACGGTGGCTTATGTGTCGCCGGCCCGTACTGGAGTGAAAAGTGGTGATGAATTGACAACTTCTAACCCTCATTCAACAAATGCGCAAATATATAACACAATTTCATTTAGGTACTTTGGGAGATAAACCTTTGGACTACCTTCCTAGCTATGTACAATTTGCGGAAATTTGCGGAAAATGTCAATAATTAGCTGAGAAAATCATGATGATGAGAAACTTCCATTCACTCCAACTCACGATTTCCTTGGTCGATTTCGCTGGTTCGAACGGCTATGTCTTCAGTACAGTTTTCCGAGCACAGCAAAAGCATTTGATAACCAATAGAAGGTTGCATTGTGCCATATGTTGTGGATTCTGTATTTTATATGTTATAGCTATATACATCTTCACTGAGTATGACGTCATTTTCGCGGTGCAACGCATGGCTTCTAAGCCTTTTTTACGACCGAGTGTTTACAGAACTTAGGGAAGCAGAAGGCGTTGCGTAACATTTCATTGCCAGAGGGGATCTGTGGTCTGATAAGGGCAGCTGTTGATGGATTTGATGGCTGGAGAGGGTTACATTTCTTGTTGTTAAGCCAAGTTAATCCTGAATATCTGTCCCTCGAGAAAATCTTTCGAGACGGGCACTCCATTTGTTCTCATCTTCCTGCATGTATTACGCGTATGAGAACCTACACTTTGCATGCACTGTATTGTGACGTAATAATCACACCCAAGCCAAGGCACACTGTTGGCAGTGTATCGAAAATTTTGTCAAGCACTGGATGCACAGTGCTGGTTTGACGATGTTCACCGTTTTGCAACTTTTCATGCTAGGAAACCCTGTGCAGTGTAGGCTACTGTATTTTACATAATTTCAGATATTAAAAGTAACTTGTTTGCTCTAGATGTCTGATGTGGTTAATAATAGTAATATTGACTGCCTTCAGGGCAGTACGACTTGTCATATATCGCCCTCACCTTCGGTTCGGGCAATATATGTCGTATTGCCAGGCCTGAAGGCAGTCAATATTACTTAATTATTACCCGTATCAGACATCTGAGCTGGTCATTTACAAAACCGTATTGCCCTACTTTCCATTAGCAGTGGGAACGGAAGGGTATATTCTTTGTATTTTCCTTGGTCTCCCTGCCCGTATAGACTTTGCGTGTAGAGACGAGTGAAAATATAGTCTCATATTGACCGCGCCGTATTTTGTCATTTTTATTGCGCATCTATTATGCGTACGAGAACCTGCGCACTTTGCGCGCACTCTATTGTGACGTAATAATCACACCAAATCCACACTGTTTGCAGTGTATCGAAAATTTCGTCAAGCACTGGATGCACAGTGCTGGTTTGACAAAGTTTGTTCAGTTCTTTGAGATTGTCATGGTGATGGTGGATTTCTGTATTTGCTCTAGATGTCTGATTTGGATAACAATAACAATATTGACTGGCTTTACTTTCGGGGGATATCAGAAATATTGACCGCGCTAAGACCATATTGCCCTCGTCTTTCGACTCGGGGCAATATGATCTGAGCTTGGTCAATATTTCTGATATACCCCTCAAGGCAAGTCAATATTATATAAATATACAATGCTTTGTTCCTACAGTTTTTTGTAAGTATGGCAAGCCGTTTGCAACCTTAATTAAAATTGGATGATTGATTGTTGAAAGACAGTGTGATCAGTTGATCAGGGTTTGACGTGCAGACCTCTAAAATGGTCAGGTTTTGAATAGGTACATTCATGACTAAATATTGGTGCAGTATTCTCAATATAACTTGAGCATTTTTCCATAAGTACTGAACCTGAGAATCTATTGTTTTTCTGTGATTTTAAGATGCATCTGGTAGAAACTTTGAACATAAAAGGGCTGAAAGGATATAATCATTTTCTTTTTCACCTACATGTAAGTATAAAATGTACGTTTGTATTTTATGTACTTACCTTGTTTGGATTATGGTTGATTCATAAGCTGTGAACCTGCCTAGTTAGACTGTTGAGAACATAAATATGTTTGGTTTGTTTTATTATGATCTTTTAATATGTATGATTGATGCGATGTTATCAATCATTGTATTTTACAGTTTTACCACATACTCAACATTATGCCAAAGTAAGGCTTGAATAAAGACTAAGAGTACAACCTTTCAACTCAATTGTCTTCAAGATTACTCTCTTCTGTTGTGAGGTTATATAGCTACTGGATAGGAGTGTGGGTTAGAGCATCCCGAGGCCAACATGGGGGGCTGCATGTCTCGGCCCCCTGGATCCGCCACTGGTTACCCTCCCTATTAGTATTAGACCTAGTCCTAGATTAGTATTTAGCCTGAATTGAACTTGTTGTTATGTTAGTTCTGAACATAGAGCCTTAGAGGCTTTAAAGTTAGTCCTACTTCTATTCCTAATCCAGTCCACTAGCTGGCAACCATACCGATGCACAGAGTGCACTGTACACATTTTAAATTTCATTTTGGAAATAATCAAGAGTAGATCTATGTAGATCTAATTGCACTCGCCATTGGCAGTCAGGTGTCTTCTACTCTGAACAGGAATTGGTTAGCGTTACATGTTTAAAGACAGTGATGTTTTTACTGAGATTATTTTTTGGGTATCTCCTGGAATCCCTTGTAACTGAATCGTTACAGTCCCGAGGCTGAGGCTGAGCTATGGCGGGTGACGTCAGCATCACTGATATTATGTTGAAAAGCGCCATCTTTAGGCTGAAAAAAAAAAGTATAATATACATTTTTTAAAGAGTGAAATGTTTTCCAAGAGGAACGTATATTTTCGAAAGAAGAATGAATAACAAGTATGGAGTGCCATACATATATTTTTTTTAAAGAGGAAAATGTATTTTCTCGTAAAAATATAGTATAAAATATAGTAAAATATATCTTTTAAGAGTGAAATGAATATTTTCAAAGAGTGAAATGAATATTTTCAAAGAGTGAAATGAATATTTGCAAAGAGTGAAATTAATATTTTCAAAGAGTGAAATGAATATTTGCAAAGAGTGAAATGAATATTTTCAAAGAGTGAAATGAATATTTTCAAAGAGTGAAATGAATATTTTTAAAGAGTGAAATGAAATTTATTTTTAAAGTGAAATATAAAAAAAAGTGGAGAAGAATTTATTTCAGAGAGAGAAATATTTTTTTTATTATTGTTGAATAATTTTTTTTGTTTCCCTAAATGTGTGCCATATGCATATCTTGCCATACCTGGGAAGGAAATATAGAATCTGAGTTAACATGTCATGATTTAAAAAAAAAGAAGAAAAAATGGCTATGCTCTCTCAGATGTTTACAGTGCAAACATAATCAAATAATATTTACACAAACATGACACAAATCTGCCCCTAATATGCCATACTTTAATAACAAAAGTGGCAATACAGTAAGCCCCTTGACTTGCAGGGGTGGGCCTGGCCTGATATATATCCGAACGCTGCTGAAATCATGCCCGTAGTGCAGTGGCCTGCGACTTAAGCGCCGTTTTGCTGATATGCTAGGCGTGGCAGCGTGGTGCGCATGGTGCTGCAAACGCTCACAAAATGACCCTGGGTAACCGTAACGCATCTCACGCTCGGGTTTATATTCGTAACATAGAAAACAATACTTCAACTTGATGGAAGTGCTTATAAATGAATATAAAATAAATTAAAACCTTTATAATCTTTAATTGTTATCATTTTTAGGCCTGGGCGTGAGATTTCTTAAGCTCTGATTTAACCACAAAAAAATGACCTTTTTTTTAACCCGTTTTTTTATATATATATATTTTTTTTTAGGGGTTCGCGCGAACCCTGCGAACCCCTAGTTTGTACCGCCATGCACATACATAGACACACAGACACACTCCACAGCCATGTGTTCCCCTACACGGACACTCACAACCACTATGGCTGGAAACAAAAATGACAAAGAAGAGACAAAGTGGGGCTAGGCCTACTCATTACGCTTCGATATTTCTATTTTCTGCTTCATTTGAATTTCATGAATGTTTCCTCAAACATTGTGGGCCAATTATCGTTGCGTCGTAGTTCCTAATTTCAGAATAAATTTCCTTAGATTTAGATAATAATAAATACATGTGTACATGTATAAAAATTGAAATAAAACAAAAAATTGAATGTACAAATTCAAAACATAATAAAATACTGACTGGGAAACCAAAGCATGTCCTACCTTTAACAAAACAGAACATAACATGCAGGCCTTAAATTTCAATATTTTTAGGGCAAGCCGGCAAGGCCACTTTTCTGTCAGGTACATTCCTATATTACAGCACAAATAGGAAGAATTGGAAAGGGCACAAAAAATCTCCAAGGCCAATGAGAGGGGCATTGAGGCCAATCAAAAGGGCATCCAAGGCCATGGCCTTGGTGGCCTTGGATTAATTTAAGCCCTGCTGTTTACATTTGCAAACCGAAGATTTAGAATTATCTAGATTCGCTAGTACAGTTGTATAATAGATTTAAATGACTGAATTGTGGGAAAAGTATTCACAGATGCAATATGGCAGTTGATATATATTGAAATCCCCTCCTACCCATCCCCGTCGTTCGTTTACAACAGTTTCCTTTCTGTCTTGGGACAGACTAAGGTTTCCACTTGTTGAGTTGAATGCCCAGGCTACTACAGTGTGAGTCAAAAAAAAGTTTACACCTAGAAAATTGCTAATTATTTTTAAAATCATTTATGAACAGTAAATTATTATACATCTTATGAAAGAGTGTTTCATCCCAAATCATTTGGTATCATTTTTGTGTGGTATGTGGTCATGCTTGGATGAACAGGAGAAATTGTTTAAGAGAGTGCAAAAATCGACTTGCGCCAAAGTGATGCCTATGTGATGTTTGAATAAAACAATTGGGATTTGGGTATTAATTCGGTCTTTGCAGATTGAAATAACATCCCTAACAAAATTAATCATGCCACATACTTACGTCATACTTACGCCATACTTACGTATTGTTCACGCCATTATTCACGCATTGTCACGACATGCTTTCAGCCTTTCTTGATCACGTATTGCGCATGCGTAGACCATGCGCAAGTAATGTGAAAACTGTGCTGGAAGTATGCGCAGCCGATGCGCAAATTGTGAGCAATTTATTCGTAAATCCGTCATGAACTGGTCGTAAACATGCATGTCACTCGGGCATTGGCATGCACCAGTCAGTACCGACACGGGTAAGATACATATATAGGATACGCATAGTTTGCGAAGTATTCACGAAAGTCGTCCACCAAATTTGTCGTGCCAAAATTTTGAACATTTTGAAAATTCTGCCACGAATTCAAGCCTTGCCCCGCATTAGCCCTCATCCTCCCGCATGTTCCGCGAACGATTCCCATTGTGGCAAGAACGTGGCACGAAACAATGCGCAAACCATGCGCGAACCAAAATCGTGCAAGTGTCAGGGTGCCTTTACACGCATCTGGCCACACCGATCGCGCGACTCCCAAAAATACACCTGTCGTTAATTAGCAAGGGTGAGAATAAAAGGCAAGGACTGTCTCTGTTTTAGCTGAGGGAGTGTTATCTTCTCAGCTGATTGGGCGCGCGACACGGAAACTGTTCAGGCAGTGGACACCACTAAGTACTATATGACATGATATAATTTGCATCACAATTTAATGCCTATCAGGACTGACTCACTGAGAAAGAGATATGTTTTCCTTTGTTTGATTCGTTAGCTGTAGTTACATGTATTTTCCTCTGGTTTCGATTTTGGACCACATGACCCAACCGACTTGCATCAGGTACCTGTTCAATGTCACCAGACTGAAATACACACTCACGCAGCCTATGCCTTTTATTTGATACGGGTTATCCATCACTTCTACATGAAAATCTGATGGAACGAAGCACAATGCACAAAGGGAATCTGCATTAGGCCCTAAATTGATTTCTAGATCATTTTATACCACACACTGCATGTTTCGTGTCAAAACCGGATTCATGACACAGTGACAAACTGTCCTCTTAATCTTATCTTGCGAAAGAGACATTGTAAATGCCTTTTGTTTCTTTATAACACGTTCCAGAACAGACCTCTCAGGTCATCTGTTTCCCGTTAGTGTTACTGTTATTGGATACCTAGCAAGGTTATATATGAATCCTTTTAGCTCAACTACAATTGGATGAATATTTCTGAGGAGAGGACTCGTGGCCTCATTTAACGATTTTTATTTTGCATATAGCTGAATCTAAGCAAACAGTGAGTACAAAATATTTTTTTACTCGTTACATCTTAATTTTGTTGATCCAAGCAATGGTCATCTAAATCTAATATAAGCCAATCGTTATAGAATGACATACAATCCATGCATTGCAGAAACCCTAATCCTGACTATTATGAAAATTTGAATAAATCTTGCTAGCATTGTGAGAATGATGACAAAGTGGACTATATATAGAGGATCCGGGCTAACTCGGACCCGGGGACAACTCGGCCCATGATTAATCGATCGAGAGATACCAATGTGTATATGTTTGTGCTCATTGTGACTTAATAATGCCCTTTCTAACCACAATCTTTAATGGAATTGTGTTAAATTATAATATTGAAGATAATCTAGTACTTTACTTGAGGTAAATGATATAAAAGTCACATTTCAGACCTTTTACTCACATTTCAGACCTTTTACTCACGGCTCGTAATCGGCGCGGCCCCTCGCATTGGTGATCAATTAATCATGTCGGGACAACTTTGGCCCCGTTTTTGCAGCGGGGTCGATTTGTCTCCGGGTCCGAGTTAGCCCGACTCCATATACATGTATACCCACATTAAAATGTTTTAAAGACAAAGACCAGTTCTGGTCAAGCGATTGCATTGTGAAAGAAACGTTGTGGAATGGATCAGAAAAGGTTGATCATCTAGCATATAAGTATTGGTGTGTACTGCAAGGTTCTGGAATCATCAAAATGATAAGAAATTTGGCCCAGTCTTGGTAAAGTTACAAGCACTGTACACAGAAAGATGTATATGGGACTACCCGACACGTGCGCGCACATGCGCGATATCTATTTGGTTCCAATAGATATAATAATTTACCAAATATATCAATTAGTAGGCGGTTTCCCGGCACAATTTGTATCATCACGTATTAGTCAAAACATATTCTTTCACATGATTGGTAATGAGAGCTTCCATTTCATTTTTTGAGAGGGGGGCGTTTCCAATACTGGTCTTGACCTTTAAGGTATTTAAGTCTATATACCTTGGCAATAGTAAGTCATTTGGCTCTAGTCAGTGGCGTAGTGTGAGCTCAGTCATTCAGGGGGAGTGGAATACCAGTCTTTAGTTAGATCAGCGTTTTCAACCTTTATTTTTAAAGTCACGACACCCTTTTAGGGTTAAAAAGTTTTGCGTCACCCCAATCCAAATTCCAAAGAGGATTTGTTTTCCATTCCTCGTATACATAGGCGTACTGGCACATTTTCGCCTGAGGACCTCTTTCCCGAAAATATAATATCCGGATCTCAAATATTACACTTTTATTATGTCAAAAATGTTATTTAGTCATCAATATACACTACACAAAATTAATTATTCTGTCACCTCGTTATCAGGAATCATCCTGATTTATCAATTTTTCGAGAGTGTAACGAGGAAAAAAAAAGACACTTTGTTCAGAACTGTATAAATTTCATTTATTACAAATTACAATTTTGATTTTATTTCATTGTGTCCATGGCTGTGCTCCACAGTACAATATTATTTTGATATATAATTACACTCAGTCCATATCTTTACACTTTACACTTCCTATATAAGCCTAATACTAAATGGTGGAAAGAATCTTTGCTCTTGCAGGGTCTTTTCTGTGGAATGCTCTCCTTTGAGAGTATATAGCTCGTAGCTTGTAGCTCTGTTGAGTAGCTACGCCAATGGCTCTTTTTTCTTTCTTCCATAATATGAACTTTTTTCCTGCTGCATCTAGAGCTATGACTGTTGCTGACTCCCGACATCCACTGGTCAGGCGTAAGAAAAGAGAATAGAAAACTTTAAAAATGAGTTGCTTACGGTATAATTTTTCTTGATCTACTTAGATCATGTTATTCTTTTCTTTTCTTCCATAATATAAAGTTTATATTATAAACTTTTTTTTCTGCTGCATCAGCCTGGTAAAATGACCAAATGTAAGTACAGAAGATAATTTATGAAGTATTATCTGTTCATTGATAAACATGTTACATTTGCTACTGTCCGTTATATAAACAAATCTCAATCCACTTCATAATACCTCCGAGATTTGGTTCTAATAAATTTTCAACAAAAGCAAATAAATGTAAGGGTAATGTTTTGAACAAAAATATTGGGCATTATCAAAATTGAGAATCACCAACATCATCATTGTACATGTGTGTAATTGTCTATTAACAAGTTTATAGCCCGGATTCAGTATAGTCACTTCATAGTCATTTCATTGTTCTTTCAAGACAGCCACTTGAAAGACAATAGATGACTTATGTTCTAATTAGTGAAAAGATTTTCCTTCCTCCCCTTTATATTACTTTAACCCCCATTTCTTCTCTTCACATTAATAGACTAGAAACACGTTGGAAAAACAGGGAGTCTCTTTCATTCAAAAAAAAAATGTTGCATGGATACCTCCCACGCACACACACATGCCCACACGCACCGATACAAAATGTCTGTTGCTAAAATGTTTAATATACAGTAGGTGAATAAAACATTCTATAATACTGCTAAGCTTCTGGTAGCAAAGGGATTGAAATCTTCATTCTAATAGGATTGACAAAATTTCGAAAGAAAATGGAACAGACAAACTGTCTGTATTTACGCTAATGGGCTGGATCAGGGGATAAATGTGCATTTTCTTTACACTCATCTTGTTGCCTCATTATTGTTAAAATCTCTTCATTTATCCATAGAACGTTTTTTTCTTACCAATTCGTTTGCGTTTCACTGGCGCATACCTATTAAGAATTGTTTTATACAGAGAAATGAATTTGTCATACGCTTTACAAACATCAACTTGTGAAAGTATCTCGGGCCAGGAGTATTTTTGCAGTTCATTACAAAATGAGCTAAAAATCATCTTTTTCAGATCACGATAAATAACATATTTATGTTTGGATGGAGGTATTTTAGTTTTTCCAACACACACTGCAATCATGTAATGATCACTTATGGCAACTGGTAACACATAACAAAAATGAACATTATTTTCATTAGAAGAAAAATGTAGGTCAATAGTTGAAGAAGACGTAGCGGTTACCCAAGTGGGTTTCAAAACAAATTGTTTCATAGTATAGACACTGGCAAGAGACAACAGCCGCTTTGTGTGACAATGATAAGGTTTTTACGAAATATCGCAATTAAAATCACCAAGTACAAGAAAGGCAAAATTCTGTGTATCTAAATATCGTAAAATTGATTCAAAATTGTCAAAAGTGTTTTTCTGTGAGTCAGCTGGTCAGTACCTTGTCACAAGATAAAACGGCTTTTGCTTCTCAAAAGCAATTTTTACACATGACTTATAACAAATTGCTCTTGAATTGCATGTAAAATATTATCTGTGATGTATATAGCGACACCACCGCTGTGTCTATTCCTGTCTAATCTGATAATATTATAACCTGCAATGAACAGTTCAGAATCAAAAATAGTATTGTCTACTCGTGTCTCACTGAGGGTTAAAATATCTCATTTACTTTGATCTAGAATATTCGAATTTCATTTAGTTATTTTAACAAAGTACAAACAATTTTTAAACTCTTGAAATAGTTTAAATTTTCATAAACCTGTGAAATAAAACCACAATGGATTGTGTCATGTGAAGGTTTATCAGTTGCAGTAAGTTGTTCAGCATCATTAAAAGGTAGTTCTTTAAATATACACACATTGCAAACCTAATCATCATTCGAATGGAAAAAGTCATATAACTATTAAGAGAGGAACAACTAAGGTATATCCATCTACAACATCTAACACATAAAACAGCATTTTGATTATTGGTTTCTGATCTCGAGAACTTTATACAGGGTTATGGCTTTCCCATCAAACATTTCTAAATGTTCAAGATGAACTGTAAGCACAATCTTAAGTTGATTCACCCTCCGACTACAAGTAAAGGAAGTAATTGCCCACAATGTCATTGGCAGACTAAAATATAATAATGAGTCTTGCAGGAATTTCCATCTTGAAAAGAATGTCAAAAGGACGTCTGGATTCGCTGATAGTTTGCCTGGTGTGTTTGGAACAGCAAACATTACACCTTTCCCGTATAAAGTACACACGCACCCTCCCACATATTCTCCTTTTAGTTTTCGTGTAATTTTTTATTTTTATTTCATTCAATATCAAAACAATACAAATAATTCTTCAAAATACAATTCTTTTTCATCATATTAACATAATTCAATTAACTTAATACTTGTACAATTCATAACTTACAATCAATTTTTTTTCGGGGGAATGATATCAGTTATAATATAAAACAAATTATAACCCCTTCGCTTACTACTCAACCCCAATCAAAACACCACCCCCACACAGAATCAGATGCAATGGCATTTGATATAATTGAAGTCCCCTCTCGATCCCCCCCCCCCATCCGCACCCCCATCGTTGGTTTCTGTCTGGGGAGAGACTAAGGTTTCCACTTGTTGGGTGGAATGCCCAGGCCACTATATGACATGATATATTTGCATCATAATGCCCATCAGGACCGATTCACTGAGCGAGAAATATGTTTTCCTGTGTTTGATTGGTTAGCTCTAGTTGTATGTATTTTCCTCTGGTGGTGTTTTGTCGACCATGTAACCTGACTGACTTGCATCAGGTACCTGCTCAATGTCACCAGACTGAAATACACACTCACACAGTCTATGCCTTTGATACAGGTTATCTGTCCCTTCTACATGATAGTCTGATGACTCTGATGGAACGAAGCAATTTTGTGCAAAGGGAATCTGGGAAAGACTTATTTCTAGATCATTTTCTTCGACAAACCGCATGTTTTGGCATCGTGTCACAACCGGATTCATGAAAGAGACATCGTAAACGCCTTTTTGTTTCTTTATAACACGTTCCGGAACAGACCTCTCATGTCACTTGTTGCCTAGCTGTTACTTTCATTGGAACTGTGCAAGATTATGTGTGAATCTTTTTAACTCTGCTCCAATTGCATAAATATTTCTGAGGAGAGGACTCAAGGACTCCTTTCACGATTCATTTTGTATATAGCAGGATCTAAGTAAACGGTGATAATGATACTTTTAACACATTACCTGTAAGTTTTTGTTGATCCAAGCAATAGTAAGAAATGAAATATAAGCCAATCGTAATAGATGACATACAATCTTTAAGAAACCCTGATCCTGAGTAACTCTCATAATTGATTTCAATAAATGTTATCATCAATGAGAGAGTGATGCAATTTAGTCTATAACTTAGCAAGTGCAATTTATTTGGCTTTGGAAGATTATTATCTCCCTAAAAGCAATGAAATTCTATCTATGTAAACTTGACAATCAATTATAGACCGTTTTGGTTGTTTTCATATTTGTAGAATTTTTTTCTTCTGTTAATGCACTTGACTTCAATAGAGATTTTTATATCCATGGAAGTCTAGGGCATATTTTATCATTTCAAGGATTATGCTGGCGAATTGGAATAATAGAATTATAGTAATGCAGTTGTATTAAAAAAAAAAGTTCTGAAGAATAGTTTACATCATCCTTATATACATGTTTTCCCGACCAGTCGACCGAGTCGAGTGCATATAAGGTCTTTCATATCTGTACAAATATCAGATAAATTAGCACATTCTATTCTAATACATGCACGTAAATATCCTCGGTAAAATGTATCATCCCAGTATATCTACTGACAGCGCACAAGAGCAACAAAATAAATAAATACATACATTTTTAGGAAGGGAAGTATAGGAAAATGTCGGTCTCATGATTCGTTGATCTAGTGAACCCTCAAAATAGTTGTCAGATGACACACAAGACCGACATTGTCAGTCCTGTAGTCTGTAATCCTTTCAATGAGCATTGAAGAGGCTGTTTTTCCATTATTATTTTTTTTTAAAAGTTTTAAGTCTGATGGTGCCAAGAGCTTTTGCTTATTTCATGATTATATCCAAACATAAACAAAGCATACTTTTCGCATACCTGTACTTCTTTGACCTTGTGCTATATCATAAAATGTTGTGTACAAAATATATAGGAATTTTATTACGTTTTCTAATGATACGAAGAGTCAGTTTTACAAATGAAAATTATTTGTAAAATATAGATGAATTTCCTTTTAATCCTTTCCGTTTCTGTTCCTTTTTTGTTACCATTGTTTAATGCTATAATTTGAAATGATCTTGCACAAAATTTGGAATTCCTTCAAAAAACGTGTATATAGTTGCAACTTGCATATAACAGTGTTATCAATTTACTTATTCATTTGATTATGCTAATTGTGTGCGCATGCACACTTTTTGATGAAACAGAGATCATTGATAAACACCAAGCATGCTACATGCAGGTATATATATAGTTTCTGGCCTTCATTTGTGAGTGTTCGGAATGTTTGGACTCTGATTGGAACCCGGGACCTCTCGTACCCCAAACAAGAATCTTTCCTCATTCGTTTACCATTGTTCAAGATCTTGTACACAATTTGCAACTTTCTCAAAAATATTGAGCATACTTGACTCATGCTCTAAGCAGTGATATAAATTGATCACCATATACATTTATACGGCGTGGTGAGAGTAAAAAAAGTTTCTGAAAATTGAAATTTGTCAAGAATTTTTAGGACATATGTCCCAGGCAATCCTTGAACTGCCATACGGTGTAACCCATGTTTGTGATTATGTCTCGTATATGTACATGTATCTCTATTTATATGTTGACATTTCTCCTCAGACTGGATACAAATTATTCACGATGGCAAAGTGGCGGAAAACCGGAGAGATGACTGAACCCCAGAGTGATGACACACCAAGTAAAAGGTACAGACATGTTTAACATTTAGTCCACTGTGATACATGTATAATTGTTAACAATTGGCACTGGTCACAGAATATGCCTGAATGACTGAGTGAGATCATATATTTCTTCGCGGAGGATTAGCGCTAGCGCGCACGCGGTCAATGTTATTTCCGGGTTCCATATGTAATGTCAGGCTCGTTCACATTTACTCATTAAATTTGTTCATTATTATTTCTTAAAGAAAATAAATCGGATTAAAAATATGCAATAAAAATATTTTTACACTTGCTAACATTTTTTCTTCTTCATATTACACGATAATTAAAAACAGTAAGGATTTTTACTCTCACTTTTAAAGACGAACATGAAGAATTATTGATCGATTTTCGGGGCTGTCGGACCCTTCTTCCCGCTCCAGCGCTTTTCAGGGCCAACTTAAACCATGACACTTCACTGTGTGAGAAACGTCCCGTCTTAGTGTCGGTAATGCGTTGATCCAGCGCAGCTAATTCTCACATTATGAAGCAAAAAAAAATTACACAAACACAATCTCATTTTTAGCAGCCAGTCAATTCACAAGCATATCTTCTTTTCTTTTTTTCTGAAGTAAATGAAGAGAAAAAATATATTACAAAGAAAGTGGGAAAGACATAAAATCACACAAGCATCAACTTTATCACCTTCACTGTTTCATACTTAAAATTCAACCAACCACGAAAATAAATACTATATAAAATGATTTTTATTTAAAAAATTCATGCATTTTCCCCCTTACTTTTCTTTAAAGATGTTTAAAGAAGCATACATACATACATTTTGATATTTATATTGCACCTTTACATAAACATGCTCAAAGCGCTTTACATTAATAAATTAAACAGAATAACTATTTTGCTCTCCAAGCGCATACACTGTAAATTTGTTGTGTAAAGCTGTGTAAAGCATTTATGTGTTATTGATGCATTACATAATATGTACATGTAAATGTATTCTGTCATACATGTAGTTAATAAGTTTTCACGATGGTCGCTTTAATAGCACAACCTGTCTATAAAGACCGCTTTCACGTTTCCCTTGAGCGGTCTTTATAGACAGGTTTGACTGTATATAAATATATATGTATATATGTATATATATGATGATGATGATGATGATCCACAGCACTTGTTTGGCGCCATTTATCTGTTTCAACATTCAAGAGAAAGCCCCTTGAAGGGATCGTATTCTATATCCTAAGAGAACGACATTGCAGTTAAAAAGTAGAATCCTTCTCAGTCTAAAACATAAATTAATGGTTTAGTTCAAATATTTCATATTCTATTTAATTGAAACCATTACTAACCTGACTAAGTTTATTTGAAGTATTGAAATAGTCATTAAATCCAAGAATACTACCAGCTCACATACTGGTGTATTATGGAAATGAAGAAATGTTAACTCTGTTAAATAATGATTTCTCATACCGGTGACATGAAATATAAAGCAGGAAGGAATTGAAAATTGACTCAGATATTTTGTTAGATTATTCACTTAGTGAATTATTTTGTTTGATTATTCACTTAGTGAAATTTGTGATATCCAACGAATAGAAGGCTTGATTAGCTGTGTAGTATAACTTAATGTATAAAATGCTTTAATTCTGTGCTTTTTATATTCTAGCGGTCAAACATCGAGTCAAACACATGGATTCAATGACATTATCATCATCAATGTAGCAAACGCTATATTAAGGAAGCTTGGTAATGGGCTGGGTGTCCAGATTCCTGATATCAACCGGGCATTAGATACGAATTGGGCTGGAGGTAGAAAGACAAGTAATGGTAACGTGATGATGCTTCAGAACTGGGCAGAGACAGTCAAACCATCCAAGCGACTTCCAATTCTTAGAGCTGCTCTTAAAAAGGCGGGCTTACTAGAGTTGGAAGAGACATGTTTCACAAGCAGCCGCAGCGACTTTTTGCTGATGTTGATGATGTTGTAATTTTACTATGTCATGATTACATTTAATCAACACAGTTTCCTATCCTACCTATACATATTCTAAATACAGAAGTATGAGCTCAGTGGCCAATGACGATTTCGACGACATCTTGAAGGATATAGCCAAGGCCCTATACAGAAATTCAGACATCAATGATCTCGAAAAGCCTTGGGATTTGGGCCCGCAGATATTGGTCGCAAGATTGAAGAAAACGCCAATCAAGGAGTGAATTATATGGGAACATTGGATTTGCTCAGGATGTGGCAAAATAGACAAACACCTTCGACGGAAAAGGCGGCATTGAGGTCGGTACTATTAAAAGCTCGATTTGATAACCTGGCAGACCAATATCTAAGCACTCCCATACCCGGTAAGAGATTCTTTGTATACAGTGGTTCAATGATGCGTTTCATACTGAAAAAAGAATTTGAATTACAAAAAACAAACTTTATTTTCACTACCCAAAAGTTTCAAAGCAGATCATGGACATGAAAGTGGGGCGGCATAACGTCAAATTTAAGCCCAATTGTGCATCTTGTGATAAAAGCAGTTAAAGCACCAACTTTGGCACACAGGTAGTCGAACACTTTCTAAGCAAAACTCGATGTTGAGACACCTCAAATTTGGCCTGTGTGCATTTTTCAAAATGACTCCTTCAGGGTACCTTTTCGTGTATGCTTTAATTCATACATCATGAAAAATAAATGGCGCATTGCTCTGTTGATCTACTTGTGTGCAACATTTGGTTCTTTAATCATAAAATGCACAATTGAATCACTACGCCACCCCGCTTTTAGCGATGTCCAAAGGCGAGCAATACATTTGTTGGTACATATGTTTATTCATAGCAGTAGACAGAAGAGCGCCATTCCTGGCTTAAGAAAATTAATTTGCCTAAAAACAAGAAATATGCACGTCATGATATTAAATTTGAAGAAAAAAAAAAATATTTACTTGAATGATTTTTTGTTCGTACCGAATGAAAAGTAAACGAGTGTAGTGTTGTCAGGGCTGGTTGTGGTTTAAAAAAAATAAACAACAGCACGAAAATATCAAAGTTCAAATGAATCATTTTCGTGAAGCAGAGATACAAGAGAATTATTACATCAAGTACATGATAATAAGATATTCAAACCTTTCCACAATATTGGAAATTGTTGAGGAAATCTATGAAGTACTCATTAAAAGTTACATCCTTTTATTTTTTTAATAACATCAGCAGAATCTGCAAAATTCACTGTACAACAAACAGAAGACTGTTCCAAAAATAAAGGTGAAAAATCTATCTTATATTAAAAGAGGAAAACATTTTCTCTTTGTATCTGAGTACCTTCTTTTAAGCTCAAACTGTTCTCAGGGCGGTCCAAAGAGCGCTACGTTTGATTGCACATGCAATTATTCAAAAAGATACTGGCTTTAAAAAAATCAACCTGTCTATCATCGAGTTAACATACAAGAATTGTATGAGGTAATAATGATAATATTACACAAATTATCTTTGATCCAATCTAGCTTTTATTTTAATACTAAAGATAGTGAATGCGCAATTTGTGGACCAGGCACTTCCGGAACTATTGTCATGCAATGTTTTTTCATGCCAATGTTCATCTTATTGGGTTAGAACTAGTAGAAATGTTAATTCAAAAGTAAACAACTGTTTAAACATTTGGTGTGATTTCAAACACGCACACACACGCACACACATTTTTTTTTTTTGGGGGTTCATGTTTTTTCCTCCAAATAAACAACAAAAACATCAGTAACCATTTCGTGAACATAACTATGCATCATATACATTGATGTTCCATTACAGAAAGGAAATTACATATACATAACAATTTACATCACATAATTATGAACCATGTACGAATCATGAAAATTTGAGGTTTTTAAGCTAAGATAAAAAGAAAAAACAAACAAAACAACAAAACAAAAACACCCACTACCCCTTAAAAGGCAAGTCCACTCCAAAAATACCTTACTTTCAATAGAAGCAGAATAATCAGACAAACCAATCAAAAAAAGTTTGAGCAAAATCGGATAACTAATAAAAAAGTTATGAATTTTTAATGACATGAAAAACTTTGAAAATCACTACACAAATTGGCAACTCACTCATGATTCTGTGGCGTACGGTCCTCACTATCCACTAATTATTTTCTTTATATTTATAATATAAATTTCCTATTTTCACCCTAAGAATCTTATTTCTTCACACCAGCATCCAAGTTAGATTGTTAGTAATATGTTTTTGTGTGGATGCAATAATATAGAATAATTTTTTCAGTTAAATCATGAAAATGTGAATTTTGATAAACTATTTATATAAAAATCAATGATTATGAATATACAATATTCAGAAAATAGTATCAATTCTTCAAAGTTCATAAAAGATTTTGTGAAATGTCATGCATGCAATATGATACAAATCATATAACCTGGGAAAAAGGCATCGGGAAATCAAGTTTTGGGGGATAAAAAGGGAAATTAATGGGATAAAAATATATAAAGCAATTGATAAATATTGTGAGGCAATGCTGTCACAAACTGATAACCACATTGGCAATCTGTGTAGTGATTTTCTAAGTTCCATATTTTTTCATACTTTAAAAAAGTCATTACTTCCTTATTGTATCCCCGGCAGTATGCCGGTGGGGTACTTTGGATTCAGCAGCGTTACGCCGCCGATCCGCCGTCATATTCTTGTGTGCGCTCTAACTGCCACATTCCTTGACGGATTTTTTCAAATTTTGTATGGAGGTGTATCTTGGTATAATCTACACACCTATAACTTTTGGTAATGCTGCCCTCAGTGTTCCGTCTTCTATAGGGTAAAAGGCCATATTTTTGTGGATGGTTTGTGTGCGCTCTATAGGCCACATTTCTCAAGGGATTTTGTTCAAATTTTTAACGAAGGTGTATCTTGGTATAATCTAGAGGCCTATAGATTTTGGTGATGCTGCCTCTAGTGTTCCGTCTTTTATAGGGTCAAAGGTCATATTTTGATAGATGTCTTATGTGCACTCTAGTGTGCGCTCTAACTGCCACATTCCTTGACGGATTTTTTTCAAATTTTGTATGGAGGTGTATCGTATAATCTACACACCTATAACTTTTGGTGATGCTGCCCTCAGTGTTCCGTCTTCTATAGGGTAAAAGGCCATATTTTTGTGGATGGTTTGTGTGCGCTTTATAGGCCACATTTCTCAAGGGATTTTGTTCAAATTTTGAACGAAGGTGTATCTTGGTACGATCTACAAGCCTATAGATTTTGCTGATGCTGCCTCCAGTGTTCCGTCTTTTATAGGGTCAAAGGTCATATTTTGATAGATATCTTGTGTGCACTCTAGTGTGTGGTCTAACTACATCATTTCTTAACAGATTTCTTTCAAATTGAGTATGGAAGTGTATGTTGGTAAAATCTACGCACCTATAGCTTTTGGTGATGCTGCCACGAGTGTCCCGTGTTTTATAGGGTCAAAGGTCATATTTTGGTGGGTGTCTAGTGTGCGCTCTGCAGGTCATATTTCATGACGGATTTCTTTCAAATTTGGAAAGGAGATGTATCTTGGTACAATCTACACATCTACACTTTTGGGCGATGCTGCCCTCATTGTTCCGTCTTTTATATGGTCAAAGGTCATATGTCTTTTATGCGCTCTAACTGCCACATTTCTTGACGGATTTCTTTCAAATGTTGTATGGAGGTGTGTCTTAGTACAATGTACACATCTTTAGTGTTTGGTGATTCTGCCACCTGTGTTTCATCTGTTATAGGGTCAAAGGTCATATTTTGGTGGCTGTCTTTTGTGCGCTCTAACTGCCACATTTCTTAAAAGATTTCTTTCAAATTTTCTACAGAGATGCATTATACTCTAATCTACACACATATTGGTTTGGTGATGCTGCTCCTATCCTAGTCTTGACAATAGTCCGAGTCACTAGTGGCGATCTCTACATCATCCTTTTGTTTCAGGGAGGGGAGAGGGGATCTTTGTCCCTCCTTCGAACATTAGGATGACACAAAATTGCTGCCACTGCCGGGGGATACATTCGCATTGCGCGGCAATACAGATTGCGATATTTCTAGTTAGTTATCTTTTTGATCTGTTTTTCTTCTTTTTCTGCATTTCTTAAAAGCAAATTATTTTTGGAGTGGACTTAACCTTTAAAAGAAATATGATCTTAATTTTGTGCTTAGATGATGGCCGGGATCATGATGATTTTTTGATTGAAGATAAGATTCAAAATCTGTTAAAAATAGTGGGTAACAGTAACGTATGTTTTTGGTCAATAACTTTGTAGTGACCAAATGTCACGATTTTTAACTTTTGTTTAAATTGTGTCTTATTTTTGCATGTGTAATAACGGTTTACAAGCTTTATGCATTTATTTGTACATGTTTGATAAGTATTGCTTTTCCATTTTCAAAATGGCGACTAGGGAGACTTAATTTCCCTTGTGTGGTACTTTTTCAACCGGTTCTGTCTCGTTCGTTAATACATTCTATTGTGACGTAGATTTTTCATTGTTACGTACAGCGCGCGTATACTAACATATAGCCTTACTAGCTAGAGTTTGGATCAGACCAAAAATGTAGTGAAGTTGCACATTCATTCTCAACTCGACGTTACGCGGTAACGTATGGGATCAAATTCCTTGGATTTGCATATATATATGGATTAACAGTAATTAAGGAGGAATCTCCGTCTACAAAACATGGAAATAGAACATAATTATGTGAGACGTTAGAAGACAATTATACTCATAACTATCCAGGAGCGTACCTTTTAAAGTAGAAAGTATTTTTTACCTTATTTAGATATGAATTGGACAAGATCATGTACATTCTATTTAACATTTACCGCAGGATTTGCTTAATAATAGAATAAGGCCCCAAACCCCACTTTTTGACCTAATAGGTTGACATTCTAGCATCGACCCGAGTAACCCTTCCTTGGGGCAGTGACATCGGGGCACAATGTCAATCTATTACTCACTGTGAGAGCCACTATTTAGGAAATAAATGATTTCTCAGCCCCTGATCATGATCCGCTCGCAAATTCAAATTGAGATTTGGGAAGTAAGTTAAACGTTCATTGATAATACATTTCTGTGATTCATGTGTTTTGTTGTTGTTGTTGTTGATACTGCTGTTGATGTTGTTTTACGTTTAAACACTAGTGTAAATTTAGCCACTTTAGAGACAACATTCTTCACAATCTAATTACAGGTCAGGTTGGTGATCACATACCGTCAATGACAGAGGAGGAAATCAAGCGGGTTACTGAAGATGTCAAACGCTATTTGACAATTCACCTCTGTCAGATTCAAGCCGATCCACTAAATAGCGAGCTTCTACTTAAATTTGAACGGATCTTCACCAATCTAACGTTGATGGAAGAAGACAAAGGTACCAAGCGCAAGACACCGCTTCTATACGACGACCTCCTCAGGACCAAAGTCAACGGAATATATCCTAAACGCTTGTTGGTGGAAGGTGAAGGTGGTGTGGGGAAGACCACTCTTTGCGCCAAGATCGCTTGGGATTGGATCCACGGAAAAGGATACCAAGATTTCAAACTTGTTCTTGTCGTCCTCCTTCGCGAGGCAAAGGACAAGACTGTTGGAGAGATAGTCAAGTCGTTTCTTTCTGACAACAATCCAGTCACAGCCAAGCAGCTAGACAAGTACATCCTCTCAAATCCAAACGACATCTTTCTTGCCCTTGACGGCCTGGATGAGTTTGCTGTCGATCTTAACAGCAATCAGCAAATCGCCCTGATCACACTCAATCGGCTGTTCAAATCAGGCACAGTACTAATCACATCACGGCAATGGAGATCAGATGAGATTAGGAAGAATGCCTATCTCAGAAAGGTGTTTGCTTTCATTGCTGTAGAAGGTTTCTCTGCTGAAAACCTCTCTTCTTACGTCACCAAGTTCTTTCATCCAGACACATCATCCTCTGAAGATCTGAACCGATTCATATCAATCAACGATGTGATCAGAGAGAACATGGCCCCTACCCCATATACACAGCCATGCTGTGCATCATGTGGAAAGAGTTTGATGGAGAGCGCCGAGAGGCAATGTCCAAGCTGCAAACATTCTCCCAGCTATTTGATGAGATGGTTCACTTTTTGGTTGATCATTACCTCTCCAAGGTCAGTGTGACCTCAGCCGATGCTAATGGTGATTTGAATGACATTCGTTCCAATATACGATATCATCTAACTTGCATCGGTTTGGTTACCTTTCACGGACTTCTCGAGAGACGGTTGGTATTCACAGAGGACGAGTTTCAGAGCTTTCCAGAGTCCATCGATGTAGGCTGTAAAGTTGGTGTACTCACCGCAGAGAAGAAAATTCTTCTGAGGCGAGACAGAAGAAATAATCCAAATCCAGTAGTCCAATCGGTGCAGTTTCCCCATAAGCTCTTCCAGGAGTATCTATCTGGAATGTATCTTGCATCTCTTTATAACTCAAACTGTAATGAGTATGACAGGTTGATAGCGAATATCATACCGAAAGCAGGGGAATACCAGTACCTACTGTACTTCACCTCGGCTCAGAAGAAGGAGGTCGGCTTGGATATCGTATATCGTCTCATAGCCGCGGAAAGAGAGGGTATTGATAACTTCATCGTAGATGTAGCATACGAGAGCCAAGACCAAGCAGTGGCCAAAGCAGTGGCGGATCATCTCTCTAAGTCAGACAAGACACTGAACATCACTAAGAAGATGCAGGCACACACAGTATCAGGACATGTTTTCATCATGAATCATCGTGTAGTGGTAAGAAAAGTAACATTGAATTGTAGCAACGTTTACATTTCATCTTTGAATGATCTCTTTGAGTCATAAAGTTTCTATTTGATTTCAATTTCATTCTCTCAGACTTAGGATGACGTTGTTTAGTTTGAACACTTGACTGTATACATACACCCTGTATATGAACGATGCTTTGAACCCCGACATGCACTAATAAGGCAATGCATTCTGTACAAACTTCTTTTCACCCAAATGTACAGTTAAAAAGAATTGAGCTTGATGGAATAAATAATATTTAATCATGGGGCATGTTTAAAACCACTTCTATGGATCTAGCATGGGTACAACTCTGATCATAATTTTTAATATGAATACTGCAATGTACACGAAACACATGTACTGTTATTATTAACAATAGTTAATGAGTATTAGGACTTTAATATGTTAATAGGAGTTGTGATTTATTGTCATTGCAGCACAACCCGTCTTGCCTGTATTTACAATGAAAATTTGAATATCACGAATCCCATTTGGATTTGCACATGCATACTGTTCAAACCAGTATGATAAAATGCTAACTTAAATTATGAGATAACGTACAGAACCCAGAAAATGTTATATATGGTGGGATCAGAACAATTCCTTTAAAATGCATAATGTTATTAGATTATTTGATGTTTATATTGATATATAGATTATGAAAACAGAATAAGACACAAACGGAAAATGGGGAAAACATCAGTATCAATTAAGGTGATTAATAAGGACAAAATGGTATTATTTTGATGAGTTTATGTTTCTAGCCTCACTATGTTATTTGTGTACATGTACCTTGTAGGATCACCTGTTTATTGAGAAGTCATGTGGTCGGACGGCTTCAGAGGACCTGGCTGAATTCATCTGCTCATCACGATCACTGAGATCTGTGACAATCGCTAGTACTATGCATGATGTCTTCTACTCGGTGCTTGCGAATAAAGCAGTCGAAGTGGATTCCAAGGTCAGTGTAAATCTGTGTATTATCCATGTTGTCGTATTTTTAATAAACCATTCTTTAAAATAAAATGGATGCCATATTCAATCAGGAAAATAACTTCCGGATGTCATAATATTGAATTTAATTAGGAGAACACTGGGAATCAGAGATTTATTTTTATAAAAATAAATGTAAAATATTTATGTTTGATGTTATATTTCATGATTTAATCCAGAGAGTTTCCAAATAAATAATTTTTTACATCTTCAATCACTCTAATCTAAATGACCAAATTCTCACCTTGTTTAAAGATAAAGTTGAGTTCTGGTCATGCGATTGCATTGTGAAAGAAACGTTGTGGAATCGATCAGAAAAGGTTGATCATCTAGCATAAAAGTATTGGTGTGTACTGCAAGGTTCTGGAATCATCAAAATGATAAGAAATTTGGCCCAGTCTCGTAAAGTTACAAGCACTGTACACAGAAAGATGTATATGGGACTACCCTATATCTATCCAGTCCGATAGATATGATAATTTACCAAATATATCAATTAATAGGCGGTTTCCCGGCAAAATTTGTATCATCACGTATTAGTAAAAACATATTCTTTCACATGATTGGTAATAAGTGCTTCCATTTTATTTTTTGAGAGGGGCGTTTCCAAAACTGGTCTATACCTTTAATAAAAATCTAAAATTTGTGAATGGAAAAGAAGAAGACAAAAAAAAGATATCAATATTCGGAATGTTTTTTGTTTCTCCCTGATCAGCATATATTAGAGAGCCAGCGGAATTACCATACCTTAATCCCGGGAAAAAGACCCCTGCTCTCTGAAAATCCTGGATCATCCGCCACTATATTACATTTTCGTTGTGAAGACATAGTGTCACATTGAATGGTGTTTAATGTACGATAATATTCGATCACTCAAAACATATATTCTCACCTCGCTCTCTCACAATTTGAGACCTGTCTACCCCACTGGTTTAATGTTCGATGACATAATCAGGGTTTTCAGGTAATTCCGATTCATGTCATAAAGTACCTATTTGACCTCAACAGTAATGTGTTTGAGTACTGGTTTAATGTGTTAAGTCTAGATCAGGCCTTCTCAACTAGTTTATTAGAAGTGCCAAAACGACAATTTTATTGAAGTTGAAGTGCCAACCTGTATGTTTGGTGACTGTGCTGCAAGGGAGCGTAGTGACCGAGCCGACAACGGATGGGGTCCAGGGGCGGAGCCCTCGAAGCTGGTGGATTTTAGGGCTTTTTAAAGGCCCAGATGTGGCATTTTTAACACCTTTTATTCCAAGAAAATATATCAATCATAATTTCATATTGATGTGAAAAATTAGTACAATTCCTGGGTACAATTACACTGGAAGTACATATATGTAGTTATTTTGGTGCAAAAAACACGGGAAATGTCAATTGAGCTCAACTTTTAATTTCAAAATATATATATATATATATTTTTTTGCAACAGCCGCGCGCCACTCCGACTGACCGCAAGCGCCACTGGCGGCGCACGCCCGCCAGTTGAGATGGCCTGGTCTAGATCATACCCACTGCTCCCACAGTCAAGAGGTCAATGTGCCACGATGTCTCATTTGTAACTCTTCAGTGACTCCCATCATAAAAACCGCCATGCCTCATCATATTTTCAACAACAACAAAAATATATTTTACGCCCCGCCCGCCCGCCCGCCCCCGCCCCACCCCGACATGCAAAGGTAAATAAGGCCCCTATTAAAGTGAACACAATATTAACTTAAATTGCAAAATAATTAAAACTTACAAGGTATATACAGTATGTGAATAGTTAGTACAAAAAGACAAAACGTGCAAACTAAAAACAAATCTAATCTCTTCGTCGTCTGTATTATTTCTGTTTCTCAGTGGAAACTGCAAAATGTTTCGTCAGTTTGTTGTCACACTTTTGTGTTACGTAAAATAAGAGTTTCCAAGTGATATTTCAATCAAATGTAAATAAAAAACGTATTGCCTTTGTAAAGGAATGATGATGGTAACTGTATCATGTTGTAATGTTGAGTGAAGGTATATTAAAATACCGGTAGTGTAATGTCAGCAATTGTTTATCCAACATAATGTTACTATTCATATCATACTGAGACTCTGGACTTCCATTATTTGAATCTACCCCCTCCTTCAGTCAGACGTGCAAATGCGGAAGGGCTACCGGGATTACTGAATCAATCATGTGCCGGGGGGGGGGACCTCCTTTTTGACAATCCTGATGTCGGCCACAATAAAATATGTCGTCATAACTTTATAGTTACCAGGTTCTCCCGAACAAAAGCCCATGTTTTTCTTCAAAAGAAGTGTGGTTGAAGACTAGCTTGCGACTTTTCTGTCCCCTTGTTATATTCTCTTTTGTGCCGTAAGATTTTAGATCTTGAGCAAACTCCTTCATTCATCTTTACACACTGCTCCTACAGTCAACGGGTCAATTATGTTCTAGAAAAATATTCACGATGTCTCATTGTATCCGTAATATAGCTTAATACCACTTAACATATTCCTCTGTTCCCCATTTGCTGCTATACATGCCACAATTTTGATTGAATCACTCAAAAATTATTATTCACATCCGTTATTACATAACAGTCATATATAATCACCATTATCAATCTCAAAAGAATACATGAACTATTCAATTCAGTTTATTTGGTATCATAAAGAAATTACAAATCATAAATACAGAATACATAATATGCCAGGACCTCTAAGAAGCAACTTGTGCTTGTAAATAAGGCCCCTGTTATTTAAAGGTGAAACACTAAAACACTAAAGACTAAAGTTAGTCCGCTTTTGAGAATACCACATCAAGACTGCTGCTGCTACATGCTAGCTGCATGGGCACGGTAGGTCTAACTTACGTACATTACGTAGATCTAGGCCCTAGTCTAGACTCTACGTTAAATCCGGCATTTTTCTAGAAACAGGCATAAAGAAAGACAAGCTATACCCACAGAAAATCGTATGAATCCTCACACTGCTACATGAAACAGTCATGAATGATTTTTTGTCATGTCTTATGCCATGTCTTATGCAAAATTTCACTGGCTTTCTTCAAATTTTAACACGAAATCAACATAGAAATGAACGTCATTGACAAATTAAGCGACGATAGCTAGCTAATTATCGTTATGTCGATCGGCTACGCGATTGATTGATGCCCAGGGACCAAAATTTGAGTCTGTTGATTGGTTGGATCGATCGCGTACATGAATATTCATATGCGCATGATTATTCACGCTGGGATTGATCCCAGCCTAAAAGCAATTTAGTGAACCAGTCAGGTAGAATCGATTTTAAGCTGGGATTGAAATCAATCCCAAAAATTGCTCTTAGGAACGATATCGGTCTTAGTTATAGTGAATCACCCCCCGGGTTCTCCCTGAACAAAAGCACATGTTTTTCCTCAAAAAAAGTGTGAATAAAGACAGCTTGATACTGTTATGCCTCCTTTTTATTTTTGCTTTTGTTCCGTAAGACTTTAGATCTTGAGCAAACTCCTTTATTCATCTTCAATACACACTGCTCCTACAGCCAACAGGTCGATTATGATCAAGAAAATATTCACGATGTCTCATTGTATCTGTAATATCGCTTAATACCTCTTAACATATTCCTCTGTTCCCCATTTGCTGTTATTCATGCCACAATCTTGATTGAATCAGTCAAAAAGTATTTTTCACATCCATCATTACATAACAGTCATATATAATCACCATTATCAATCTCAAAAGATAAAGGAAATATTCAATTCAATTCAGTTTATTTGGCATCAAGTAGAAATAACAAATTATGAATACAGAATACATAATATGCCAGGACCTCTAAGAAGCAACTTGTGCTTGTAAATAAGGCCCCTTACATGTATTTAAAGGTGAACACAATATTAACCTAAATTGCCAAATAAATATAACTTACAAGGTTTATATATGTATAGGTAGTATAAAAAAGACCAAACATTAACTATAACAGGTATCTACAAGATTTTGAAAGTAGTGCTAATTTCAGGCATCAAGACTTGTACTTCATTACAAAATAGATGTGAATGTATTGAGATTTTTTGTTCATTGTGGCAACAATATTAACATAACTTTAAACAGATTTGTTGTTGAATCTCGAATATAATTTTATTAGGTTGATATTATTATTCATTCAACATAATGTGACTATCATAACAGATTGAGACTCTTGACATCCGGTTATTGGATCTCAGTGAATGTCCCTCTGCATCACGTGATTTCGCTCAGTTCATCTGTCAGATGCCTCATCTGAAGAACTTGACACTCGGTGGGGTAGACTTAAGGCACAATGTCTCGCTACACGATGACTTCTACTCCATATCTTCGTCGATGGCATCGTCTGCAAAGGTATTGATCTGATCATATATTTTAGGACTGCGAGCAAATCACTACGCGGTTTGTTATACTGGAAGTGTACTCATTTGTGTTGTCAAACGAAATTGGCCATTTCACTGTCCGAATTATTACACCGTTAGGAGGAAACAGCTTTGGAAATTAGAACGTGTCAGGAGATGAAAGTGGAAAATCATTTTTCTTTCATAGAACAAAACAGACTAAAGGTTTTAAGATTGATAAGGAATAATATTTACCATATTTTTCTTCATTTAATTTGACAATACGGAGGGCTATCGAAGTGCTGATGGAGTGACGGCTATTTTCATTGTGATTGCTGATAAACATTAAATTATAACTTACAAAATAAAACAAATCAAATCTCTTCGTTGCCGTCTGTAGTATTTCTGTTTCTCAGTGGAAACTGCAAAATGTTCCACGTCAGTTTGTTGTCACACTTTTGTGTTACGTAAATTTAGAGTTTCCAAGTGATATTTCAATCAAATGTTTAAAAAAACGTATTGCCTTTGTAAAGGAATGATGATGGCAACTGTATCATGTTGTAATGTTGAATGAAGGTATATTTAAGTAGTGTAATTTTAGAAATTGTTTATCCAACATAATGTTACTATCATATCATACTGAGGTTCTGAACTTCCATTATTTGGACCCCCCCCCCTCCTTCAGTCCGATGTGCAAATGCGGAAGGGCTACCGGGATTACCAAATCAATCATGTGCCGGGGGACCTCCTTTCTGACAATCCTGGAGCCGGCCACCCTAAAATATTTCGTCATAAATTATAGTGACCAGGTTCTCCCTGAACAAAAGCACATGTTTTTCCTCAAAAAGTGTGAATAAAGACAGCTTGATACTGTTATGCCTCCTTTTATTTTTGCTTTTGTTCCGTAAGACTTTAGATCTTGAGCAAACTCCTTCATTCATCTTCAATACACACTGCTCCTACAGCCAACAGGTCGATTATGATCAAGAAAATATTCACGATGTCTCATTGTATCTGTAATATCGCTTAATACCTCTTAACATATTCCTCTGTTCCCCATTTGCTATTATTCATGCCACAATCTTGATTGAATCAGTCAAAAAGTATTTTTCACATCCATCATTACATAACAGTCATATATAATCACCATTATCAATCTCAAAAGATAAAGGAACTATTCAATTCAATTCAGTTTATTTGGCATCAAGAAGAAATTACAAATTATGGCTACAGAATATATAATATGCCAGGACCTCTAAGAAGCAACTTGTGCTTGTTAATAAGGCCCCTGTTATTTAAAGGTGAACACAATATTAACATAAATTGCCAAATAAATATAACTTACAAGGTTTATATATGTATAGGTAGTATAAAAAAAGACCAAACATTAACTATAACAGGTATCTACAAGATTTTGAAAGTAGTGCTAATTTTTCAATTTTTTCAATTTCAATTTATTGTCCATTTATTTCAGGCGTCAAGACTTGTACATCATTACAAAATAGATGTGGATGTATTGAGATTTTTTGTTCATTGTGGCAACAATATTAACATAACTTTAAACAGATTTTTTGTTGAATCTCGAATATAATTTTATTAGGTTTTTATTATTATTCATTCAACATAATGTTACTATCATAACAGATTGAGACTCTTGTCATCCGGTTTGGGGATCTCAGTGAACGTCCCTCTGCATTACGTGATTTCGCTCAGTTCATCTGTCAGATGCCTCATCTGAAGAACCTGACACTCGGTGGGGTAGACCAATGGCACAATGTCTCGCTACACGATGACTTCTACTCAACATCTTCGTCGATGGCATCGTCTGCAAAGGTATTGATCTGATCATATATTTTGAGGACTGCGAGCAAATCACTACGCGGTTTGTTATACTGGAAGTGTACTCATTTGTGTTGTCAAACGAAATTGGCCATTTCACTGTCCGAATTATTACACCGTTAGGAGGAAACAGCTTGGGAAATTTGAACGTGTCAGGAGGAGGGGGGTTCGATAAATATAATTTACAAAAAAATTGAGGACAAATTTGAGTTTTATCGAACCCCCTTCGACCCCCCGGGATCGCCGCCCCTGAACACCACCACCATCATCAACAACAACAAAAACAAGACAAAAATGATAATATTTGGCATTAGCTTATAAGTTATATCACTGCGTGTGAACGAAGATTTTTAGCTTTTTGTTGCGCGCATCCACGATACCATGAATTTTGACTGATACCTTCAGTTTGAGGTGCAGAGCGTAAGCGTAGAGACGGTATTGAGCGACGACATGGACATCGAAGCCCTAAACAGAGGATTCCCGATGTCGGATGTGATCCAAATTCAGGTGGAAAATGCAATATATGATTATGATTAATATTAGTAAAAAATTAGGCTAAAATTCCTTTGCTAAGATTGGATATGAAACTGCTAAAAAAATGGATACGGAACTGCACTAGCGCCGAAACAGCTTGGGAAATTTGAACGTGTCAGGAGATGAAAGTGGAAAATCATTTTTCTTTCATAAAACAAAAACAGACTAAAGGTTTTCAGATTGATAGGGAATAATATTTACCATATTTTTCTTCATTTAATTTGACAATACGGAGGGCTATGGAAGTGCTGATGGAGTGACGGCTATTTTCATTGTGATTGCTGATAAACATTAAATTATAACGTACAAAATAAAACAAATCAAATCTCTTCGTTGCCGTCTGTAGTATTTCTGTTTCTCAGTGGAAACTGCAAAATGTTCCACGTCAGTTTGTTGTCACACTTTGTGTTATGTAAATTTAGAGTTTCCAAGTGATATTTCAATCAAATGTTTAAAAAACGTATTGCCTTTGTAAAGGAATGATGATGGCAACTGTATCATGTTGTAATGTTGAATGAAGGTATATTTAAGTAGTGTAATTTTAGAAATTGTTTATCCAACATAATGTTACTATCATATCATACTGAGGTTCTGAACTTCCATTATTTGGACCCCCTCCTTCAGTCCGATGTGCAAATGCGGAAGGGCTACCGGATTACCAAATCAATCATGTGCCGGGGACCTCCTTTCTGACAATCCTGGAGCCGCCACCCTAAAATATTTCGTCATAAATTATAGTGACCAGGTTCTCCCTGAACAAAAGCACATGTTTTTCCTCAAAAAAGTGTGAATAAAGACAGCTTGATACTGTTATGCCTCCTTTTATTTTTGCTTTTGTTCCGTAAGACTTTAGATCTTGAGCAAACTCCTTCATTCATCTTCAATACACACTGCTCCTACAGCCAACAGGTCGATTATGATCAAGAAAATATTCACGATGTCTCATTGTATCTGTAATATCGCTTAATACCTCTTAACATATTCCTCTGTTCCCCATTTGCTGTTATTCATGCCACAATCTTGATTGAATCAGTCAAAAAGTATTTTTCACATCCATCATTACATAACAGTCATATATAATCACCATTATCAATCTCAAAAGATAAAGGAACTATTCAATTCAATGCAGTTTATTTGGCATCAAGAAGAAATTACAAATTATGAATACAGAATACATAATATGCCAGGACCTCTAAGAAGCAACTTGTGCTTGTAAATAAGGCCCCTGTTATTTAAAGGTGAACACAATATTAACATAAATTGCCAAATAAATATAACTTACAAGGTTTATATATGTATAGGTAGTATAAAAGAAGACGAAACATTAACTATAACAGGTATCTACAAGATTTTGAAAGTAGTGCTAATTTCAGGCATCAAGACTTGTACTTCATTACAAAATAGATGTGGATGTATTGAGATTTTTTGTTCATTGTGGCAACAATATTAACATAACTTTAAACAGATTTGTTGTTGAATCTCGAATATAATTTTATTAGGTTGATATTATTATTCATTCAACATAATGTTACTATCATAACAGATTGAGACTCTTGACATCCAGTTTTTGGATCTCAGTGAACGTCCCTCTGCATCACGTGATTATGCTCAGTTCATCTGTCAGATGCCTTATCTGAAGAACTTGACACTCAGTGGGGTAGACTTAAGGCACAATGTCTCGCTACACGATGACTTCTACTCCATATCTTCGTCGATGGCATCGTCTGCAAAGGTATTGATCTGATCATATATTTTAGGACTGCGAGCAAATCACTACGCGGTTTGTTATACTGGAAGTGTACTCATTTGTGTTGTCAAACGAAATTGGCCATTTCACTGTCCGAATTATTACACCGTTAGGAGGAAACAGCTTTGGAAATTAGAACGTGTCAGGAGATGAAAGTGGAAAATCATTTTTCTTTCATAAACAAAACAGACTAAAGGTTTTAAGATTGATAAGGAATAATATTTACCATATTTTTCTTCATTTAATTTGACAATACGGAGGGCTATCGAAGTGCTGATGGAGTGACGGCTATTTTCATTGTGATTGCTGATAAACATTAAATTATAACTTACAAAATAAAACAAATCAAATCTCTTCGCCGTCTGTAGTATTTCTGTTTCTCAGTGGAAACTGCAAAATGTTCCACGTCAGTTTGTTGTCACACTTTTGTGTTACGTAAATTTAGAGTTTCCAAGTGATATTTCAATCAAATGTTTAAAAACGTATTGCCTTTGTAAAGGAATGATGATGGCAACTGTATCATGTTGTAATGTTGAATGAAGGTATATTTAAGTAGTGTAATTTTAGAAATTGTTTATCCAACATAATGTTACTATCATATCATACTGAGGTTCTGAACTTCCATTATTTGGACCCCCTTTCAGTCCGATGTGCAAATGCGGAAGGGCTACGGGATTACCAAATCAATCATGTGCCGGGGGACCTCCTTTCTGACAATCCTGGAGCCGGCCACCCTAAAATATTTCGTCATAAATTATAGTGACCAGGTTCTCCCTGAACAAAAGCACATGTTTTTCCTCAAAAAAGTGTGAATAAAGACAGCTTGATACTGTAATGCCTCCTTTTTATGCCTCCGCTACAACGTAGCCGGAGGCATTATGTTTTCTGGTTGTCCGTCCGTCCGTACGTACGTACGTACGTACGAACGTACGTCCCGTTCTCGTGATCGCGTTATCTCAAGAACCAATTGATGGATTACCGCCAAACTCGGATCATGTATGTATCTTGCAGAGCTAATGAAGTGATTAGATTTTGGGGTCACGAGGTCCAAGGTCAAAGGTCACAGGGCCCATTATGTATGCAAAAATAGCTCGTGATCGCGTTATCTCAAGAACCAATTGATGGATTACCGCCAAACTCGGGTCATGTATGTATCTTGCAGAGCTAATGAAGTGATTAGATTTTGGGGTCACGAGGTCCAAGGTCAAAGGTCACAGGGCCCATTATGTATGCAAAAATAGCTCGTGATCGCGTTATCTCAAGAACCGATTGATGGATTACCGCCAAACTTGGGTCATGTATGTATCTTGCAGAGCTAATGAACTGATTAGATTTTGGGGTCACGAGGTCAAAGGTCACAGGGCTCATTATGTATGCAAAAATAGCTCGTGATCGCGTTATCTCAAGAACCGATTGATGGATTACCGCCAAACTTGGGTCATGTATGTATCTTGCAGAGCTAATGAACTGATTAGATTTTGGGGTCACGAGGTCAAAGGTCACAGGGCTCATTATGTATGCAAAAATAGCTCGTGATCACTTTATCTCAAGAACCGATTGATGGATTACCGCCAAACTTGGGTCATGTATGTATCTTGCAGAGCAATGAACTGATTAGATTTTGGGGTCACGAGGTCAAAGGTCACAGGGCTCATTATGTATGCAAAATAGCTTGTGATCACGTTATCTCAAGAACCGATTGATGGATTACCGCCAAACTTGGGTCATGTATGTATCTTGCAGAGTCAATGAACTGATTAGATTTGGGGTCACGAGGTCAAAGGTCACAGGGCTCATTATGTATCTCAAAATAGCTTGTGATCGCGTTATCATTAGAACCAACAGATGGATTACAATCAAACTTGAATTTTAAAAATTGCTTCCATTTTGGTTTGTAAAATTGCTCTATGGCGGAGGCATCATTTTCGACTGCGCGCAGTTGAAGTTCCATCTAGTTATTTTTGCTTTTGTTCCGTAAGACTTTAGATCTTGACCAAACTCCTTCATTCATCTTCAATACACACTGCTCCTACAGCCAACAGGTCGATTATGATCAAGAAAATATTCACGATGTCTCATTGTATCTGTAATATCGCTTAATACCTCTTAACATATTCCTCTGTTCCCCATTTGCTATTATTCATGCCACAATCTTGATTGAATCAGTCAAAAAGTATTTTTCACATCCATCATTACATAACAGTCATATATAATCACCATTATCAATCTCAAAAGATAAAGGAACTATTCAATTCAATTCAGTTTATTTGGCATCAAGAAGAAATTACAAATTATGGCTACAGAATATATAATATGCCAGGACCTCTAAGAAGCAACTTGTGCTTGTTAATAAGGCCCTGTTATTTAAAGGTGAACACAATATTAACATAAATTGCCAAATAAATATAACTTACAAGGTTTATATATGTATAGGTAGTATAAAAAGACCAAACATTAACTATAACAGGTATCTACAAGATTTTGAAAGTAGTGCTAATTTTTCAATTTTTTCAATTTCAATTTATTGTCCATTTATTTCAGGCGTCAAGACTTGTACATCATTACAAAATAGATGTGGATGTATTGAGATTTTTTGTTCATTGTGGCAACAATATTAACATAACTTTAAACAGAATTTTTGTTGAATCTCGAATATAATTTTATTAGGTTTTTATTATTATTCATTCAACATAATGTTACTATCATAACAGATTGAGACTCTTGACATGCAGTGTGAGGATCTCAGTGAACGTCCCTCTGCATCACGTGATTTCGCTCAGTTCATCTGTCAGATGCCTCATCTGAAGAACCTGACACTCGGTAGGGTAGACCAATGGCACAATGTCTCGCTACACGATGACTTCTACTCAACATCTTCGTCGATGGCATCGTCTGCAAAGGTATTGATCTGATCATATATTTTAGGACTGCGAGCAAATCACTACGGGATTTGTTATACTGGAAGTGTACTCATTTCTGTTGTCAAACGAAATTGGCCATTTCACTGTCCGAATTATTACACCGTTAGGAGGAAACAGCGGCGCTAGTGCAGTTCCGTATCCATTTTTTTAGCAGTTTCATATCCAATCTTAGCGAAGGAATTTTAGCCTAATTTTAGCCTAAAATATAATATACAAAAAAATTGAGGACAAATTTGCGTTTTATCGAACCCCCTCCGACCCCGGGATCGCTGCCCTGAACACCACCACCATCATCAACAACAACAAAAACAAGACAATAATGATAATATTTGGCATATAAATTATAAGTTATATCACTGCGTGTGAACGAAGATTTTTAGCTTTTTGTTGCGCGCATGCACGATACCATAAATTTTGACTGATAGCTTCAGTTTGAGGTGCAGAGCGAAAGCGTAGAGACGGTATTGAGCGCCGACGTGGACATCGAAGCCCTAAACGGAGGATTCCCGATGTCGGATGTGATCCAAATTCAGGTGGAAAATGCAATATATGATTATGATTAATATTAGTAAAAAATTAGGCTAAAATTCCTTTGCTAAGATTGGATATGAAACTGCTAAAAAAATGGATACGGAACTGCACTAGCGCCGAAACAGCTTGGGAAATTTGAACGTGTCAGGAGATGAAAGTGGAAAATCATTTTCTTTCATAAAACAAAAACAGACTAAAGGTTTTCAGATTGATAGGGAATAATATTTACCATATTTTTCTTCATTTAATTTGACAATACGGAGGGCTATGGAAGTGCTGATGGAGTGACGGCTATTTTCATTGTGAATTGCTTATAAACATTAAATTAAACGTACATAATAAAACAAATGAAATCTCTTCATTGCCGTCTGTAGTATTTCTGTTTCTCAGTGGAAACTGCAAAATGTTCCGCGTCAGTTTGTTGTCACACTTTGTGATACGTAAAATTGGAGTTTTGAAGTAATATTTCAAAAAAATTTCAATCAAATGTTTAAAAAAAACGTATTGCCTTTGTAAAGGCATGATGAAGGCAACTGTATCATGTTGTGATGTTAAATGAAGGTATATTTAAGTAGTGTAATGTCAGAAATTGTTTATCCAACATAATGTTACTATCATATCATACTGAGGCTCTGAACCTCCATTATTTGGACCCCCTCCTTCAGTCCGATGTGCAAATGGGGTACCGGGATTATCAAATCAATCATGTGCCGGGGGACCTCCTTTCTGACAATCCTGGAGCCGGCCACCCTAAAATATTTCGTCATAAATTATAGTGACCAGGTTCTCCCTGAACAAAAGCACATGTTTTTCCTCAAAAAAGTGTGAATAAAGACAGCTTGATACTGTTATGCCTCCTTTTTATTTTTGCTTTTGTTCCGTAAGACTTTAGATCTTGAGCAAACTCCTTCATTCATCTTCAATACACACTGCTCCTACAGCCAACAGGTCGATTATGATCAAGAAAATATTCACGATGTCTCATTGTATCTGTAATATCGCTTAATACCTCTTAACATATTCCTCTGTTCCCCATTTGCTGTTATTCATGCCACAATCTTGATTGAATCAGTCAAAAAGTATTTTTCACATCCATCATTACATAACAGTCATATATAATCACCATTATCAATCTCAAAAGATAAAGGAACTATTCAATTCAATGCAGTTTATTTGGCATCAAGTAGAAATTACAAATTATGAATACAGAATACATAATATGCCAGGACCTCTAAGAAGCAACTTGTGCTTGTAAATAAGGCCCCTGTTACATGTATTTAAAGGTGAACACAATATTAACCTAAATTGCCAAATAAATATAACTTACAAGGTTTATATATGTATAGGTAGTATAAAAAAAGACCAAACATTAACTATAACAGGTATCTACAAGATTTTGAAAGTAGTGCTAATTTCAGGCATCAAGACTTGTACTTCATTACAAAATAGATGTGGATGTATTGAGATTTTTGTTCATTGTGGCAACAATATTAACATAACTTTAAACAGATTTGTTGTTGAATCTCGAATATAATTTTATTAGGTTGATATTATTATTCATTCAACATAATGTGACTATCATAACAGATTGAGACTCTTGACATCCGGTTTTTGGATCTCAGTGAACGTCCCTCTGCATCACGTGATTATGCTCAGTTCATCTGTCAGATGCCTCATCTGAAGAACTTGACACTCAGTGGGGTAGACCATTGGCACAATGTCTTGCTACACGATGACTTCTACTCCATATCTTCGTCGATGGCATCGTCTGCAAAGGTATTGATCTGATCATATATTTTAGGACTGCGAGCAAATCACTACGGGATTTGTTATACTGGAAGTGTACTCATTTCTGTTGTCAAACGAAATTGGCCATTTCACTGTCCGAATTATTACACCGTTAGGAGGAAACAGCTTTGGAAATTAGAACGTGTCAGGAGATGAAAGTGGAAAATCATTTTTCTTTCATAGAACAAAACAGACTAAAGGTTTTAAGATTGATAAGGAATAATATTTACCATATTTTTCTTCATTTAATTTGACAATACGGAGGGCTATCGAAGTGCTGATGGAGTGACGGCTTTTTCATTGTGATTGCTGATAAACATTAAATTATAACTTACAAAATAAAACAAATCAAATCTCTTCATTGCCGTCTGTAGTATTTCTGTTTCTCAGTGGAAACTGCAAAATGTTCCACGTCAGTTTGTTGTCACACTTTTGTGTTACCGTAATTAACGTTGTATAAACCGCCCTCGTGTATAAACCGCACCCCTCTTTTTCGCCCTTTAAAAAAAAAAAAAAAAACAACTTTTTTTTTTTTCGTCCGCGGGAAGAATTTTTTTTATTTTTTAAATCATTGATTTTACCGGCTTTACGACACAAAGTAAGCCGACGAAAAGAAAGAAATGAATGAAGAAAATGATTGCCGACACCACCATGGCAGCATTTGAAGAACAACATAAGAGACAGATCGAGGAGAGAGAGAGGGGACAAAAGGCATGCCGACGGAAAGCAAGAAATGAATGAAGAAAATAATTGCCGATACCACCAGCGTTTGAGAAAAAACAGAGACATCGCGGAGAGAAGCGAAAACAATCGCTGATATTTAATAATTAGGCTTTTAATTTTATAACAAAAAATAAGCCGACGGAAAGAAATAAAATATGAAAACTAAAAGTAAGATTCAAAGTTATCACTGATACAAATTAGTACGGCACATCGCGCCAGGAAACAAAGACGTCTTGTGATAAACAAAAATCACAACCTAACTAACGTCACGACTAGCATGCGCCAGCCCAACAAGAATTTTATTCGGCTGTGAAATAGCCTGCTATTGTATTACCGTAGCTTGATCAATCGAGCGGACGCCGGCGGAGGTAGACGGCCATATTGTTTTTATTGTTATTGGGAGATTAACTCAACACAAAAGGTTGGTGAGTCTTAGCAATGTTTAACATGAAACAATGAGATCTCGGACAAAACATAGGGAACCTTTTGACTGGGATAGCGTCAGTCTATGTCTAGTACACGTTGTCTCTTTTGTCCTTCTCTCCAGTTGGTTACGGATTAAGAGGAGATCGGACTTGTCTAGGCACGCCCGACGGCTAGGGGTGGCTACGGTGTGCGATGGGCTGCCAAATACCCGCTCTAGAAAGCGTGGCTTCTCGCCAGAATGTGCCGTCATTCCACTGATATTTCTAATTAAATTTAGTTTACTTATTAAATAATAATAATAATAACACCGGTGGAATAAGTAAAACAACACTAGAATAGACGGACTTCACACAATTTGCACTAGATCTAGAGTCTATGACTATGATTAGTCTATGTTACACAAAAAAAAATCGTAAGAATGACCTAGGCTCAAATCAATACGAATCATTGAGTTAATAATAGTATTTAAAAATTATACAACATAATCCCCCTTTTCGAGAAGTCTCTGAATAAAATGTTCTTTATAAATCATCAAATCTATCTCTTTAAATTAAAAAAACATTTTCCCCCTTTAATTTTTTAAGAAAGGAGGTTGATTCATGATTATAATTTTATTCAATTATTGAAAGAGCTCTGAAGACGAGACTATGTATCATGTAACCGCACCGAAATACACTCGAAATCCCAACGCCCACCACCCGACATTTATTAAGAATCGACAAACATCTCTCTTCAGGATAGTTAAAATCATCAATCAACCAGAAATATTACAATAATAATAGTTCACAAAATAAAATATTGCATATTTGTAGGTTGATGACAAGTATTTATATACAAAATCTCGCTAGAAAGACAAACAAATTTTTCCATCGTCACGGATTTCTTCATATGACTACACATATTATTACACATGGGGCAATGGACATTCTTATCCACCGCACGTACGTCAACTCTCCAACACAATTATGATCGACTCGGTAGTGACAGAGCACAATTATGGGCCCAAAATTTCACATTTCGCATCATAGGAATTACATGGAAATTATCAGATCAAGATTAAAATATAACATTCACATTAGATATATTTTTTCTGATTTTAGAACTTCCAATGGATGATTTGAAAAGCGTTGAAAACGAGTGTAACTTTCAGGACGATGGTTTCTAACTAATCCACGAACTTTAGGATATTTGTTGCACATCATTTTGAAGATTATATTTTCCTCTACATCAAAATATGACGTAGTAAGGAATTTCCTGCGATAACCAATGACAAATCTGCATTTCGGGGGACATCTCCCCATCCTCTCCTAAGCGCGCGAGCACTCTCTGTGACACAATTTGACCGCTGCTGAACGCGGAGATTGCAACATACCTGGAATTTTCAGCATGATTCATGTCTGTATGGGTGTATAAACCGCACCCCGACTTTTGATGTTTACCGACGGTAAAAAAAGTGCGGTTAATACACCGTTAATTACGGTACTTAAATTTAGAGTTTCCAAGTGATATTTCAATCAAATGTTTAAAAAAAACGTATTGCCTTTGTAAAGGAATGATGATGGCAACTGTATCATGTTGTAATGTTGAATGAAGGTATATTTAAGTAGTGTAATTTTAGAAATTGTTTATCCAACATAATGTTACTATCATATCATACTGAGGTTCTGAACTTCCATTATTTGGACCCCCTTTCAGTCCGATGTGCAAATGCGGAAGGGCTACCGGATTACCAAATCAATCATGTGCCGGGGACCTCCTTTCTGACAATCCTGGAGCCGGCCACCCTAAAATATTTCGTCATAAATTATAGTGACCAGGTTCTCCCTGAACAAAAGCACATGTTTTTCCTCAAAAAAGTGTGAATAAAGACAGCTTGATACTGTAATGCCTCCTTTTTATTTTTGCTTTTGTTCCGTAAGACTTTAGATCTTGACCAAACTCCTTCATTCATCTTCAATACACACTGCTCCTACAGCCAACAGGTCGATTATGATCAAGAAAATATTCACGATGTCTCATTGTATCTGTAATATCGCTTAATACCTCTTAACATATTCCTCTGTTCCCCATTTGCTGTTATTCATGCCACAATCTTGATTGAATCAGTCAAAAAGTATTTTTCACATCCATCATTACATAACAGTCATATATAATCACCATTATCAATCTCAAAAGATAAAGGAACTATTCAATTCAATGCAGTTTATTTGGCATCAAGTAGAAATTACAAATTATGAATACAGAATACATAATATGCCAGGACCTCTAAGAAGCAACTTGTGCTTGTAAATAAGGCCCCTGTTACATGTATTTAAAGGTGAACACAATATTAACCTAAATTGCCAAATAAATATAACTTACAAGGTTTATATATGTATAGGTAGTATAAAAAAAGACCAAACATTAACTATAACAGGTATCTACAAGATTTTGAAAGTAGTGCTAATTTCAGGCATCAAGACTTGTACTTCATTACAAAATAGATGTGGATGTATTGAGATTTTTTGTTCATTGTGGCAACAATATTAACATAACTTTAAACAGATTTGTTGTTGAATCTCGAATATAATTTTATTAGGTTGATATTATTATTCATTCAACATAATGTGACTATCATAACAGATTGAGACTCTTGACATCCGGTTTTTGGATCTCAGTGAACGTCCCTCTGCATCACGTGATTATGCTCAGTTCATCTGTCAGATGCCTCATCTGAAGAACCTGACACTCGGTGGGGTAGACCATTGGCACAATGTCTGGCTACACGATGACTTCTACTCCATATCTTCGTCGATGGCATCGTCTGCAAAGGTATTGATCTGATCATATATTTTAGGACTGCGAGCAAATCACTACGGGATTTGTTATACTGGAAGTGTACTCATTTCTGTTGTCAAACGAAATTGGCCATTTCACTGTCCGAATTATTACACCGTTAGGAGGAAACAGCTTTGGAAATTAGAACGTGTCAGGAGATGAAAGTGGAAAATCATTTTTCTTTCATAGAACAAAACAGACTAAAGGTTTTAAGATTGATAAGGAATAATATTTACCATATTTTTCTTCATTTAATTTGACAATACGGAGGGCTATCGAAGTGCTGATGGAGTGACGGCTTTTTTCATTGTGATTGCTGATAAACATTAAATTATAACTTACAAAATAAAACAAATCAAATCTCTTCGTTGCCGTCTGTAGTATTTCTGTTTCTCAGTGGAAACTGCAAAATGTTCCACGTCAGTTTGTTGTCACACTTTTGTGTTACTTAAATTTAGAGTTTCCAAGTGATATTTCAATCAAATGTTTAAAAAAAACGTATTGCCTTTGTAAAGGAATGATGATGGCAACTGTATCATGTTGTAATGTTGAATGAAGGTATATTTAAGTAGTGTAATTTTAGAAATTGTTTATCCAACATAATGTTACTATCATATCATACTGAGGTTCTGAACTTCCATTATTTGGACCCCCCCCCCTTTCAGTCCGATGTGCAAATGCGGAAGGGCTACCGGGATTACCAAATCAATCATGTGCCGGGGGACCTCCTTTCTGACAATCCTGGAGCCGGCCACCCTAAAATATTTCGTCATAAATTATAGTGACCAGGTTCTCCCTGAACAAAAGCACATGTTTTTCCTCAAAAAGTGTGAATAAAGACAGCTTGATACTGTTATGCCTCCTTTTATTTTTGCTTTTGTTCCGTAAGACTTTAGATCTTGAGCAAACTCCTTCATTCATCTTCAATACACACTGCTCCTACAGCCAACAGGTCGATTATGATCAAGAAAATATTCACGATGTCTCATTGTATCTGTAATATCGCTTAATACCTCTTAACATATTCCTCTGTTCCCCATTTGCTGTTATTCATGCCACAATCTTGATTGAATCAGTCAAAAAGTATTTTTCACATCCATCATTACATAACAGTCATATATAATCACCATTATCAATCTCAAAAGATAAAGGAACTATTCAATTCAATTCAGTTTATTTGGCATCAAGAAGAAATTACAAATTATGGCTACAGAATATATAATATGCCAGGACCTCTAAGAAGCAACTTGTGCTTGTTAATAAGGCCCCTGTTATTTAAAGGTGAACACAATATTAACATAAATTGCCAAATAAATATAACTTACAAGGTTTATATATGTATAGGTAGTATAAAAAAAGACCAAACATTAACTATAACAGGTATCTACAAGATTTTGAAAGTAGTGCTAATTTTTCAATTTTTTCAATTTCAATTTATTGTCCATTTATTTCAGGCGTCAAGACTTGTACATCATTACAAAATAGATGTGGATGTATTGAGATTTTTGTTCATTGTGGCAACAATATTAACATAACTTTAAACAGAATTTTTGTTGAATCTCGAATATAATTTTATTAGGTTTTTATTATTATTCATTCAACATAATGTTACTATCATAACAGATTGAGACTCTTGACATGCAGTGTGAGGATCTCAGTGAACGTCCCTCTGCATCACGTGATTTCGCTCAGTTCATCTGTCAGATGCCTCATCTGAAGAACCTGACACTCGGTAGGGTAGACCAATGGCACAATGTCTCGCTACACGATGACTTCTACTCAACATCTTCGTCGATGGCATCGTCTGCAAAGGTATTGATCTGATCATATATTTTAGGACTGCGAGCAAATCACTACGGGATTTGTTATACTGGAAGTGTACTCATTTCTGTTGTCAAACGAAATTGGCCATTTCACTGTCCGAATTATTACACCGTTAGGAGGAAACAGCGGCGCTAGTGCAGTTCCGTATCCATTTTTTTAGCAGTTTCATATCCAATCTTAGCGAAGGAATTTTAGCCTAATTTTTACTAATATTAATCATAATCATATATTGCATTTTCCACCTGAATTTGATCACATCCAAATCGGAATCCGCTTAGGCTTCGATGTCACGTTGTCGCCAATACCGTCCAGCTTCTGCATTCAAATGAAGGTAGTCAGCCTGAATGGTATGCAAGGCTCCTGTTCACACGCAGTGATATAACTTACTTATATGCCAAATATTATCATTATTGTCTTGTTTTTGATGGTGGTGGTGTTCAGGGCGCGATCGAATCGGAGGGGGTTCGATAAATATAATTTACAAAAATTGAGGACAAATTTGAGTTTTATCGAACCCCCTCCGACCCCGATCGCGCCCTGAACACCACCACCATCAACAACAACAAAAACAAGACAATAATGATAATATTTGGCATATAAATTATAAGTTATATCACTGCGTGTGAACGAAGATTTTTAGCTTTTTGTTGCGCGCATGCACGATACCATCAATTTTGACTGATAGCTTCAGTTTGAGGTGCAGAGCGAAAGCGTAGAGACGGTATTGAGCGACACGTGGACATCGAAGCCCTAAACGGAGGATTCCCGATTTTGGATGTGATCCAAATTCAGGTGGAAAATGCAATATATGATTATGATTAATATTAGTAAAAATTAGGCTAAAATTCCTTCGCTAAGATTGGATATGAAACTGCTAAAAAATGGATACGGAACTGCACTAGCGCGAAACAGCTTGGGAAATTTGAACGTGTCAGGAGATGAAAGTGGAAAATCATTTTCTTTCATAAAACAAAAACAGACTAAAGGTTTTCAGATTGATAGGGAATAATATTTACCATATTTTTCTTCATTTAATTTGACAATACGGAGGGCTATGGAAGTGCTGATGGAGTGACGGCTATTTTCATTGTGAATTGCTGATAAACATTAAATTAAACGTACATAATAAAACAAATGAAATCTCTTCATTGCCGTCTGTAGTATTTCTGTTTCTCAGTGGAAACTGCAAAATGTTCCGTCAGTTTGTTGTCACACTTTGTGATACGTAAAATTGGAGTTTTGAAGTAATATTTAAAAAAATTTCAATCAAATGTTTAAAAAAAACGTATTGCCTTTGTAAAGGCATGATGAAGGCAACTGTATCATGTTGTGATGTTGAATGAAGGTATATTTAAGTAGTGTAATGTCAGAAATTGTTTATCCAACATAATGTTACTATCATATCATACTGAGGCTCTGAACTCCATTATTTGGACCCCCTCCTTCAGTCCGATGTGCAAATGGGGTACCAGGATTATCAAATCAATCATGTGCCGGGGGACCTCCTTTCTGACAATCCTGGAGCCGGCCACCCTAAAATATTTCGTCATAAATTATAGTGACCAGGTTCTCCCTGAACAAAAGCACATGTTTTTCCTCAAAAAAGTGTGAATAAAGACAGCTTGATACTGTTATGCCTCCTTTTATTTTTGCTTTTGTTCCGTAAGACTTTAGATCTTGAGCAAACTCCTTCATTCATCTTCAATACACACTGCTCCTACAGCCAACAGGTCGATTATGATCAAGAAAATATTCACGATGTCTCATTGTATCTGTAATATCGCTTAATACCTCTTAACATATTCCTCTGTTCCCCATTTGCTGTTATTCATGCCACAATCTTGATTGAATCAGTCAAAAAGTATTTTTCACATCCATCATTACATAACAGTCATATATAATCACCATTATCAATCTCAAAAGATAAAGGAACTATTCAATTCAATGCAGTTTATTTGGCATCAAGTAGAAATTACAAATTATGAATACAGAATACATAATATGCCAGGACCTCTAAGAAGCAACTTGTGCTTGTAAATAAGGCCCCTGTTATTTAAAGGTGAACACAATATTAACCTAAATTGCCAAATAAATATAACTTACAAGGTTTATATATGTATAGGTAGTATAAAAAAGACCAAACATTAACTATAACAGGTATCTACAAGATTTTGAAAGTAGTGCTAATTTCAGGCATCAAGACTTGTACATCATTACAAAATAGATGTGGATGTATTGAGATTTTTGTTCATTGTGGCAACAATATTAACATAACTTTAAACAGATTTGTTGTTGAATCTCGAATATAATTTTATTAGGTTGATATTATTATTCATTCAACATAATGTGACTATCATAACAGATTGAGACTCTTGACATCCGGTTTTGGATCTCAGTGAACGTCCCTCTGCATCACGTGATTTGCTCAGTTCATCTGTCAGATGCCTCATCTGAAGAACCTGACACTCGGTGGGGTAGACCATTGGCACAATGTCTGGCTACACGATGACTTCTACTCCATATCTTCGTCGATGGCATCGTCTGCAAAGGTATTGATCTGATCATATATTTTAGGACTGCGAGCAAATCACTACGGGTTTGTTATACTGGAAGTGTACTCATTTCTGTTGTCAAACGAAATTGGCCATTTCACTGTCCGAATTATTACACCGTTAGGAGGAAACAGCTTTGGAAATTAGAACGTGTCAGGAGATGAAAGTGGAAAATCATTTTTCTTTCATAGAACAAAACAGACTAAAGGTTTTAAGATTGATAAGGAATAATATTTACCATATTTTTCTTCATTTAATTTGACAATACGGAGGGCTATCAAGTGCTGATGGAGTGACGGCTTTTTTCATTGTGATTGCTGATAAACATTAAATTATAACTTACAAAATAAAACAAATCAAATCTCTTCGTTGCCGTCTGTAGTATTTCTGTTTCTCAGTGGAAACTGCAAAATGTTCCACGTCAGTTTGTTGTCACACTTTTGTGTTACTTAAATTTAGAGTTTCCAAGTGATATTTCAATCAAATGTTTAAAAAAAACGTATTGCCTTTGTAAAGGAATGATGATGGCAACTGTATCATGTTGTAATGTTGAATGAAGGTATATTTAAGTAGTGTAATTTTAGAAATTGTTTATCCAACATAATGTTACTATCATATCATACTGAGGTTCTGAACTTCCATTATTTGGACCCCCTTTCAGTCCGATGTGCAAATGCGGAAGGGCTACCGGGATTACCAAATCAATCATGTGCCGGGGGACCTCCTTTCTGACAATCCTGGAGCCGGCCACCCTAAAATATTTCGTCATAAATTATAGTGACCAGGTTCTCCCTGAACAAAAGCACATGTTTTTCCTCAAAAAGTGTGAATAAAGACAGCTTGATACTGTTATGCCTCCTTTTATTTTTGCTTTTGTTCCGTAAGACTTTAGATCTTGAGCAAACTCCTTCATTCATCTTCAATACACACTGCTCCTACAGCCAACAGGTCGATTATGATCAAGAAAATATTCACGATGTCTCATTGTATCTGTAATATCGCTTAATACCTCTTAACATATTCCTCTGTTCCCCATTTGCTGTTATTCATGCCACAATCTTGATTGAATCAGTCAAAAAGTATTTTTCACATCCATCATTACATAACAGTCATATATAATCACCATTATCAATCTCAAAAGATAAAGGAACTATTCAATTCAATTCAGTTTATTTGGCATCAAGAAGAAATTACAAATTATGGCTACAGAATATATAATATGCCAGGACCTCTAAGAAGCAACTTGTGCTTGTTAATAAGGCCCCTGTTATTTAAAGGTGAACACAATATTAACATAAATTGCCAAATAAATATAACTTACAAGGTTTATATATGTATAGGTAGTATAAAAAAAGACCAAACATTAACTATAACAGGTATCTACAAGATTTTGAAAGTAGTGCTAATTTTTCAATTTTTTCAATTTCAATTTATTGTCCATTTATTTCAGGCGTCAAGACTTGTACATCATTACAAAATAGATGTGGATGTATTGAGATTTTTTGTTCATTGTGGCAACAATATTAACATAACTTTAAACAGAATTTTTGTTGAATCTCGAATATAATTTTATTAGGTTTTTATTATTATTCATTCAACATAATGTTACTATCATAACAGATTGAGACTCTTGACATCCAGTGTGAGGATCTCAGTGAACGTCCCTCTGCATCACGTGATTTCGCTCAGTTCATCTGTCAGATGCCTCATCTGAAGAACCTGACACTCGGTAGGGTAGACCAATGGCACAATGTCTCGCTACACGATGACTTCTACTCAACATCTTCGTCGATGGCATCGTCTGCAAAGGTATTGATCTGATCATATATTTTAGGACTGCGAGCAAATCACTACGGGATTTGTTATACTGGAAGTGTACTCATTTCTGTTGTCAAACGAAATTGGCCATTTCACTGTCCGAATTATTACACCGTTAGGAGGAAACAGCGGCGCTAGTGCAGTTCCGTATCCATTTTTTTAGCAGTTTCATATCCAATCTTAGCGAAGGAATTTTAGCCTAATTTTTTACTAATATTAATCATAATCATATATTGCATTTTCCACCTGAATTTGGATCACATCCAAAATCGGGATCCTCCGTTAGGGCTTCGATGTCACGTTGTCGCTCAATACCGTCTCTCGCTTTCGCTCTGCATCTCAAACTGAAGCTATCAGTCAAAATTCATGGTATCGTGCATGCGCGCAACAAAAGCTAAAAATCTTCGTTCACGCAGTGATATAACTTATAATTTATATGCCAAATATTATCATTATTGTCTTGTTTTTGTTGTTGATGATGGTGGTGGTGTTCAGGCGCGATCGGGGTCGGAGGGTTCGATAAATATAATTTACAAAATTGAGGACAAATTTGAGTTTTATCGAACCCCCTCCGACCCCGGGATCGCCGCCCCTGAACACCACCACCATCAACAACAACAAAACAAACAATAATGATAATATTTGGCATATAAATTATAAGTTATATCACTGCGTGTGAACGAAGATTTTTAACTTTTGTTGCGGCGCATGCGCATAAATTTTGACTGATAGCTTCAGTTTGAGGTGCAGAAGCGTAGAGGTGATTGAGGCAACGTGGACATCAGCCCTAAGATTCCGATGTCGGATGTGATCCAAATTCAGGTGGAAAATGCAATATATGATTATGATTAATATTAGTAAAAATTAGGCTAAAATTCCTTCGCTAAGATTGATATGAAACTGCTAAAAATGGATGGAACTGCACTAGCGAAAACAGCTTGGGAAATTTGAGCGTGTCAGGAGATGAAAGTGGAAAATCATTTTTCTTTCATAAAACAAAAACAGACTAAAGGTTTTCAGATTGATAGGGAATAATATTTACCATATTTTTCTTCATTTAATTTGACAATACGGAGGGCTATGGAAGTGCTGATGGAGTGACGGCTATTTTCATTGTGATTGCTGATAAACATTAAATTAAACGTACATAATAAAACAAATCAAATCTCTTCATTGCCGTCTGTAGTATTTCTGTTTCTCAGTGGAAAATGCAAAATGTTCCACGTCAGTTCGTTGTCACACTTTGTGATACGTAAAATTGGAGTTTTCAAGTAATATTTCAAAAAAATTTCAATCAAATGTTTAAAAAATACGTATTCCCTTTGTAAAGGAATGATGATGGCAACTGTATCATGTTGTGATGTTGAATGAAGGTATATTTAAGTAGTGTAATGTCAGAAATTGTTTATCCAACATAATGTTACTATCATATCATACTGAGGCTCTGAACCTCCATTATTTGGACCCCCCCTCCTTCAGTCCGATGTGCAAATGGGGTACCAGGATTATCAAATCAATCATGTGCCGGGGGACCTCCTTTCTGACAATCCTGGAGCCGGCCACCCTAAAATATTTCGTCATAAATTATAGTGACCAGGTTCTCCCTGAACAAAAGCACATGTTTTCCTCAAAAAAGTGTGAATAAAGACAGCTTGATACTGTTATGCCTCCTTTTTATTTTTGCTTTTGTTCCGTAAGACTTTAGATCTTGAGCAAACTCCTTCATTCATCTTCAATACACACTGCTCCTACAGCCAACAGGTCGATTATGATCAAGAAAATATTCACGATGTCTCATTGTATCTGTAATATCGCTTAATACCTCTTAACATATTCCTCTGTTCCCCATTTGCTGTTATTCATGCCACAATCTTGATTGAATCAGTCAAAAAGTATTTTTCACATCCATCATTACATAACAGTCATATATAATCACCATTATCAATCTCAAAAGATAAAGGAACTATTCAATTCAATGCAGTTTATTTGGCATCAAGTAGAAATTACAAATTATGAATACAGAATACATAATATGCCAGGACCTCTAAGAAGCAACTTGTGCTTGTAAATAAGGCCCCTGTTATTTAAAGGTGAACACAATATTAACCTAAATTGCCAAATAAATATAACTTACAAGGTTTATATATGTATAGGTAGTATAAAAAGACCAAACATTAACTATAACAGGTATCTACAAGATTTTGAAAGTAGTGCTAATTTCAGGCGTCAAGACTTGTACATCATTACAAAATAGATGTGGATGTATTGAGATTTTTTGTTCATTGTGGCAACAATATTAACATAACTTTAAACAGATTTTTTGTTGAATCTCGAATATAATTTTATTAGGTTTTTATTATTATTCATTCAACATAATGTTACTATCATAACAGATTGAGACTCTTGACATTCAGTGTGAGGATCTCAGTGAACGTCCCTCTGCATCACGTGATTTCGCTCAGTTCATCTGTCAGATGCCTCATCTGAAGAACCTGACACTCGGTGGGGTAGACCAATGGCACAATGTCTCGCTACACGATGACTTCTACTCAACATCTTCGTCGATGGCATCGTCTGCAAAGGTATTGATCTGATCATATATTTTAGGACTGCGAGCAAATCACTACGCGGTTTGTTATACTGGAAGTGACTCATTTGTGTTGTCAAACGAAATTGGCCATTTCACTGTCCGAATTATTACACCGTTAGGAGGAAACAGCTTGGGAAATTTGAACGTGTCAGGAGATGAAAGTGGAAAATCATTTTTCTTTCATAAGGCCAACAAAAAAAAGTTGTTTGGTTGTCCTCGATTGCTTTTCTGGAGTAGGGGCGGGCGGGGGGATTTTTTTTTTTTTTTTTTCTCCATTGGTTTTCTTCTTCATTTCGACTCTTTACTTCCTATTGATTTTCATTTTTTTTGTTCAAATCATAAAGCCAATATTATTATTATTTAAACACAAAAAGAATCGCGGCCGAAAATCATGAATTGCCATGTCAATATTCATTTTCATTTTCGCTGTTTCTGAGGTAGTTTTCGGCTATAGCGAGGCAGTTTTCGTCTGCATGTAAAACGTACCTACGTCTATAGGGAGCGCACACGGGCATCGTTTCGTTCGCCCGCGCGTCGTTTGTTCGTGCGGCCGGAGCAGGTATCCCACGCCAGAGCTCGGCGCGCCGAAAACTATCCCTGTGGTGATCATAAATCATTATCCGACTGCAATGATTTAATACGTGCAGGGAGACAATATTGATCTTGCGATACACGAAAAATAGCGATCTAAATCTGAAAAATACTTAAAATACAGCTCAGGTTTTGGTACCTATCTTCCTTACAGACACGCGTAAGATATTCGATGTTTCAGATTCAGGTAGCGGGACTGCCGATTACATCGCTGAAATGTGATATTTAAGGATACATTTTCCATTGCAAATGTGGTTCTCCTGCGACTCTGATATGTTTTGTATATGTGTGATATGTGTATTATGCTATGTATTGTAAAGTGATTTTACCACGCATACAACGGACCCACCAAAAACTGCCACCCGGCCGAAAACTCCCTCGTCTTCTCTATTAAAGACATAATTGCGTACTAAAAGGACCAAATTGGTGACGGGACACATTTTGATCCTTGCAACATGCATAAAATGGTATGTTTGGCGTTTAAAATTGCTCCAAAATAAATGTATATTCTTTTTTAAAAAATTTAAAAGAAGTACGAGCGGGCCGAAAATGAGGAGCGGGCGGTCGAGGACAACCAAATGATTTTTTTTTTGGGCCTAAAACAAAAACAGACTAAAGTTTTTCAGATTGATAGGGAATAATATTTACCATATTTTTCTTCATTTAATTTGACAATACGGAGGGCTATGGAAGTGCTGTTGGAGTGACGGCTATTTTCATTGTGATTGCTGATGAACATTAAATTATAACGTACAAAATAAAACAAATCAAATCTCTTCGTTGCCGTCTGTAGTATTTCTGTTTCTCAGTGGAAAATGCAAAATGTTCCACGTCAGTTTGTTGTCACACTTTGTAATACGTATAATTAAAGTTTCCAAGTGATATTTATAAACATTTTCAATCAAATGTTTAAAAAAAACGTATTGCCTTTGTAAAGGAATGATGATGGCAACTGTATCATGTTGTAATGTTGAATGAAGGTATATTTAAGTAGTGTAATTTTAGAAATTGTTTATCCAACATAATGTTACTATCATATCATACTGAGGCTCTGAACTTCCATTATTTGGACCCCCTCCTTCAGTCCGATGTGCAAATGCGGAAGGGCTACGGGATTACCAAATCAATCATGTGCGGGGGGACCTCCTTTCTGACAATCCTGGAGCCGGCCACCCTAAAATATTTCGTCATAAATTATAGTGACCAGGTTCTCCCTGAACAAAAGCATATGTTTTTCCTCAAAAAAAGTGTGAATGAAGACAGCTTGATACTGTTATGCCTCCTTTTTATTTTTGCTTTTGTTCCGTAAGACTTTAGATCTTGAGCAAACTCCTTCATTCATCTTCAATACACACTGCTCCTACAGCCAACAGGTCGATTATGATCAAGAAAATATTCACGATGTCTCATTGTATCTGTAATATCGCTTAATACCTCTTAACATATTCCTCTGTTCCCCATTTGCTATTATTCATGCCACAATCTTGATTGAATCAGTCAAAAAGTATTATTCACATCCATCATTACATAATAGTCATATATAACCACCATTATCAATCTCAAAAGATAAAGGAACTATTCAATTCAATTCCGATTATTTGGCATCAAGTAGAAATTACAAATTATGAATACAGAATACATAATATGCCAGGACCTCTAAGAAGCAACTTGTGCTTGTAAATAAGGCCCCTGTTATTTAAAGGTGAACACAATATTAACCTAAATTGCCAAATAAATATAACTTACAAGGTTTATATATGTTTTTTTTTAGGTAGTATAAAAAAAGACCAAACATTAACTATAACAGGTATCTACAAGATTTTGAAAGTAGTGCTAATTTCAGGCATCAAGACTTGTACTTCATTACAAAATAGATGTGGATGTATTGAGATTTTTTGTTCATTGTGGCAACAATATTAACATAACTTTAAACAGATTTGTTGTTGAATCTCGAATATAATTTTATTAGGTTGATAATATTATTCATTCAACATAATGTGACTATCATAACAGATTGAGACTCTTGACATCCGGTTTTGGATCTCAGTAAACGTCCCTCTGCATCACGTGATTTCGCTCAGTTCATCTGTCAGATGCCTCATCTGAAGAACTTGACACTCGGTGGGGTAGACCAATGGCACAATGTCTTGCTACACGATGACTTCTACTCAACATCTTCGTCGATGGCATCGTCTGCAAAGGTATTGATCTGATCATATATTTTAGGACTGCGAGCAAATCACTACGCAGTTTGTTATACTGGAAGTGTACTCATTTGTGTTGTCAAACGAAATTGGCCATTTCACTGTCCGAATTATTACACCGTTAGGAGGAAACAGCTTTGGAAATTAGAACGTGTCAGGAGATGAAAGTGGAAAATCATTTTTCTTTCATAAAGCAAAAACAGACTAAAGGTTTTAAGATTGATAAGGAATAATATTTACCATATTTTTATGCCTCCGCTACAAAGTAGCCGGAGGCATTATGTTTTCTGGTTGTCCGTCCGTCCGTACGTACGTCCCGTTCTCGTGATCGCGTTATCTCAAAAACCGATGGCTGGATTACTGCCAAACTTTGGTCATGTATGTATCTCGCAGAGCTAATGAACTGATCAGATTTTGGGGTCACGAGGTCAAAGGTCAAAGGTCACAGGGCTCATTATGTATGCAAAAATGACTCGTGATCGCGTTATCTCAAGAACCGATTGATGGATTACCGCCAAACTTAGGTCATTTATGTATCTTGCAGAGCTAATGAACTGGGTAGATTTTGGGGTCAAGACATCAAAGGTCACAGGGCTCATTATGGATGAAAAATAGCTTGTGATCACGTTATCTCAAGAACCGATTGATGGATTACTGCCAAACTTGGGTCATGTATGTATCTTGCAGAGCCAATGAACTGATTAGATTCGGGGGTCACAAGGTCAAAGGTCACAGGGCTCATTATGTATCCTAAAATAGCTTGTGATCGCGTTATCATTAGAACCAACAGATTGATTACAATCAAACTTGAATTTTAAAACTTGCTTCCATTTTGGTTTGTTAAATTGCTATATGGCGGAGGCATCATTTTCGACTGCGCGCAGTTGAAATTCCATCTAGTTCTTCATTTAATTTGACAATACGGAGGGCTTTGGAAGTGCTGATGGAGTGACGGCTATTTTCATTGTGATTGCTGATAAACATTAAATTATAACGTACAAAATAAAACAAATCAAATCTCTTCGTTGCCGTCTGTAGTATTTCTGTTTCTCAGTGGAAACTGCAAAATGTTCCACGTCAGTTTGTTGTCACACTTTTGTGTTACGTAAATTTAGAGTTTCCAAGTGATATTTCAATCAAATGTTTAAAAAAAACATATTGCTTTTGTAAAGGAATGATGATGGCAACTGTATCATGTTGTAATGTTGAATGAAGGTATATTTAAGTAGTGTAATTTTAGAAATTGTTTATCCAACATAATGTTACTATCATATCATACTGAGGCTCTGAACTTCCATTATTTGGACCCCCTCCTTCAGTCCGATGTGCAAATGCGGAAGGGCTACGGGATTACCAAATCAATCATGTGCCGGGGTACCTCCTTTCTGACAATCCTGGAGCTGGCCACCCTAAAATATTTCGTCATAAATTATAGTGACCAGGTTCTCCCTGAACAAAAGCACATGTTTTTCTTCAAAAAAAGTGTGAATGAAGACAGCTTGATACTGTTATGCCTCATTTTTATTTTTGCCCTGTTCCGTAAGACTTTAGATCTTGAGCAAACTCCTTCATTCATCTTCAATACACACTGCTCCTACAGCCAACATGTCGATTATGATCAAGAAAATATTCACGATGTCTCATTTTATCTGTAATATCGCTTAATACCTCTTAACATATTCCTCTGTTCCCCATTTGCTGTTATTCATGCCACAATCTTGATTGAATCAGTCAAAAAGTATTATTCACATCCATCATTACATAACAGTCATATATAATCACCATTATCAATCTCAAAACAATACAGGAACTGTTCAATTCAATTCAGTGTATAATGGCATCATAAAGAAATTACAAATCATGAATACAGAATACATAATATGCCAGGACCTCTAAGAAGCAACTTGTGCTTGTAAATAAGGCCCCTATTAAGGTAAACACAATATTAACTGATATTACAAAATAATTTAAACTTACAATGTATAGTTAGTATAGAAAAAGACCAACCATTATTCAACTATAACAGGTATCATCAAGATTCAGAAAGTATTGCTAATTTCAGGTGTGAAGACTTGCTCATAATTACAAAATATATGTGGATGTATTGAGATTTTGTTTTCATTGTGGCAACAATATTAATATGATTTTAAACAGATTGTTGAATCTTGAATATAATTTTATTAGGTTTTTATTATTATTCATTCAACATAATGTTACTATCATAACAGATTGAGACTCTTGACATCAAGTGTGAGGATCTCAGTAAACGTCCCTCTGCATCACGTGATTTCGCTCAGTTCATCTGTCAGATGCCTCATCTGAAGAACCTGACACTCGGTAAGGTAGACCAATGGCACAAGGTCTCGCTACACGATGACTTCTACTCAACATCTTCGTCGATGGCATCGTCTGCAAAGGTATTGATCTGATCATATATTTTAGGACTGCGAGCAAATCACTACGGGATTTGTTATACTGGAAGTGTACTCATTTCTGTTGTCAAACGAAATTGGCCATTTCACTGTCGAATTATTACACCGTTAGGAGGAAACAGCGGCGCTAGTGCAGTTCCGTATCCATTTTTAGCAGTTTCATATCCAATCTTAGCGAAGGAATTTTAGCCTAATTTTAGCCTAAAATATAATTTACAAAAAATTGAGGACAAATTTGCGTTTTATCGAACCCCCTCCGACCCCGGGATCGCCGCCCTGAACACCACCACCATCATCAACAACAACAAAAACAAGACAATAATGATAATATTTGGCATATAAATTATAAGTTATATCACTGCGTGTGAGCGAAGATTTTTAGCTTTTTGTTGCGCGCATGCACGATACCATAAATTTTGACTGATAGCTTCAGTTTGAGGTGCAGAGCGAAAGCGTAGAGACGGTATTGAGCGGACGCGTGGACATCGAAGCCCTAAGCGGAGGATTCCCGATGTCGGATGTGATCCAAATTCAGGTGGAAAATGCAATATATGATTATGATTAATATTAGTAAAAAATTAGGCTAAAATTCCTTTGCTAAGATTGGATATGAAACTGCTAAAAAAATGGATACGGAACTGCACTAGCGCCGAAACAGCTTGGGAAATTTGAACGTGTCAGAAGATGAAAGGGAAAATCATTTTTCTTTCATAAACAAAAACAGACTAAAGGTTTTCAGATTGATAGGGAATAATATTTACCATATTTTTCTTCATTTAATTTGACAATACGGAGGGCTATGGAAGTGCTGATGGAGTGACGGCTATTTTCATTGTGAATTGCTTATAAACATTAAATTAAACGTACATAATAAAACAAATGAAATCTCTTCATTGCCGTCTGTAGTATTTCTGTTTCTCAGTGGAAACTGCAAAATGTTCCGCGTCAGTTTGTTGTCACACTTTGTGATACGTAAAATTGGAGTTTTCAAGTAATATTTCAAAAAAATTTCAATCAAATGTTTAAAAAAGCGTATTGCCTTTGTAAAGGCATGATGAAGGCAACTGTATCATGTTGTGATGTTAAATGAAGGTATATTTAAGTAGTGTAATGTCAGAAATTGTTTATCCAACATAATGTTACTATCATATCATACTGAGGCTCTGAACCTCCATTATTTGGACCCCCTCCTTCAGTCCGATGTGCAAATGGGGTACCGGGATTATCAAATCAATCATGTGCCGGGGGACCTCCTTTCTGACAATCCTGGAGCCGGCCACCCTAAAATATTTTGTCATAAATTATAGTGACCAGGTTCTCCCTGAACAAAAGCACATGTTTTTCCTCAAAAAAAGTGTGAATAAAGACAGCTTGATACTGTTATGCCTCCTTTTTATTTTTGCTTTTGTTCAGTAAGACTTTAGATCTTGAGCAAACTCCTTCATTCATCTTCAATACACACTGCTCCTACAGCCAACAGGTCGATTATGATCAAGAAAATATTCACGATGTCTCATTGTATCTGTAATATCGCTTAATACCTCTTAACATATTCCTCTGTTCCCCATTTGCTGTTATTCATGCCACAATCTTGATTGAATCAGTCAAAAAGTATTTTTCACATCCATCATTACATAACAGTCATATATAATCACCATTATCAATCTCAAAAGATAAAGGAACTATTCAATTCAATGCAGTTTATTTGGCATCAAGTAGAAATTACAAATTATGAATACAGAATACATAATATGCCAGGACCTCTAAGAAGCAACTTGTGCTTGTAAATAAGGCCCCTGTTACATGTATTTAAAGGTGAACACAATATTAACCTAAATTGCCAAATAAATATAACTTACAAGGTTTATATATGTATAGGTAGTATAAAAAAAGACCAAACATTAACTATAACAGGTATCTACAAGATTTTGAAAGTAGTGCTAATTTCAGGCATCAAGACTTGTACTTCATTACAAAATAGATGTGGATGTATTGAGATTTTTGTTCATTGTGGCAACAATATTAACATAACTTTAAACAGATTTGTTGTTGAATCTCGAATATAATTTTATTAGGTTGATATTATTATTCATTCAACATAATGTGACTATCATAACAGATTGAGACTCTTGACATCCGGTTTTTGGATCTCAGTAAACGTCCCTCTGCATCACGTGATTTAGCTCAGGTCATCTGTAAGATGCCTCATCTGAAGAACCTGACATTCAGTGGGGTAGACAAGTGGCACAATGTCTCGCTGCACGATGACTTCTACTCAACATCTTCGTCGATGGCATCGTCTGCAAAGGTATTGATTTGATCATATATTTTAGGACTGTGAGCAAATCACTACGCCTTTTGTTATACTGGAAGTGTACTCATTTGTGTTGTCAAACGAAATTGGACGATTGTACTGTCCGAATTATTACACCCTTAAGATGAAACAGCTTGGGAAATTTGAACGTCTCAGGAGATAGAAGTGAAAAATTAACTTTCTTTCATTAAACGAAAACAGACTTAAGGTTTTAAGATTGATAGGGAATTCAGTGTATATGGCATCATAAAGGAATTACAAATTATGAATACAGAATACATAATATGCCAGGACCTCTAAGAAGCAACTTGTGCTTGTAAATAAGTCCCCTATTAATGTGAACACAATATTAACTAAAATTGCAAAATAATTTAAACTTACAAGGTATATATATGTATAGAAAAAGACCAACCATTATTCAACTATAACAGGTATATTCAAGATCCAGAAAGTAGTGCTAATTTCAGGTGTGAAGACTTGCTCATAATTACAAAATAGATGTGGATGTATTGAGATTTTTTGTTCATTGTGGCAACAATATTAACATAACTTTAAACAGATTTGTTGTTGAATCTCGAATATAATTTTATTAGGTTGATATTATTATTCATTCAACATAATGTGACTATCATAACAGATTGAGACTCTTGACATCCGGTTTTTGGATCTCAGTAAACGTCCCTCTGCATCACGTGATTTAGCTCAGGTCATCTGTAAGATGCCTCATCTGAAGAACCTGACATTCAGTGGGGTAGACAAGTGGCACAATGTCTCGCTGCACGATGACTTCTACTCAACATCTTCGTCGATGGCATCGTCTGCAAAGGTATTGATTTGATCATATATTTTAGGACTGTGAGCAAATCACTACGCCTTTTGTTATACTGGAAGTGTACTCATTTGTGTTGTCAAACGAAATTGGACGATTGTACTGTCCGAATTATTACACCCTTAAGATGAAACAGCTTGGGAAATTTGAACGTCTCAGGAGATAGAAGTGAAAAATTAACTTTCTTTCATTAAACGAAAACAGAGTTAAGGTTTTAAGATTGATAGGGAATTCAGTGTATATGGCATCATAAAGGAATTACAAATTATGAATACAGAATACATAATATGCCAGGACCTCTAAGAAGCAACTTGTGCTTGTAAATAAGTCCCCTATTAATGTGAACACAATATTAACTAAAATTGCAAAATAATTTAAACTTACAAGGTATATATATGTATAGAAAAAGACCAACCATTATTCAACTATAACAGGTATATTCAAGATCCAGAAAGTAGTGCTAATTTCAGGTGTGAAGACTTGTACATAATTACAAAATATATGTGAATGTATTGAGATTTTGTTTTCATTGTGGCAACAATATTAATATGATTTTAAACAGATTGTTGAATCTTGAATATAATTTTATTAGGTTTTTATTATTATTCATTCAACATAATGTTACTATCATGACAGATTGAGACTCTTGACTTCCGGTCTGAGGATCTCAGTCGACGTCCCTCTGCATCACGTGATTTCGCTCAGTTCATCTGTAAGATGCCTCATCTGAAGAACTGACGCTCGGTGGGGTAGACAAGTGGCACAATGTCTCGCTGCACGATGACTTCTACTCAACATCTTCGTCGATGGCAGTGTCTGCAAAGGTATTGATCTGATCATATATTTTAGGACTGCGAGCAAATCACTACGCGGTTTGTTATACTGGAAATGTACTCATTTGTGTTGTCAAATGAAATTGGACGATTCTACTGTCCGAATTAATACACCCTTAAAAGGGAACACCTTGGGAAATGTGAACGTTTCAGGAGATGGAAGTGAAAAATTAACTTTCTTTCATTAAACAAAAACAGACTAAAGGTTTTAAGATTGATAGGGAATAATATTTACCATATTTTTATTCATTTAATATGACAATACGGAGGGCTATGGAAGTGCTGATGGAGTGACGGCTATTTTCATTGTGAATTGCTGATAAACATTAAATTATAACGTACAAAATAAAACAAATCGAATCTCTTCGTTGCCGTCTGTATTATTTGATTTTTTTTTTTATTTCTGTTTCTCAGTGGAAACTGCAAAATATTCTGCGTCAGTTTGTTGTCACACTTTTGTGTTACGTAAAATTAATGTTTCCAAGTGATATTTCAATCAAATGTAACAAAAAAACGTATTGCCTTTGTAAAAGAATGATGATGGCAACTGTAACATGTTGTAATGTTGAATGAAGGTATATTAAAGTAGTGTAATGTCAGCAATTGTTAATCCAACATAATGTTACTATCATATCATACTGAGACTTCCATTATTTGAATCTCCCCTCCTTCAGTCCGACGTGCAAATGCGGAAGGGTTAGCGGGATTAGCAAATCAATCATGTGCCTGGGGGACCTCATTTCTGACAATCTTGTAGCCAGCCACAATAAAATATGTCGTCATAACTTATAGTGACCAGGTTCTCCCAGAACAACAGCACATGTCTTTCTTTGAAAAAAAAGTTTTGTTGAAGCTTTTGACTGTTCTGTCTCCTTGTTATATTCTCTTTTGTTACTTAAAACTATTTGCTGTTATTCATGCCACAATCTTGATTGAATCAGTCAAAAAGTATTATTCACTTTCGTCATTACATAACAGTCATATATAATCACCATTATCAATCTCAAAAGAATACAGGAACTATTCAATTCAATTCAGTGTATATGGCATCATAAAGAAATTACAAATCATAAAAACAGAATACATAATATGCCAGGACCTCTAAGAAGCAACTTGTGCTTGTAAATGAGGCCCCTATTAAGGTAAACACAATATTTACTGAAATTGCCGAATAATCTAAACTTACATTATGTATAGTTAGTATAAAAAAAGACCAACCATTAACTACAGCAGGTATCTGAAAGATTCTAAAAGGAGTGCTAATTTCAGGTGTCAAGACTTGTACATCATTACATAATAAATGTGGATGTATTGAAAAAAATTCCATTGTGGCACCAATATTAACATAATTTTAAACAGATTGTTGAATCTCGAATATAATCTTATTAGTTTTTATTTTTATTCATTCAACATAATATGACTAATGTTACAAATGCAGAAGGGATAGCGAGATTACCGAATCATATGCCCGGGAGAACCCCTCCTTTCTGACAATCTTTGAACCGCCACCATAAAATATCGCCGTTAACATAATCAGGGTGTCCTAGTTCTCCCCGGAATGATCTTTTCCTCTTCAAGAGAAGCGATCATTCTGCCTTCTTGTTTTCTTCTCTTTTGTTCTGTAATGAGGTCTCCATTCACGATGTCTTCTACTTAACATCTTCGTTGATTGTCATTGTGGCAACAATATTAACATAATTTTTAATATATTAATAATTCAGGTATTTACATAACAATTGGTAGGCGCATGTCAATATAATGTGCTATAATTAATGTACAAGAAAAAATGTGAATAGAAAATTAAATGTATTTTGGTAGAAAAGTGATATATGGATTTATGTGAGGTTGTTTTATGTCTTTTTAAAATTAATTTGTGAAATTCTAGAAAAAATTAATGAGAGAATTCATAAGAAATAAGAAATGTCCAATATATGTTATCATGTCATATTGTGTTGAGCATTGAAGACAGATGATTCTTTTTTGAGAAAGTTGGTAAAATGATTGTTTTTTTTTAGATTTAGTGATAGTTCTAAAGACTATATCAAGAAAAGCCTATTTACTTCTCCCTCACTAGGGGAGCAAAATCCCAACAGAAGCACAGGGGAATTATTATTGAGGAATTTAGTAGGGCAACCAAATTTTTTTCCTTGCTGATTAGGCAAAATATCATTAGAAATGCATACAAATTTTAAAAATTATAATGATTATTTACATTACATTAAACATTCAAAATGTGTAGTCAGACCATTTTCTAATGATTTTAGTTCCCTCTATGCTCGCAAACCTGACACTTCAAAAATATTACTTTATGCAAATTAACATATGCCTCTTCAAATAAAACTAATATCTTTTTGTATAAAAAGAAACAAATTTCTCCAGTATTTTTATCGTTTAAAAATTGTTAAGTATTCCAAAAAAAAATTGGCATTGATCGGACATTCTAAGCCCCCCTTCCCCCTCCCGTCAGACTGGAGTAAGGGTTAAGTCATTGATGTTAAATTATTAATCAGTATTTCCTTACATTTGTGTAAACAACGTTCTCCTCAGAAATGTATTTTTTAATGCTATGTTAATGCATGTTAAGCATGGCCATTTGAAAAAATTAAATAATTCAATTTGAATCTGAATGGTATTACAGCAGGTCTATTAAAACATACTGTTGAATCTTGAATACATAAGTAGTCAAATGTGTGTAATTTTTTCATCCAATTTTATGTTGTTAATTAACAGATTGAGACTCTGTACATCTGCTCTGATGATCTCAATGGACGCCCCTCTGCATCACGAGATCTCGCTCAGTTCATCTGTAAGATGCATCATTTGAAGAACCTGACAATCGGCGGTCAGTATAACGGTTACTTCTACCCAACATCATCGTCGTTAGCATCATCTGCAAAGGTACTGATTTGATCATATATTTTAGGACCATATAGCTTCAATTTCTATAGAATTATTTTGTGACTTACGGAATCAAATGCTTTCCGAAAGTCAAGGAAAAAACACACCTTTTAGGCGGCAAACTTCAACAATTTTCATGTGGATGTAATCAGAGAAATAAGTTAACACTGCATCAGTACGATGTCCCTCATGGAATCAAGATTGCTGTAGTACAAGCATAGTATGTTTTACGAATTAAGACTGCAACTGATCGTGTACAGTAACGTTCCATAATTTTCATTATTAAAGGTATAACAAAGATGGGTCTGTAATTACTCTGATCTTTTCTATTACCTCCTTTAAACACAGGAGTAACTTTAGTTTCTTTCTATACATTTGGTATTTTCCCCGAATGTACTGTAAACGTAATATTCGCGGTACATTAATTTTCGCGCTAAAGTCGGTGTCCGCGAATTTTAGAACTCGCGAAAATATATGCATGACTTCTTATGCGTGTTTTGAACGGGCTGAAATGAGTGCAACGCGAATTTAAGAATCCGTGAATATGTTTTGGGGTCGCTCATCGCGAAAAATTAATCACGCGAAAATAACAGCGTTTACAGTAAAGCCAAGTTGAAGCCAAGCCAAGTATGTTTACAGTTGACGGGTGACTGGAAACATATTATAATTGAAATCACCAAGCACAGTGACCTCTTGGTTTCATTCAGTTAATATAGATATTACCTTTCAAAAGCAATTTGATATTCAATGTGTGACCTGGGTGGACGGTAGTATATTCCAATTAAGATATGTTTCGTATTAAGAAACTTTAATTCAATCCATAAAGCTTCTATTTCACAACATTCAAGATCAAATATTCGAGAATACAACAGGTGGTCTGCAACATAAACACCACGCCCCCCCCTACGGTTTCTATTAAATGTTTCTAGGTTGTATCCATTTATACATAATTCTGAGTCGCCAACAGTATCATCTAGGTGTGATTCGGACATGGTAAAAAATATCAATAGGGCCATTCTCTAACAAATCATTTAAGTCACTTATTTTAGGTTTTAGACATTTTAGACATTAAGACATTAGATATTTTGAGTCCTTTGTTCTTTTTTTTGTAACAATTTATCACATTAATTATTTTATAAATCAATCAGATTCAATTATATCAGGAGATTTTAATTGAATAATTTTCTTCTTGCCACGACGAGTTCTCTTTATTCGACGAATGCCAAGGTCAGTTATGTTTTTTCCAAACTTCGAAGGGTAACCCACTGGTACAAGGAATAATGGCCTGGGGGTTCAATTTGTAGAGAAAAGTAGAGTCGTATTGAATACGGTTAATAGCTTCAGTGAAAAGTGTCCTGTTGTTTCCTGGTGAATTTTTGTTTTAGATAGTCACAAATATAAGCCATAAAATATAAAAAAAGAGCAAAGAACTAGAACACAAAAGAGAAGAGCTTGTTGAGGAGCTACCTAATGGCTCACTCAGGAGGAAAAAAAGAAGGAAACGTGTAGGAAAAGATAAACGTTTAATGAATAGGAAGCGAAAAACAAGCTTTCTGTCATAATACTAATAAAAGACTAAAGATTGTGAATAATATGTACCATATTTTTTTCATTCCACATGACAATGCGGAGGGCTATGGAAGTGCTGATGGAGTGACGGCTATTTGTTTTGTAAATTACTGATGAGACTAAATAATTAAAAACCTACAAAATGAAAAAAAATCGCATCTCTTCGTCCCCGTTTTTATATCATTTCTGTATCCCATTGGAAATTGCAAAGTGTTCCATGTTCATTTCTTTTCACCATTTTGTATGATGTAAAATTAGATTTTCAAAGTAATATGTCGACCAAATGTAAGAATAACGTATTGTTTTGGAAATAAATGAGGATGGCAACTGTGTATTAAACTGTATAATGTCAGCAGTTATTTATCAAACATAATGTTACTATTATATCAGATTGAGACTCATTCAATATTTTATCATACATTTGAACCAAAGCGAGGTCAGTGCAATATAATTTTTTAAAACAATATTGATTTAAATTCAATATTTAATGATTATTCAAACATTTCAAACCTATTAAAAATTATTTTTTCGAGGACTTTGGATGTGATAGGAAGATCAGAGATGGGCCTATAATTGCTTATTTCATGTGGATTATCTTTTTTATACACCGGATTTACTTTGACAATTTTTAGAGAGTTAGGACACTCGCCAGATGATAAGGAAATATTGAAAATGTGAGTTAGAGGAGAATCAATTACATACATAATTTGTTTAAGGAGCGATGTTCTTATTCTGTCGGGGCCTTGTGCTTTGTAACCCTTAAAGGCGAATACCGAAGAGAAAAAAAATATACACCCTTTTCAAGCTTAGTGCATGAAAAACACAACAGTGTTTAGTCTGTCACTTTAGAAGGTTGCGTTTAGGAGAACGGCTACTTAGAAAATCGTATTCTAAACCTTGTTTGATCGCTAGTTTTGCGAGAATATTGAGGCCCGATTTGATGACGTCATGGGGTGAAGTAAGTGCAAACCCAGAAGTGTCGCTCGTCAGACAGAGCCTATAGCTAACTAGCTCACTGGAGTGATTGTCTCGTCGAAATTAGCGAAAGATGGAGAGAAAAGATGAAAGAAGTTGAAAATGAAGAAAAACATAAAGAAAGATAACATGAGAAAAACAAAGAAATATAGGAAGAGAAGATTATAGGACAAAAACAAAGAAATACATGAGGAAAGATAGAAAGAGAAGATGATAAAAGGATAAAAACAAAGAAATACATCAGGAAAGATTATTTCATTGGGGTTAGTAGGGTTGAAAAAAAGTGATGAGGGTCTAGGTTCAGGAAGAAATATAGAAAAATCTACACCATTATTATTAAGTTTATTGGCAATATTATGACCTATGTTAACAAAAAAGGAGTTAAAAGTATTAGCTACATCATTATTATCAATAGTTGTATCGTTCATTACAAAAATTGTCCTTTAGTAAATGTTGCCTTTTTCCCCCAATGATTTTATTTATAATTCCCAAGTTAATTTAATGTTAGATTTTATTTTATTTACTTGTTCTGAATAATGCATTTTACGAGAAGTTTGAATAACGTCGGTTAATTCATTCCGGTACTTGCTTTATCTATTTAAATTATGAGTTGTTGCGTCACAATCTTATATTGCTTATAAATCTTAAAATCGTCTTAGTCATCCATGACATTTTACCACGTTTAATATTACATTTATTTTTTATCAAAGGAAATTTTTTGTCGAAATAAAATTGTAGCTTCTTATTAAAATTATCATATGCAATGGTTACATTTGACTGATTGAATACATCTGATCATTCTTCATGGATTAAATCATTTTTTAAATATTCAATATTCTGGGGTGTTTTTTCCTATACATTAATAATTTGTTTGAGTTTTCAGTGACCATATTATTATAACATATAACAAAAATTCGAAGGTGATCTGATATTTCTGAATAAAGTCGGCCACTGGTAATACTTTCATTAAAAGTGTTTGAAAATATAATGTCGATCGAAGTCGAAGAATGGTGATTGATTCTTGTAGGTTTGTTAATATGGGGGTAACAGGCGTTTGAATACATTACATTAAGAAATTTTTCAGAATTACTGTTATTACTCAATGAAAGATTGATATTAAAATCTCCCATTAAATATGAATACTAATTTTCTTGAGAAAGAGTAGCAGAGCATTTCTCCAGGTTATCATTAAATAAATGACCATTAGGTGATCGATAAATTAGGCCGACGATAATATATATTTTTCTTTTAAATGCTCATTTCTTTAAAAAGAAAAAAATTCACTTTCTTCAATACAAATGTTTGAACGAATTTTAAATGGTAAATTTTTATAAATATAAAAGACTACACCACCACCTCTTCTTCCTTCAGGGTCTTCTCTCACCATTTGATAATTCTTCAAATTAAATAAATCAGCTAAATTAGAGTGTAACCAAGTTTCTGTGATACCAATAACAGAGAAGGGGAAATTATAAAGAGTATAAAAGAGCGTTTCCAAAGAATCAAAATGTTTATTGAAACTTCTAGAGTTTCTATGAAGTAAACTAAAATTCTGCGTTGTATTGATGATGATGATCCACAGCACTTGTATGGCGCCATTTATCCGTTTCAAACATTCAAAGGCGCCCGCTCCTCCAATAGTCATGGACTACACATTTGCTTGAAAAAAATGGGTTTTGAGGCCTGACTTATCTACTGTCTGAATTTACATTATTTAATTCAAGAATAGACTGCTGAATTGGGCCAGTATCATTTCTATCTAAAAACATGCTTGTATTTTGATACGGACATAATAATGGAAGGGCATAATCGCCATTGCGTAATAAGGTTTCTGTGTGAGAAGATTGATAGTGAAGAAAGGTAAGCAATGAGATGGAGTTTGGAATGGTGATGGATGAAAGATGGATGGGGGTTGCCATAATCTAAAAGACATGGGTAAGCATAAGAGCATCTCAGACGATAAATTAAGCATACAGAACCAAACCTGTATATGGTGAGCAGCGTATATACAATTATATACAAATTATATTTCCATCGTTTTTAAATAAATACCTAAACTAGGAGCAGGTTGAAGTGAAAGTAATATAATTAGGAATATGAATGCAAATGAAAGTGCTACTAGCTGATAACCTATGTATATGAAGAAAGGTAAACAATCTCCAATTTTAAAGTCCATAGTACACAAGGTTAATAAGGAAATGAAAATAATTCACTTTTGACAAATTTCATTTACATGAACATTCAAAATGCAATTGTATCGACATTAATGTAACGTTACGTGATCAACTATCAGGCTTATTAATCAATGTTCCTCTGTCCAACTGCATTCAATCTAATAAATTCCAACTCCTTCATTCATCTTTACCCACTGCTCCAACAGCCAACAGGTCATTATGATAGAATATATTCACGATATCTCATTTTTAACTTTCATGTTTTAACATATTCTACTGCCCCCCATGTGTTATTAGTCATGCCACGGTCCTGATTCGAGCAATCAAACATATTGTTCGCCTCTGTCATTACATATCAATAATGTATAAACACCGTTATATCGGTCTTAAAAGAATGCAGGAACTATTAAAATTTGGCTAATTTCAAGAGTCAAGACTTGTACATCATAACAAAATAAAATGTGGCTGTGTTGATTTTTTTGGCATTGTGGTAACGATATTAATATGATTTAAAACTAATTGTTGAATCTTGAATATAGTTTTTGTGGGTTGCTAGTGATTATTAATTCAATATAATGTTTCTATCATAACAGATAGAGACTCTTACCATCCTGTCTTTGAATCTCAGTGATGGTCGCTCTGCGTCACAAAATCTCGCTCAGTTCATCTGTAAGATGCCTCATTTGAAGAACCAGACACTTGGTGGGGAAAACTTCAGGGACAATGTCTCGCTTCACGATGACATCTACTCAAGATCTTCGTCGATGGCATCGTCTGCACAGGTATTGATCTGATCATAAATTTTAGGACTCTAAGCAAATCGCTACAATTTTTTTATATACTGGAAGTGTACACTTTTCTGTATAGTCAATCGCAAGTGGACGATTTTACTGTCCAAATTGGCACAACGTTAAGAGGAAATAGGTAGGAAAAGTTAAACATTTCATGAATAGGAAGCGAAAAACAAGCTCACTGTAATAAACATAAAACAAAAACAGATTTTAGATTCTGATTGACAGTGGATGATATATACCATATTTTTCATTCCATGGGGCAATACGGAGGACTATGGAATCTGTATTTGAATCTGTATCTCTTTAAACAAAGCTTAAGTTTACTTGACTGGGTTGAGGTTTTAAATTCTCACAATATAAATGAAGCATTTGAACTTTTTCTTGTAACCTTCACTCGATATTATGGAAGAGACATACCTGTTCAAAATACAAATAGGAACTCAAATTATAGAAAAACACCATGATCTCCATGGATAACAAAATCCCTTTTACGTTCAATTAATAGGAAAAAGCGCTTATTTTACAAACTCAAGTCCAAGCCAACAAAATCAAATGAAAACAAATATAAAACTTATAAAAATACCCTAGTTAGTATCTTACGTTATGCAAAAAAAGATTACTTCTTTAAACAATTTGAATTTTATATAAATGACATTAAAAACACTTGGAAGCTAATTAACCATGCACTTAATAGAAACAGTAATAAGCTGGATATTCAAGAGATTTTAGTCGGAAACACATGCTTTCAAGACCCAGCTGCTATTGCTGAGAGAATCAATGATTACTTTGTAAATATAGGTCAAAATCTTGCACATGCCATCCCCACCTCAAATCATTCATTTCATTTATTTCTTGATCGTCGGAATCCTGAATCTCTTTTTTTGTCGGTAAAAGAGGTAGAGGTTATTGATATTGTTAACAATTTAAAGAGTAAAAGAGCGCTGGATATGATGGCATTTCAAATATACTACTTGAACATATTATTTCCGAAATAGTCATCCCACTTATTACCCATATATTTAACCTCTCTTTTATATGTGACATACCCTTTTTCATGGAAAGAGCCAAATTAATACCTGTATTTAAAAAAGGTGACTCACGTGAACAGGGAAATTATAGGCCAATTTCTTTACTTACCTCTTTTTCCAAAATATTAGAAAAACTTGTGTATACACGAACTATAAATTTCCTTACACAAAACAATTTACTTTATAGTGATGTTCAATTTGGATTTAGACAGAAACACGCCACAAATCTAATTGTTAGTTCAATTGATAACTCTTGTCACACAATTGGTTTATTTCTAGACTTCCCAAAGGCCTTCGACACAATTGACCATTAAGTTTTTAGTAATACTTTTACTTTTGCCGATAAAGCTCAAATAAATTTGCATAAATTTTGAATAGGAATAGGAAGGGATAAATGAGCTCTCTGTCATGAACATAAAACAAAAAGCGACTTAAGATTATAGCAGTGAAGAATTCAACTTCTCTGAACACTTAGGTTATGTATCTATCATGATCTCACATAAATCAATCTGTGTAAAATTTAACGAAGAGTTAATGGCGTCTACGTAAACATAATACTCCTTTTGGAAATGTGTATATTGTGAATGTTCTAATGTGCCAATTGGAAGATACAAGCTTATGTTATTAAATTAGCATAATGATAAACTGAAGGTATTTATTTTTATTTTTCACATTACATGAAGCCCTATATTCGCGCTTTTTTGCATTATGACGCTTTATACGTAATACATAACAGATGGTAAAGATGGTTCTGTTTGACGTAAAGCTGTGTGACATTCAATCTCTCTTCTTTGTCCTCTGTTTACTGCTCTATGTGATGATTTTGATGTTGTGCTGCTTCTATGTTGATGCACACATTCTCTCTCCCCCTCTCTCTCCATCACTTTAGTGTATATGATTGAGTAACCAAAGAGTACTCGACCTGACCGCTGAGACGGATCAGACGATCATTGCTCACGAAGACGAAATATCGGCTGAAATGAAAAGTGCATAAAAACATCATTATTGGCCTACGCACTCCGGACATGTTTTTGCTATTACAAATGCAATTGTAATGCAATTGAGTTATTCATCCAATGAATCACGTCGATGTTCATATTCTTTACATCCTTTTTGTGGCTCTTTTTCTTTCATTGAAGAAATTATGATTTTGACTTCCCTTCGAAATGTAACTCTCACTAAAATTAAGTAGTTCATTAATTTAATATACAATGTACTTCAAAAGTGTAAATGAGATTAAAATGCATTCTTATGGAAGAAGAGCCTGCTCAGTTAATCATGGACATTTGACAAATCTTCAGAGTTGGGACGTCTGTAAAGAAGGTGATGAATTGCTGTGAGTTATTTTATATATCATTTTGAAGGGTATCACTTTAGGGAGTTGAAATTTGATAAAGTTAGGTTGTCATGACTACCTACCGATATTAGAATCTATCATAATGATTAATATCATGGACGGACGAAATACATGTACCAACACTAAATATCCGATCAGGATTAGAACAGAGAGTCATTCATGCTATAGTTTTGATGAACAGTCACACAACTTTAGAAAGTACCAGTTCTTCTTATTAATTATTTTCCACAACGTAGTGAGAACTAGTTTGGTGTGATGGGGGCTTTACATAGCTGGAAATATTATCTAGCATCTTCCTATGCTTTATTTAGATTGCTACATTTGGAATGGATAATATGTTATCGTTTATAAATATTTGTGTGGTTATAGATAGAGCAAATACATAAACCGACAAAAACAAAAAACACACATGATGAGCGTTACTTGTTTACCGTTTTCTGAGCCAAGTCATCATAAAGTTCTTAGTACCCCATTTCTCGAATACATAGTATTGGACAAGTTCATGCATTTGCTAACTTGCAGGCCTATATTGTTTTGTGCATGATACTTTCAGACAAAAAGGAAGATAAATTTCCTGGAAATCAACACCAACATCCTTCAAAATCCATTTTGAATGTATAGTGTCTTCTTCCTAAAATCCCAATATTTCTTCACTTTGATATTAATGAGCGTGGACACAACTCAACATTAGGATTGTACACTCAGAAACGGTTTCATAATTGAGATGTGTAAAGTGGCGATAATTTCAGCACCAGTTCTAATGTGATTTCATACAAACACAAGAGTTTTACGGTAAACCTTTCTTAGATAAATCCCACAAATAGAAAATTAAGGAAATATCTCGTCATGTATCCTTCATGGCCCTTGTAAAAAGGACAAATGAGATCACTTTTCTTTCACAAATATAACGCTGTATTCTTGTATTCTTGTTTTATCCAATACCTCATGTGTAATGCATGTGTTACGTAAAGGTTTGTTTGTATTTTATAAAATGTCTATTTGGAAAGTCATTACTACTTTGTCTGATATGTAGGAGTTGGTAAAGTTGTCTGTTGATAATTTGTAAAAAAACGTAGCCAAACGATCGGTGCCCATACAATGGAGTTTACTGAAATTGATTATTTTGTTTACATTGATTAGATTATAAAGAATGACGTGCGTCCTTCATTTACATATAGGTCTATTTTGTTTCGCACGTGACTAACTATATATAGTGGAATCCATTATGTTGCATTTAACCATGATGAATTATTTTATCCTCATTCATGTATTGTAATATAAATTCATAAGAATGCAGTAGGGCAATTCTTAGTGCGGTTATACAATATCATGTAGGCCCTATTAATAAAATGTAAATAATGCAATGTGCCTTAAATGTATCTACTTATGTTTTTTGTATATTGTGTATGCGCCTAATAACTGTACTTTGATGTATTTCAATAAACATGGCTATATTTGCAATTGTTATTTTTTAGAATACAATTATTCTGCATTACCATGTAAAGCGCATAGGGTCTTAACCGGCAGTATTATGCGCTACATAAATATTAAGTTATTTTAATCATTACTGAAGAACAAAGACATGTAATGTTTATTCTCGCACATAATCCATGTACAGTATTATGAAACCCATACTGATCTGATAATTCTATTATTTTGAACTATTTTCGAGTAGTCATGCGTTTTACCACATTAATGAGATCATTTAATTTTATTCTACAACTGTTTCATTAATTTTTAATCAAGTCTAGGATTCAGATGCCTAGGGTTATCACCCCCACACCTCAACCTGTGCATGTGTGTGTGTGTGTGTGTGTGTGTGTGCGTGTGTCTGTCTGTTTTCATTGTAGATCTTTATCCATCAGTTTTCAAATGATTCAGCGCTATTTTAATTCTTTTATGAATTTAGGGATTTTCCTTGCTCCCCTTGTCATTATGATTGTTGAGATGTCGTAGTCGAGTGGTTTAATCATTTGACTGGAAATACAAACATCTCATGTTCTAGGCTCAGTACGACACTTATGCCCTTGTGCAAGGTGTTAAATGGGTATAACCAGTAACATGCGAGAGTCGATGTGATTGTAACCGTGTGCACGCATGTGGACAGCTGACTGGCTGTAATGCTCCCAGAGTGGAGTTGAAATTGTACACTGTAAAGTGCAGGATAGACATTGAAATTGAATCCAATGATCGGGTGATGATATTACTGCAAGTTTAAGCACTTTGGTCGGTTAACTTATACAACGATTTGTTAGAATGATTGTAATTAGTAGTACATGTAGCATCATCATCATTATTATTGTTATTACTATTTGCATTGTTATTACTATCATATATTAGCATCATTATCATGATACATGAATATAGATGTATATACTCTCATTGGTGTATAGCTTTGCCATGAATTGAATTTATTTCGGTTACGAATAAGATCTATATGAGATTGCGATATGTTATGCGTGTTTCTCTTGTCTACTCATTTTCATTTTATAGTTATTAGATGTGTCATGAAAAAGAAGGGGAAAACAATTATTGTAAAGTACTTGATTTAGTCGCGATGTTATACCACAGATTCATAAAAATGTCCTTTTGATGTTTGATGCTGCTGGTGTGATCAGCTGTCCTTACTCCTCACTCCCTCTCTCAACATTTTTGTATGTATTGCCTGCTCATTTTAGTATTTTAGTACCGGTACATATTTTTGGCAGGTCTGGTTAGAATTGAGAATTGTCACCCTACCCATGCCTTTGATCTAAAGATTCTCTTATTTCGCGCCATGATAAAAGGACAGGGAATCACTATTACGTACATCACTCCTGTCTGCGTGGCATAGCTACTGTAAGAGTTAGAATAAGACTCATTCATACTTGTATTTGTTATAGTTACTATTTGTTTCTCTAGTCTCTTCTCTCATATCATTTGCTTATTCACTTACATATTTATTTACTCTATTACTCAACCCAATTCCTTCCTCCATTCATCTCCTCTCCATACCAAGTTTTCCATCTCACCTGATATGTTCCTTTGTTCTCTTCTCATTCTTTATTCATGGATTTTTGGTATTTCCACTTCTTATTTATCATTGGTTCTCTTCTCCTTTTTCTTTGAATATTTAGTCTTACTCCTAAATCCTATTTTGATATTGGTTTATGATGTATTTCATTTGAATATACTTTGCTTAGAAATGTTCAATATGTTGCTGCATAGCAGCCTATAATAAAACACAGGCAGACCTGCACTGGACTTCATCTGAGTAAGTCGTTTTGATTTAGGGCTCTGTTACTTTTATGTTAGAGAGAGAGAGGATTGATTTGAGTTTGGCAGTGGTTTTGGGTGATTGGTGTTTTAAATATAAATTGGGGAGAGGATTATTTTATGTGCATGTGTGTAAACTAATAATTTCTGGAATTATGAGTATGAAACCAACTTGAAAGTTCTATTATGACGTCACCTACTTTGAACAGTTTTAAGCCAGGGGGGCGATGGGGGCGGTCGCCCCCCCCCCCAACAAAAACAAAAACGCCGGCCAAAAAAAAAAAGAGAGAGAGAGAAGAGAAAAAAGTAAGAGGACGTAGGAAGAAAAAGGAGCAGGCAAAGAAACATTTTTGAAAATTCAGACATATTAATTAAATGAAACGTCAAAGCTTCCGCTTTGCGCGGGGGGCCTGGGAACGATTTTTTCACTGGGGGTGCTGAGATATATATACGTGTATATATATATATACGTATATGTATATATATTCTTCTTCTTCTTCTCCTCCTTCTTTCTTTCCTTTTCTAAGTCATTGTCAAGGTGCATTTTCCTGTCTGGTGCTAATATGTTCGTCTGAGTGATTGATTTTATTTATTTATATTTATTTTATTTATTGCGTTTTATTTCAACAGGGTAGCCCCATCAGTAGTTAAAATACTGTTATACTAGGGGGCCCTGCATAACATAAAAAATACATAAAAGACATATATAGGCCTATACATGAAAACATCATTACATGGTGAATAGTAAACATGATATACCAGAGAGAATACGGATAAATATATTTGATCTTTGTGAAGATTAAATAGTTTATAGAAGTTGTAGCAAGCTGACCTTCCTGTCCAATATCGTTTAACCATAATTTCCATATATCCAAATTATCCCCTTTATCCATGGTTTCCTTGGCAATTTAAGAAATTTAATTTGTCTACATCTTCTACCACTTCACAATCACTAAAAGACAGGAACACAATGAATAAAACTTATCTGACCTTTATGAAATAGTACCAGCGTAAACGAGGCTGAGCCTGAACAACATTTGTAACAATATAGTTTATCAAGTTCTCAATTCTCAAATGTTCAGAAAGATTCATTTTATTTCAGCGATGTTTCAGCGTGTAGGTGTTTATCTTTCCATTCAAACAACACTGCATAATTTATTTATAATTCAACAAAATGTTTAAGATGTTACGTCAAAGATTGATGCACAATATTTTGATTATTCAAACTCAGTTGCCCATGGCATGAATCTCGGGAGTTAAGAGTTTGCGAGAGAGTAAGAAAGTGGATGCCTCTCTCCCATATCTTACCACTGAGTTGATGTATTGGCCTTTTATTACATCATGTATTCTTGTAGGCATTTAATCATCTTCGAGCATTCATTTCAGTGGCGGATCCAGGAATTTCTTACCGGGGTGGGGCACAAAATCGCATGGGGTGAAATATATGAAAAACGATGGAGCGATGCACCGGCGGCGAGGGAGCGGAGCGACCAAGCGGGGTTGGGTCTGGGAGTGAGAACCCCCTCCCAGAGTAGGAAGCATTTGCGATTTTAGAACCACATTAGGCGCATTTTCAGGCACTGAGTCCTGGAGTAATATGACGTAAAATTGCTTTCTCCTACCCCCTCCAGGAGAAGGGATCCAGGGGCGGATCTAGCTTTTTGCTAAGGGGTTTTGACCCAACGACGATGCGGATTATTGTCCACAAGCCGCGAAGCGGCGAGGCGTTTTGGGGGGCTATTTTGAACCCCCGTAAGTGATGTTTTCCTGGCATCTACTAACACAATGGAGACCATAAAAAACAGTGCATGATAACGTCTTTTAAATCAAGTAACAGTTTAAGGGGATTTCGACCCAATGACGCTGCAGAGCATCGTCCACGAGCCGCGAAGCGGCGATTTTTTTTTTTAATATAGCTATTTTGAACCCCGCGTAAGTTATGTTTTCCTGGCATCTTCTATAACACAATGGAAGTCCGAGCCGCATAGCGGCGAGGCGATTTTTGTTTGTCTATTTTGAACCCCCGTAAGTGATGTTTTCCTGACATCTACTAACACAATGGAGACCATAAAAAGCACTCCATGCAACGTCTTTTTAAATCAACAGTTTAAGGGGGGTTGACCCAATGACGATGCGGATACTGTGTGGGTCTGGACACATGATGGCGTTTTTCTATGCACATCACATTTTCACTTGGCAGCCCAAAGGGGTAAACCCTAACTCAACTCCCCGTAGATCCGCCACTTCTCATTATTTTCCTTTCCCCATTTTCTCTCCTCCGTCTTTCCCCCTGTTTTCCTTTTCCGCCTTTTCTCTCCTCTCTCTTCCCTTTCTTCCTTCCCCTCCTTTTTCTCCTTTCCCTTTTCTCTCCTCCCTCTTTTCTTCTTCTTTCTCTCTTCCCTTTTTTTCTTTTTCCCTCCTTTTCTTTCCCCTCCCTTTTCTCCTTTTCTTTTTTACGGGGAGGGGGCCAGTGCCCCCTGTGCCCTCTGAATCCGCCACTGCATTTACAGACCAGCAATGATATGAAATGTAGTTTAGTTCTGGAGAAGAAATATTCATCTAGATGTAAGTAAGTTCATAATATCAACCTTTTGGTCGCACTGCTTTGAATAATTTTCCACTGGATATTTCTTCAAGCCCTTCAGTTGGATCTTACAAGAGAAAATCAAAGACCTAATACAGTCTGTGTATTAATTTAAAGCATGGTACAAGCAGAAAAAATATATATACATGATATGAACTTTCACAAGGCTTTGCTCAAAAAGCAAGTACTTCAGCACCCCAGCACCCCCGCTTCCCAGGGCCGTGTGGGGGGGGGGGCTGAATCCAGACAATTAAGGATTAAGAGTCGAGAACGGTACAACAAATCGTCTTCTTTCTCCAACAATTAAATGAAACGTCAAAGTTTTTGCGCGGGAGGGAGGGGAAACTGAATTCAGACAAGGATTAAGAGTCGAGAACAGTACAACGAAGCGTCTTCTTTCTCTAATAATTTAATGAAACGTAAAACTGAATTCAGACAAGGATTAAGAGTCGAGAACGGTACAACGAATAACCTTGTTTCTCTAATAATTTAATGAAACGTCCAAGCTTCCGCGCTTCGCGAAGAAGGGGGAGGGGGGAAACTGAATTCAGACAAGGATTAAGAGTCGAGAACAGTACAACGAATCGTCTTCTTTCTCTAATAATTTGATGAAACGTCAAAGCTTCCGCGCTTCGCGAAGAAGGGGGACCGAATTCAGACAAGGATTAAGAGTCGAGAACAGTTGTACACAGGGCCGTAGCCAGAGTAAAATGTTTGGGGGACACATACATGTAATTGATCGACGTCCTGGGGAGGGGTCTAAGAGGAGGGGTGTATGGTGGCTACGGGCCTGGTTGTACAACGAATCGTCTTCTTTCTCTTATAATTTAATGAAACGTCAAAGCTTCCGCGCTTCGCGAAGGAGGGGGTGACTGAATTCAGACAAGGATTAAAGCCCCTCTGCACTAGTTTGGCATGGAGGGATTAGACCTCCCTGCGAGGTCACTGGCTGGTGGTTATCTCATCAAATCGGCTCTCAATTAACATAAGAAAAGGGACATCATGGGGGATCGAGGGGTACCGCTTAGGCATCGTTGGATGTATAGAGGGCGCAAGTAGCTATAAGTAGTGCAATGGGGCTTTAAGAGTCGAAAACGGTACGACGAATCGTCTTCTTTCTCTAATAATTTAATGAAACGGCAAAGCTTCCGCGCTTCGCGCGGGAAAACTGAATTCAGACAAGGATTAAGAGTCGAAAACGGTACAACGAATCGTCTCCTTTCTCTAATAATTTAATGAAACGGCAAAGCTTCCGCACTTCGCGCGGGAGGGGGGGTGGTTAACTGAATTCAGACAAAGATAAAGAGTCGAGAACAGTAAGTTGTACAACGAATCGTCTTCTTTCTCTAATAATTTAATGAAACGGCAAAGCTTCCGCGCTTCGCGAAGGAGGGGTGACTGAATTCAGACGAGGATTAAGAGTCGAGAACAGTAAGTTGTACAACGAATCGTCTTCTTTCTCTAATAATTTAATGAAACGTCAAAGCTTCCGCGCTTCGCGAAGGAGGGGGACGACTGAATTCAGACAAGGATTAAGAGTCGAAAACGGTACAACGAATCGTCTTCTTTCTCTAATAATTTAATGAAACGGCAAAGCTTCCGCGCTTCGTGAGAATACCAATTAATTTGTATTATACCAGTGTATATGCTTGTGTATTAATCTATTTTGTTTTTGCTGCTGTTATTTTGTTTTACTCTTACCAAACAGGGCCTCATGGAAGACCACCAAATTGGTGATATGTGCCACCCTGTGTAAATATCAGAAACAAATAAATAAATAAATAAAACAATAATACAATAAAACTCATACTTGTATGACCCTTACAGATCGACACATAATACGTTTTGATCCAACCACTCAGACGACACAAATGAAATGACTGCTTGTCACTGCTATCGATATCTGGAGTTTTCTTTCTCTATAATTTATTTATTTTAAAAAAACAATAATAATATGCACTACTGCTACTTTCCAGAGCATAGACAGAAAAAATATCAGGGTCGTTGCATTAGCAGGAATAAGGAGTTTTATAATATCGTTTGATTTTTGAGGACAGGAATTCGATGGAGACAAAGTCTGTGAGGAGCATATCCTCGAACGAAATAGACGAATTTTTCGGTCTATGTTGCTATGTTGGCGTGACCAGTCCCAGGACCATGCAGTACGAACCTTACGGGAGGTTTGTTGATAGGTCTGGGTCAGACAGGTGACTTGCCGGACTTGCTAACTGTTCTTAGAGCTAGCAGACCTTATTACTGCCTATATTTATAAAGCCATAAAGGATTATTCCACTTCTGAACACCAGCAAAAGGAGTGATTATGGAACTTTATATGTCAGTGGATCCAAAATAGAGTGTGCGAGGCTTAGTTTATATTTTGGATGGAACCTTTCTGCAGTTTTACCCTCTATCAGCTCTGAACCAGACCCGGGAACTCGATCAGAACAGATGGGAATAGAGAATGCTGCGAATGTTCCTGTCTGGGTAAGTAAGTACTTTATACCCATAGAACAATTATATTATCGCAACAGATCTATTATTATATGTCATATTTGAATTTAATGACAATTTCACCATTGTTGCTGCTACCAGCGTGGGCAGAAATATCCGTCTGCTTGGAGGAGTTTTTAAAAACATATTTTGTCTTTTGACGGATTGTGTGAAGTCAGACGTAGTTTCAGCGGAACATATTGTCCTTGGTTGCTTGGTTGGTTGGTTTTATTTACGATCATAAAATACGAAATACAAATATCATAACACATACAGAAACAAAACACTTAAATATTTTACATGGACTATTCTAGACAAAATGAAATAAAACATTAAAATTAAAATGAAGATCGAGGGATCACCCGCTTCCGATTAACCGACAAAGCTCATCTGTTCTTTCTCTGGGTCCCAAAATAACTACAATAAATAAATTAATTAATTAATTAATTCATAATAATAATATGAATAAAAACCATGAAACAGAGTGCGTACATAATTAATGAATGTCATTGAAAGAAATAGACCAGTGTTTTTTCCGGTCTACTGCCTCTGCCGCCAATGGCTGCACGGTATCACTTCTATTGCTACCGCCGCTGACATCAATATGCCGCCGCTGCCACTGCTGTCGCTTTATACCGCCATTGCATGTTGATTTTGATACTGTAACGCGAGACCCTCCTCACCCTAAACTGGTAAATGCTGCCACCACATACTTTTATAGGGGTATGAACCCTCACAGACGATCCGATAATCAAATCGCCTGTACGGGAATACAAAGTGACGTAAGACAACGCATGAGCTCTGCGATTACAGAAAAAGAGGGGAGCAATTTAATAGGGGCGAAGGTAAACTGAACACTGCACTGCGCACTACACACAATCAATATACACTGAACAACTGACTGCTCTCTACCGAACTGACCAACTAATGCGACCACGATACATCATCTCATTCTCACTCGACCAGCACATCGATCATTCAGGACATGACTGGTAAGCTAACTATTAAGTCAACTAATATCTCCATTACTAAGCTTAATTAAATACTACTGGCCACATTCAATCGGTCAATCAAGTATACATCTCAGCTCTCATTCTAGCTAACGTACAGTGTACTCCGGCTACACACATACAAACTTGTACAGTGAACGTGCACTCGCACAGGTACAGTGAACACCTAACAACAAGCCGTGGTACAGTGAACATGGACGCGCACGTGTACAGTGAACAGCTGACCTAACAACGGGCAGTTGTACAGTGAACACGTACTTGCACATGGACAGTGAACACTATCAATCAGGCAGTTCAGTGAACCTCAATCATTCAACATAACCACAGACGCTCAGCATATCTCATGTACTTCTGATTCCCACTCAATCTCTCATCCTGTCTCACGAGTAGCATGGTAAGAATATTCTATTGTCGAGCGTCGATGACGGGGACGTTTGTTCGAAATATACGAACACTCTTTAGTTACTTAAGTTACTCAATACACATCAACAATCATATTCAGTTCATTCAGGCATCTGTGCGGCTAAACCAGACCTAAGTAATTTCTCGTTTTGGAAACCATAAATTCGGGTTGTACCCAATTCAAAACATTTATTAATGTAAACAATCTTTAACAATGTAAAACTCAGCAATTCAAAACGCGTGAAGAGTAAAAATGACATGTTCGATCATACTTGTAACTATTTATAACTTGAGTATTTACATGTACATGTTTAAAATACGATCCTAGGTTACATGGATGTCCTTTAGAAATAAGTACAGTGTATAGCAACAATTAAACATCACTAAACCTACTATGGGTCATTCCATGTCAAATCACCCAATGGTTTTAACCCGACCTTTTTTTATTTTGATGAAATTTAGTGTACTTGTTGAGTGTGATCTCACAGCACCAAATCTCAAATTTTAGGTCAATCGGGTGAGGGGTTTGGGAGATACGGCCCTCCAAATTTTGAGATTTTTGCAAAAATGGGGGTGGCGGGCCTACCTTTGAACCCTTGTATCTCAGGAACTAATGGGTCAATCTTCACAAAATTGGTTTTGTTGGAAAGGGTATTCAATAAGGATTCCAAATCTGCCATCATTTTGAAGATTGATACATGTTGGGGTACCTTGACCTTTTGACCTAAGATTTGACCTTGAAATTGACCTTGTGGATCACGTGACCTTGACAACATTTTTCATGAAATATAATCTCTGACATGTTCACTAAAACATATAAAAGTTTCAGAGATATAATATTTTTTGTTTAGGAGCAATAAGGATTGAAAGTATCCATACTCACAAATATTCACAATAAACCCTATGATAATGTATACAATACATGCAATATGCACTGTACAACATACATCTTCCACATGCTTTTTTGTTCTAGTCATATCCATCCTAAATGTAAGCAGTACTTAAATAGAAATATAATGAGAAGTTCATATAGGCCTAAAGGGTTAACAGGATGTATGGCTTCAGGCCTCTGAGTCGGTTCTAGGACAATTACCCCTGTGCAATCACCCCTGGAAAATTAACCCCAGGAAATGTCCCCCGAGGACAATTACCCCCCCAAAAAAAATTACCACCAAGGACTATCACACCCAGAGGACAATTACCCCCAGAAAATTACCTCCTAGGACAAGCTGTCCCCCGAGGACAATTACCCCGGAAAATTACCCCTAGGACAATTACCCCCTGGAAAATTACCCCTCAAGAATAATTACCCCGAAAAAAAAATCTGCTTTGATTAAAACCAACTTATCAGACTGGACTTCCCTTTAACGAATAGGGGTAATTGTCCTTAGAGGGTAGTTTTCCGGGGGTAATTTTCCAGGGGTAATTGTCCTAGAACCGACTCAGAGGCCTGAAGCCATACATCCTGTTAACCCTTTAGGCCTATATGAACTTCTCATTATATTTCTATTCAAGTACTGCTGACATTTAGGATGGATATGACTAGAACAAAAAGCATGTGGAAGATGTATGTTGTACAGTGCATATTGCATGTATTGTATACATTATAATAGGGTTTATTGTGAATATCTGTGAGTATGGATGCTTTCAATCCTTATTGCTCCTAAACAAAAATATTATATCTCTGAAACTTTTATATGTTTTAGTGAACATGTCAGAGATTACATTTCATGAAAAATGTTGTCAAGGTCACGTGATCCACAAGGTCAATTTCAAGGTCAAATCTTAGGTCAAGAGGTCAAAGTACCCCAACATGTATCAATCTTCAAAATGATGGCAGATTTGGAATCCTTATTGAATACCCTTTCCAACAATACCAATTTTGTGAAGATTGACCCATTAGTTCCTGAGATACAAGGGTTCAAAGGTAGGCCCGCCACCCCATTTTTGCAAAAATCTCAAAATTTGGTGGGCCGATCTCCCAAACCCTCACCCGATTGACCTAAAATTTGAGATTTGGTGCTGTGAGATCACACTCAACAAGTACACTAAGTTTCATCAAAATCAAAAATGGTCGGGTTAAGATTTTCAGATTTTTTGGGTGATTTGACATGGAATGACCCCTATGCGTACAGTGTACACTCATTACTTATACAACTAATTTTACGGTTTACAGTGTTTAGAAATTACAGGAATAAGAGCAAGTGTTGTCAAATATATAAATATTAATCTTCCAATATCATTATCACTAACAGATCCTAGCGAATATATAAGTGTCTTTGTTCTATTCTATTCTCTCACCCTAAATATCCTATGCCAGCATAGATGTATTATTCCTTCTCTATCAACTATAAAACTTCTCAATCCGTCCAGGCATCCAGCCCATCCCGCCACTACTGTGTTCCTGGCACTCTCCACCCCGGCCTCTTTCCTGCCCCGAACTACATTGTAATGTCTGGCCTCGAGATTTTATCTCCCAGAACATTAAACTAACAAAGTCTTTTTATAAAGCTTTTAGCTGTCAACAATATTCTACGGTAGAAGTAATAAATACAAATGCATATGTGGGCAATAGATAAGTTACAGAAACAGGAAATTTAAAGGGTCGTTAAAAAAATGAAGGCTGGTCACTTGTTGTCACTGTATGGTAGGCTCACAGTCTCGATCAATAACGTTCGTTCCTTGTTCAGGATTGAATGAGAAGAAAAGCAAACCTCGATGTCCTTTGAAATTAATGTGACGTTCTTTGTTCAAGATTGTCGCTGTACACTGTTCAGTGTACTTCCAAAAGGTCTATGTTTGTAACGTTCTCCATTCGAGATTGTTACTGTTGCAGGTTAGATAAACATCTGAAGCAAGTTTCCATAGCCACCGTAACGTTCTCTGTTCGAGATTGTTACTTGGAGAGTCTCCGACAACAGCCAAGCAAAAATGGAAGGGGGTAACATTCGTGCACAATACAACTCCTTGAAAGTTGTAATGATCTACATTTATGTCATTACCATTTCTTACATTATAATCTAATAATGCAATATCTTAATAATTCTTATAAGTAGCATAATCTAATTATTATCTAGTATACATAGACCTGTATACACGTATGACTTAATAACTTATTGTACAGTGTACTTCGTTCGTGTACAGTGTACTTCACTCATGTTCAGTGTACATCATATATAAGTACAAAATTCTAGTTATTGTCTAACTCGTACAGTATAATACAATTCTACATTGTTCAAAGTTTACTTACTATCTAATATGTTCAGTATAATACAAACTTCAGTGTCCACAATTGACTTCTTATTCTAATATAGTACAAGTACAGACTTCAGTGTCCATGCACAATTGACTTATTATCTAATATCTACAGTAAAGACTAAATTAAAGTACAATTAACTAAGTAAGTACAATTCTCTAAGTACAATTCATTATTTATGAGGTACCCTTGAGTGACTATGTCACTCCTATTTCCTTCACTTCCTTAGGATGCTTCATTTTTCGTTTGTTTGATAAATTCTACATAATAAATAGAAGGGAATAGAAATAAAACAAAACTCTGCTTTAATTCCTTTGTGTACCGCATGCATTGTAAAATCAAGCGAATAATGACATTCAATAATAAATCTCACTCCATCAAGCAATTGACCAAACAATCAAATACAATTAGCCTACAATACTCTGTCGGGCTTAAACCCGAATAGATTCAATCATTAAAATTCTTGGTTGATAAATTCAATAAATTTCCCTTATGAATGGGAATATATTACATAAGCAATGAACAAGAGATAAATATTTGAAATATTTTATAACTCACTTTTCCTCGGACTACTAGTAAAAGGAAACTGTCCTCAAGTGGAAATGACTGAAAAATTGAAATTGCGTCGTCTGTCCACCAATTTATAATTTTGGATGCAGTATAAAATTTCTGTCATTTTCCATCCCCTTTTATACTTGGGGCCCCGGACCGTAAATCGCCTGAGAAAACCTGCAGCCTCCCGCAATTGTGATTGGTCAAAAGTTTGTGACGTCATCACGCGAAGTCTAAAAATATGGGCTATCCTATTTCCAGTAGGGAAAATACACTTCTAGTGAACTAAATTCGATCATTAAAGAAGGAATATTATCAGAAAAGGGGAAAATATGACACCAAGCAACTATTTTTGGAAACATTGACAAGGTAAGTGATTACATAAAAGAATTATTCACCTTAGTTCATCACCGCGCACGATGTTTCAGATACCCAGTCCCACATAGCCAATTCTGTGTATTTCAGTGAATCTAAAAATAGCACTAATCAGCTGCCGTTACTACGCTCATTGATCGCTGTAGTAAACAATCACAGCTGATCCTACTACTTTCATTCATCGCTGAAACAACAACCCTACCATGCCTATCGCATACAAAAAAAACTAAGTTCTCTTTTAAAATTCTTAAAGACTTGATCAGGCTGGTTATGATATAGCTCAATCAAAAATACAAAAAGAAAATTATGGAAGAAAACAGGGGGAAGGGTATTTCTTCACATTGTCCCCTCTTTCTAATCGCTGTCCCAGCGATAAAATTTAAAAATTCATTGTACAAGAGAATTACACAAATAGCATTGAACATTCCAATTTACATACATGTACATGTATATATTTCTTTTAAATACACTTCAAGTTCAATCTACAACTAATGGCAATAATACATGTTATTATTTTACACATTTCAACACTTTCTTATTCAATCTTCTTCAACAGGTGCCTCATCAAAATGGTGGACTGTCTTACTCCCGATACCTGTTTGGGGTATCCTTACCCTACCAGGATTTCGCCAAGTGGCTGTGGATTGTTAACCAACCAGTTGTTAAGCTCAGGACCAGTGTAGGCTTTTAAACGATCTAGATGGACAACCTTGGGCTTACACTTGGCTGATTGCTGTATGCGGTACACGACATCTGATAATCTATCAATGACCAGGTAAGGACCATTCCATCTAAACATCAGTTTTGGGCATACCCCACGCTTGCGCTGCACACCATGCAGCCATACCCAGTCACCCTTACTAAATCTTCTGAGTGAGGTATTACGATCGTACATCCTAGCCTGTTTTTCAGCAGCTAACTCTAGTTTACCCCTAGCCATTTCGTGTGCATCTCTAATTCTATCTCGAAGTTGTTCTGAGTAGTCCCTCTCTCTTCTTCCCTCTCGACAGTTGACGGCTGAGTGAAAATGACATCTACCGGCAGTGTTACTTCTCTGCCTAACATCATCATCGCAGGAGACTCGCCCGTGGATTCTTGGACTGCTGACCTATAGGCCAACATGGCATATGGAATTCGCTCATCCCAGTCTCTCTGATGGCGGTCCGGATCTAGAATTGAAGACACCATGGTAACTAACGTTCTGTTAAATCTCTCTATGAAACCATCACTCCTTGGGTGTAGTGGACATGTTCTAGTTTTCTTAATCCCCAACATCTCGCACACTTCCTCATGATGTTAGACTCAAAATTCCTCCCTTGATCAGTATGTAGCTCTCTTGGAATGCCATATCGACAGATAAATTCCTCAACTACAACTCTTGCTACTGTCTTGGCTTCTTGGTTGGGAATTGCATAAGACTCTATCCATTTGCTGAAGTAATCACCTATTACTAAAACATATCGATTGCCTCTGTCGGTTTCAGGTAAAGGACCTAAGATGTCCATTGCTACTCTCTCGAGTGTGGCACCTATCCGGTACTTCTGTAATGGGGCTCTTGATTTCTTGGGTGGATTTTTCAGTTTCGAGCAGGCGTCGCACTTCCGCACCATTGATCTGACATCAGCTGCCAATCCCACCCAGTAATACCTCTGTTGTACCTTGTGCAACAGCTTGTTTACTCCTAAATGACATGCAGTTTTGGAGCTGTGTAGTTCCGTTAGCACTGTATGACGAAGTGAGTGAGGAAGCACTACTTTCCAGCTGATCTCCTTTCCATCGCTAGATTCCCACCTCCTAACGAGAACGCCATCTTTCATCGTCAACAAGTCCCAGTTGATCCAATATGTTTTTGTGGTGGAAGACAGACTCGACACATCTTTCCATTCCGGCTTTTGAGTCAATTCTTCTTTCCAATTAAGGACATGTCTCACATCAACATCCTGAAGTTGTGCTACTCGTATGTCAGGATTAGTTATACTTGGTGAAAGGCTGATTGCCTGAATTCTCTCCACTATGTCAGACTCAACGTCCATCAGTCTCTCTACAATGATTAAAAATATAAACACAACATAGAATATTCCTACTGTAATTCTTAAACTAATTCTTCATCTCTATTTGCAGATATCCTCCAATCTACCGCACTGGGAGCAGGGGCGACGTGACAATCCGTCAGCATTCATGTGCACCCGTCCAGCACGATGAATTAAGGTAAGTCTATACTGGCTAATCACCTCTAGCCATCTTGCTAGTTGACCTTCTGGGTTCTTGAATTGCATCAACCATGTAAGAGCTCCATGATCTGTGCGAACTGTTACATCCTGTCCATACAAATAGTGTCTGAAATGTTTCAGAAACGTGACAATAGCAAGCAACTCCCTTCTGGTCACACAGTAATTCTGTTCTGCACGGTTTAGAGTTCTACTTGCATATGCTGTTACTACTTCCTTGTCATCCTTTTCTTGTGATAGCACGGCTCCTATCCCATACTTGCTTGCATCAGTGTCTAGCAGGAATTTAACACCTATCCTTGGGTATGAGAGTATTGGTGCTGTAGTTAGCCTTTCCTTCAGCGTAGTAAATGCGGATGCACATTCTTCTGTCCAGGTGAAAGGGCGGTCCTTCTGAGTGAGAGCAGTTAAAGGCTTAGCAACATCTGCAAACTTCTTAATGAACCTCCTGTAATATGAGGCTAGACCTAGGAAACTTCTGACATCAGTTGGGTTGGTGGGTGTAGGCCAGCATGACACAGCTTCAATCTTTGCTGGATCCGTGCTAACCCCTGCTTCTGACACAACGTGACCCAAGTACAACACCTCTTTCTGGAATAGGTGACACTTCTTCGGTTTGAGTTTCAAGTCAGCTGACCTTAGTCGATCCAACACAATCTTCAGCCTCTCCACCACTTCATCTGCTGATGACCCGAAAATTATGATGTCATCCAAGTAGATGAGAAGTATTTTCCACTGCAAACCAGAGAGCACTGCTTCCATCAATCTTTCAAAGGTTGAAGGTGCATTGCATAAACCAAAAGGCATTACTTCAAATTGATACAGGCCGCCGGGAACTACAAAAGCAGATTTCAACTTCGCCTCTTCATCTAGTGGCACCTGCCAATAGCCTGCAGCGAGATCCAAAGTGCAGAAGTACTTGGCTCCATCTAGAGAGTCAATTGATTCGTCTATGCGGGGAGGGGAATGAGTCCTTGACTGTATACTTATTGAGTAGTCTGTAGTCTATACAAAATCGTTTCGATCCATCTTTCTTGTTTGCTAGCACTACAGGTGAGGACCATGGGCTGGCTGATGGGATAATTATACCCCGTTCGAGCATGTCATTCACCTGTTTTTCTATTTCTCCTCTTTGACCCATAGGTGGCCGCCTTGGGCGTTGACGGATTGGTGCTGCACATGTTGTGTGAATGCTGTGCTGTACTTTATCAGTTCTACCAATGTCATGATCTCCTTGGAAAACACATCTTCATAGGTGTTAAGAAGTTCAACTATTTGATTTTCATGTCTTTCTCCTATGCTCCTCTTTGTTCTCTCATAGATATCTTGAAGATGATCTGGCACTTTAGTCGTGGGTTGGTTGACAGCTGCTGCTCGATGCGAAGAGTTAAGACTTTCTCCTTTCCGATCTGTACATGAGACGATTTCATTGTTGATTCTGACAAACATCTGATTACAGTTGATGCTTGCACCTTTCTCTTGTAGGAAATCCATTCCCAGGATGCCATCATGTTCGATATCTGCTACCACTATCTCTACTCTGTGAAATGATGTCCCAATTTTCATCACAAGGAACGTCACTCCAATGACTTCAATAGGTGTGCCATCAGCCTGTAGTAATCTGACATTTGTCTCATTCAGCTGGATGGATTCTTGCATTCTGTTGTATGCTGTATTGGATAGTATGGTAATTGTTGACCCAGTGTCTATAAGTAGCTGTAACCTCTGATTCTCAATAACTCCTGTTAAGAACATACTCTGATCAGTCTCGTTGATAGTACAAATTATTATATCATGTTGACGTGAAGATTTCATACGTTGACTTATACTCTTGGACCTTGTCTGAAATTCGGCCTGGCCGTAGCCCGTCGGGAAGACCGGTTGTCGTTTCCCTGCCTTGTATTCACATGAGGGCACTCCTTGCAAAGTGACCTACTTCTTGACAGTTGAAACATGCTCGCTCATCCTTGTTTTGGGTTCGATTAATAGCCATTTTCTCAACCATAGTAGTGAGCTGTTTCATGTTCATCTTCAACTCCTCAATTTCTTTTCTTGTTTTCTCATCCATAGGTGCTGGCTGAGCATTGGAGAAAGCGTCCACTGCTCGGACATGACGAGAAGTTCTATTTCGCTCTCTAGCTCTCTCGGCCCTGAGGAAGGATTCTGTCGTTAGTCCAGCTCTGATGGCATCATCTAGCGTCTGTGGATGGGCCCTGAAAATACCAGCGCGGGTCTCCGGATCATCAATTGCATCGGAAAAATGCCCCTTTGCGAGTCGATGTCTAGCATCTGTATTCAATTCTGGATATGCAAGGCAAGTGAGGTCGCGAATTGCCTGTCCAAGTTCTTGAAGAGATTCGTCTTTATGTCTACGCCTCATTCGTAATTCCAACAGGAAATTCTCCGCTTGTTCACCAGGGCCAAATCGACTCTCCAAATGTGATACCAGCTCACTGTACGAGATGTGTCCACTAACTGGAAAGTTACTCAGAATCCTCAAAGCAGGACCTTGTAGTCTTGTTGCCAGAAACTGCCCAGCCTCCAAATCAGTCCAACCATTCAGCTGCATGCAGACCTCAAAATGCCGCTTGTAATCCCCCCACGGCGTCTTCCCTCCGAACTTCTCTGGCAATACATCCTTCCGATATCCAGAGCTGCCTTGCCTCACATCAGTCTTTCGAGTACTGGAGACGTACTGGGGATTTTCTCTGAATCCATGCGGTGTATAGACTTGTCCACTATTTTGTCGCATATCTCCCGCTTCTCTAACGGCTATCTCGATCATCTTTCTCCACTGCCCAGCGTGACGGCAAGGCTGCTTGATCACCCCCAGCTGCTAGCTCCAACATAGCCTCAGCCGATACACTGCCCTGTTCGCTATCCATCCGTAGCTTCTAAACTTTATGTTTAAGTTTTTGGTAGTGTAAGATTTAGAAAATGACCAGGAAGTTTTTGTTATCAAAAGTTGTTGTCGTTTTTTTTTTTTCCAAAATACCAAGGGTACCTCTCACAAACTAAACTACTAAAGTATTGGAGTATATCTCCTTAATTACTTTATTACTATCTACTACTTCATAAGTGTTTCTTACTAATGTAAGCTTAGCTATTACTACTGTAAGACATGTCACTTTTACTTTACATTCGTAATTGAATTTCTAATTGATCTAATGCCTGGTTTACAAAGCACACATCCACTGTAACTGATTTACAAGACCAAACTCGACACCCAACTTCAAAGCAGCCACAGATCACCATTTTACTGTACTACTTGAATTTAACCTAACTTCAGACAAACAGATTCTTACTATTTTCCAAAGAGAAGTTCTAACCTTGTCGATTCAGACCCATAACATCAGATTCACATTTGCAGAAGTAATTCATCGCATTAAAATACAAGCTCTGTACCTAGCTAAAATCGTCATGATTCTACCAATCCGCCAGAAAATGTAAGTTTTCTGGTATACTACAAAAAGAGTTTGATCCCACACCGCTGCCAGAAAATGTAAGTTTTCTGGTATACTACTAAAAAGAGTTTGATCCCACCGCCGCTGCCACCAGAAAATGTAAGTTTTCTGGTATACTACCAAAAAGAGATTTATCCCACCACCGCTGCCACCAGAAAATGTAAGTTTTCTGGTATACTACCAAAAAGAGTCTTATCCCACCGCTGCCACCAGAAAATGTAACGTGAGACCCTCCTCACCCTAAACTGGTAAATGCTGCCACCACATACTTTTATAGGGTATGAACCCTCACAGACGATCCGATAATCAAATCGCCTGTACGGGAATACAAAGTGACGTAAGACAACGCATGAGCTCTGCGATTACAGAAAAGAGGGAGCAATTTACTAGGGGCGAAGGTAAACTGAACACTGCACTGCGCAGTACACACAATCAACATACACTGAACAACTGACTGCTCTCTACCGAACTGACCAACTAATGCGACCACGATACATCATCTCATTCTCACTCGACCAGCACATCGATCATTCAGGACATGACTGGTAAGCTAACTATTAAGTCAACTAATATCTCCATTACTAAGCTTAATTAAATACTACTGGCCACATTCAATCGGTCAATCAAGTATACATCTCAGCTCTCATTCTAGCTAACGTACAGTGTACTCCGGCTACACACATACAAACTTGTACAGTGAACGTGCACTCGCATGTGTACAGTGAACACCTCTCGCACAGGTACAGTGAACACCTAACAACAAGCCGTGGTACAGTGAACATGGACGCGCACGTGTACAGTGAACAGCTGACCTAACAACGGGCAGTTGTACAGTGAACACGTACTTGCACATGGACAGTGAACACTATCAATCAGGCAGTTCAGTGAACCTCAATCATTCAACATAACCACAGACGCTCAGCATTTCTCATGTACTTCTGATTCCCACTCAATCTCTCATCCTGTCTCACGAGTAGCATGGTAAGAATATTCTATTGTCGGCGTCGATGACGGGACGTTTGTTCGAAATATACGAACACTCTTTAGTTACTTAAGTTACTCAATACACATCAACAATCATATTCAGTTCATTCAGGCATCTGTGCGGCTAAACCAGACCTAAGTAATTTCGTTTTGGAAACCATAAATTCGGGTTGTACCCAATTCAAAACATTTATTAATGTAAACAATCTTTAACAATGTAAAACTCAGCAATTCAAAACGCGTGAAGAGTAAAAATGACATGTTCGATCATACTTGTAACTATTTATAACTTAAGTATTTACATGTACATGTTTAAAATACGATCCTAGGTTACATGGATGTCCTTTAGAAATAAGTACAGTGTATAGCAACAATTAAACATCACTAAACCTACTATGCGTACAGTGTACACTCATTACTTATACAACTAATTTTACGGTTTACAGTGTTTAGAAATTACAGGAATAAGAGCAAGTGTTGTCAAATGTATAAATATTAATCTTCCAATATCAGTATCACTAACAGATCCTAGCGAATATATAAGTGTCTTTGTTCTATTCTATTCTCTCACCCTAAATATCCTATGCCAGCATAGATGTATTATTCCTTCTCTATCAACTATAAAACTTCTCAATCCGTCCAGGCATCCAGCCCATCCCGCCACTACTGTGTTCCTGGCACTCTCCACCCGGCCTCTTTCCTGCCCGAACTACATTGTAATGTCTGGCCTCGAGATTTTATCTCCCAGAACATTAAACTAACAAAGTCTTTTTATAACGCTTTTAGCTGTCAACAATATTCTACGGTAGAAGTAATAAATACAAATGCATATGTGGGCAATAGATAAGTTACAGAAACAGGAAATTTAAAGGGTCGTTAAAAATGAAGGCTGGTCACTTGTTGTCACTCGTATGGTAGGCTCACAGTCTCGATCAATAACGTTCGTTCCTTGTTCAGGATTGAATGAGAAGAAAAGCAAACCTCGATGTCCTTTGAAATTAATGTGACGTTCTTTGTTCAAGATTGTCGCTGTACACTGTTCAGTGTACTTCCAAAAGGTCTATGTTTGTAACGTTCTCCATTCGAGATTGTTACTGTTGCAGGTTAGATAAACATCTGAAGCAAGTTTCCATAGCCACCGTAACGTTCTCTGTTCGAGATTGTTACTTGGAGAGTCTCCGACAACAGCCAAGCAAAAATGGAAGGGGGTAACATTCGTGCACAATACAACTCCTTGAAAGTTGTAATGATCTACATTTATGTCATTACCATTTCTTACATTATAATCTAATAATGCAATATCTTAATAATTCTTATAAGTAGCATAATCTAATTATTATCTAGTATACATAGACCTGTATACACGTATGACTTAATAACTTATTGTACAGTGTACTTCGTTCGGTGTACAGTGTACTTCACTCATGTTCAGTGTACATCATATATAAGTACAAAATTCTAGTTATTGTCTAACTCGTACAGTATAATACAATTCTACATTGTTCAAAGTTTACTTACTATCTAATATGTTCAGTATAATACAAACTTCAGTGTCCACAATTGACTTCTTATTCTAATATAGTACAAGTACAGACTTCAGTGTCCATGCACAATTGACTTATTATCTAATATCTACAGTAAAGACTAAATTAAAGTACAATTAACTAAGTAAGTACAATTCTCTAAGTACAATTCATTATTTATGAGGTACCCTTGAGTGACTATGTCACTCCTATTTCCTTCACTTCCTTAGGATGCTTCATTTTTCGTTTGTTTGATAAATTCTACATAATAAATAGAAGGGAATAGAAATAAAACAAAACTCTGCTTTAATTCCTTTGTGTACCATGCATTGTAAAAGCAAGCGAATAATGACATTCAATAATAAATCTCACTCCATCAAGCAATTGACCAAACAATCAAATGCAAATACTCTGTCGGGCTTAAACCCGAATAGATTCAATCATTAAAATTCTTGGTTGATAAATTCAATAAATTTCCCCTTATGAATGGGAATATATTACATAAGCAATGAACAAGAGATAAATATTTGAAATATTTTATAACTCACTTTTCCTCGGACTACTAGTAAAAGGAAACTGTCCTCAAGTGGAAATGACTGAAAAATTGAAATTGCGTCGTCTGTCCACCAATTTATAATTTTGGATGCAGTATAAAATTTCTGTCATTTTCCATCCCCTTTTATACTTGGGGCCCGGACCGTAAATCGCCTGAGAAAACCTGCAGCCTCCCGCAATTGTGATTGGTCAAAAGTTTGTGACGTCATCACGCGCGAAGTCTAAAAATATGGGCTATCCTATTTCCAGTAGGGAAAATACACTTCTAGTGAACTAAATTCGATCATTAAAGAAGGAATATTATCAGAAAAAGGAAAAATATGACACCAAGCAACTATTTTTGGAAACATTGACAAGGTAAGTGATTACATAAAAGAATTATTCACCTTAGTTCATCACCGCGCACGATGTTTCAGATACCCAGTCCCACATAGCCAATTCTGTGTATTTCAGTGAATCTAAAAATAGCACTAATCAGCTGCCGTTACTACGCTCATTGATCGCTGTAGTAAACAATCACAGCTGATCCTACTACTTTCATTCATCGCTGAAACAACAACCCTACCATGCCTATCGCATAAAAACTAAGTTCTCTTTAAAATTCTTAAAGACTTGATCAGGCTGGTTATGATATAGCTCAATCAAAAATACAAAAGAAAATTATGGAAGAAAACAGGGGGAAGGGTATTTCTTCACAATACCACAGGATTACTTTTCGTATATCAATATGAGGTGTTTATTTCTAACTATTTCCTGACTATAGTTGCTCTACTAATCCGACTACCTGTACCACTTCATCGTCTACAGTTTGTTATGCATTGTACGCCTATTTTTACAAATAGTTTTTCTTCTGTAAATCTGTTGCCATCTTTTGCCATGTTAAATGAGTTTTGTTGTACTATATTAGATCGCAAGAGCGAATATACAGAGAGAGAGAGAGAGAGAGAGAGAGAGAGTTAAATAATTTAGGTTATTAAACATGCAGATGCAGCAATGTAAAGGTCTATCCACTTATCAACAAGTTATTCCTTTCTTTTAGGGCAAATATGGTAAAGCATATGCCGATCCCGGTTTGAATATAGTTTACTATAATCCTCTTTGAAAATGTATACAGATGACAGGGAGTGAATAAAGTTTTAAACCTGATATGAATATATGAACACTCCAGAATTCAACCAAATTATCATCTATAGAAAAATGAGATCGACAAAATGGCAGCAATAATCCACAGATAAACCAAACAACAGAGCAGAATGCAGTCAATATACACACAATTTTAGTCCCGGAATATTGGTTCCAGAAGATTGTGAGAATATGAATTCCTGAATTCGGTGCGAAAAGTTTTACACGTGTGATTTCAAACTTTTTTGTTTTTAATATGCGTGCCGTTTATATCACTTTTTGAGCATGTGAAGTCTTGATGACATTTTTTCAGTATTTCATGAAATCATGATGTGGTTGCAGTTTTTAATCAAACGAGAAGATATTTGGAATCAATTTCCTGGAATATTTGCAGAGTTACTGCAATTAATACACACCATAAAAGTAAATGAGGCGTATTGGGATGAACATAAATACTTGGATATGTATAACACTTCAACTTCGAAATTGGTTGTGTTTGTTTTGTGTATGTATAGTTTGTTTTGCTTTTCATTGATACATGCTGCATAGTGGTGTTGATACGACGGGGCACCTGACTTGTCCTCGCCATTGAATGGAACACTAGTACTGTTTTAACACTGGCAAATTTACCAAATGCCACAATTGAATTTTGACATGTCATTTTCAAATAAATGTTGCTCAGTGAAGCGTGTATGGATTAATGTAATCAATGCATTATTTGAAAGCATATCACTTTCAATTTATGACAAGCAAGGAATCATATCTATAAAGCTCACAGTTCGTTCACAATAACTATTTGATTTAGGGTTTAGTTTTTTTCTGGGACCCACTGTAAATAACAAAATATATATAATTACGACAATCACGGAATGAGAATAGGGACATCATATTAGTCATAGAAGAACAAAAGAATCAAACATGTAACGAATTCTTATTAATATGAAAAAAACATAGCATTTCAATAAAGGGGACATGTTTGAAAGTGTCATACTCCGCCTTCAACCTCAAAATTACAAGAGAATTGAACACCGATTTGAACCATATAATATACTCTCTGGTTACCAAGAATATTAAATCATCAGGCTGAAATTCAGATTCGGTTTGTAATTGGTATGTAATATTCAGTCCATTGAAATGCAATGTGCTTTTCGTTTTCATTGTTTTATTTTGCGTTTCACCTTTTAGAAATTTGTAATACATGTATATATGATGTCATACATAATTTAATATAATAAAAATCATTCGAAGGAGTTAAGTAAATGACATATCTTGAGGTGGAAACCTTATTATTTAAATCCTAATTTGTTATGGATGTGAGTATCAAACTCTCCCCAACATAATTTGATTGACATACAAAAACCTGATTTTGACCCATTTGTGGCACATTAAAATTGTTTAGAAACAATAATGTTGACCTAGACCTTCAATTTTGGGGCCACCATAAAGAAAGGAAATTATCG